>PVLD010000123.1:0-382512 GCA_004027595.1 Dinomys branickii | reverse complement strand
TTTTTTGCGGTACTGGGGATCGAACTCAGGACCCTGCGCTTGCTAGGCAAGCGCATATTCCACTGAGCTATATCCCCAGCCCCTGCGGTTGTTTCCATACTGATCTGTGATTATAGTAAAATCTATGGACATGTAGTGTTTTACAATAGTTAATTGTAAAACTGACCCTCAGCCCTTGTCTTACTCATGACTTAGTTTTTTGCAGGGAGCTTCAGTGCTTCACAGTTGAAGAACAAATTGTCACAAAAAGCCTTACACCCAAATTCAAATAGTACCAAACATTCAAATAAGCAACTCCACTAGAATGTTGGCAGTACAACTTCCTTTCTTGCTGTGTCCTTACTTCGACTTGATAGAGTACTATACTCATACATACACAAACTCAGGTTAAGCACATGTGCTTTCTTTAATCTATACCCTTTACAGTCATTTTAAGACACATCAAGCTGTGCTGGGATGGTGGAAATCCACATAAATTGATTTCTGACATCTTAAACTATGGTTAAAAAATTCAGTCTTTTTTTATTATCCACTTACATCCAAAAGCCATGCCTGACCATCTGTGCATCATGCTTTGACACAGATGGTAAAATAGTTATTAATAAAATAGCACATGTAAATATTTGAATGCATTTCAGTGAGATGAAGAAAGTCACAGAACCATTTTATGAGTAAGTTTTCTCTACTGACTCAATGTACATTTTATCTGGTACCAAAAGTGCTAAAATTTTCTTTGGTAGTTTCTGAAATGCACAAGTGAAGTGTATATCAAAGCCTCTTCTACAGAGTGGGGAAAATAAGATATTTTCATTCCATAGCAGGTCCAGATCTCCTTTTGGCTCTTAAAATTATACAAAAGCCTGATTATCCCCGGGGAACTGACCCAGTCCACTCTTCTGAGTATCATTTAAACTCAATTTTCAAAGAATAAATATAATTAAAAGAAAAAAAAACTAAAAACATATTGAGAAAGGCAACAACATATAACAAAGTTTTTAGAGGTTTTGATGTGTTACAGAAAATTTTAGTGGAAATCACTTTACTGACTTCCAACTGGGTTTTCATTCTTTATGTCAATTGTTTCATATAACTCTTTTAAGAGATTGTGCCATTGTCATTTTTCTTATACCAGTTTCTTCTTAGCAATTTTGAATTCAGTCTTCTCTTACCTTTGACAAAAAAGGAAATTCTTGCTGTATCTTGAAGGAGTCTAGAGTAACAAGAGACCTGTGCTAGGTGATGGTTGGCACAAGAGCAAGTGTTAGGTTTGTTGCACAGAGCTCTCCCTGTTGGTGCTGTGTGATTTACTTCCCTGTCTGCAGGCCAGTGCCAGTCTGCAGACAGTCATGGGTCTATGCCATGAGAAATAGGGAGTTCGAGAAATACCATTAGAGACAATTTGATAGAAATGTGGTATAGTTATTTTGTGTCTGTAAAATACATACAAAGGAAAACAAAATGTGGATTTGTACATTTTCTCTCTTTGTCTAACCTTTAGTTTTTCTGGGCAACTCCCGTTTAGTAATTTTACAGAAACACTTAGTCTGTAATAGATAAACTATACACTGAACCTCATGCACAGAAACCTGAGAAATGCTAAGCTCTAAGACACCCAGTGAGCTCACTAACCTCTTGGAAACTCAACTTTTCCATCTGTAAAAATGGGAATAATGGGCCCCATGCTGCCAACTGACAGGGTGTGAACACTAAACAAAATTAGATAAAATTAGATATTCATAAAAAAATCACACACATATTCAAGTATAAGGTAATTTATAATGATTATTTGGGAAGTAACACGGCACTTCTGCTGAACGAAATTTCTCATATCATTGACAATTAATGAATGCTGACTTTATCAATAAACACAACAGAATCTCTGTACCAGACAGAACTGCACTAGAAAAGGTGTCCCAGGGAAGAGTGTGTGCTGCAGACAAGTATACTGATAGATTGTTCATCTGTCAGTAAGAGGGTAATTATAGCTGCTAACTTCTAAGGTTGTAGTGAGGATTAAGAAAAATAATGAGCGAAATATTTAGCCTGCACTAGTTGGTATGTGAAAAATAAATGTTATACATTTAAGGTCTTCTCATGTGCTAAGGAAACTACTAGAGTCTTTCTATGATGACTTAGTTCTCAGGAAAGTAACAAAATAACTTATCACAACCTCCATTTTAAAACAAGGAAACTAAAAACTTAAACAGTGTAAATAATTTTCACAAAAACCATACAGCTTTAAATCCATGTCTATTTATAATGAAGTTGGTTATGTCCCCCAGAAAATCACTTCCTAAAAGTTTTCCAAGTAATGAGAATAAGTTTCACCAGCTGGATTTCAGTAACACTACAATTTTTAGTTGTGTAGACTATGATGGTTTTTGCATAGGAAGCACAATCAGTAGATTTCATCACACAGAAAAGTAAACTGTGTCTCACTTCTCCTCTTACCAGTTTGAATTCCGGGGCTCCTCATGCTGGCGGTGGTCACTTGTTGAGCTTCTTTCTGAGCCTCTTGTCCTAACATTAATACTGGGCTGAAGAACAAAAGAGAGAGAGAGAGAGAGAGAGAGAAAGAGAGAGAGGCAAGATGATGCTTGCTTCAAGAAGGCCCTTCATACATTAATGACCATACAACAGTAATCACTGGTAGTTACATGTACCAGTTTTACAGAGCCACAGACATATAACAGATATTAACCCAGGTCATATGTCTCAGCTTTTCCATTTCAAAGGCAAGTGTATTATCATTTTTATTTTGGAATTTTTAGAACATGATAAAGTTTTATTATTCAGACAGGCATTAAATTACATTTTTCATGTTCAGTCCATTCATGTGTCTGAGCTACACTGTAGATCAACCACATAGGATGAAATGGTATTTTTCACAGCACCGTTGTTTGCGGAAGAGGAGAAAGGAGACCTGAGGTGGAAAAGGGCCTTTCTCTGTGCCAATAAACCACAGAGCTTTCTTTCAGGTGCCAGCACTTCACAATTACTGGAAAATGTAAAATTCTATCATAAAAAGCGTTAAGATGAATCTGTGCAGTGAAATTAAACATAATCGGTTACAAGCTAGACTCTGCTTTTGGAGTAACTGCAAAGTTGTAAGAAGAGGTGAATTGTTCAGAGCTCAGGTATAACGGTTCCATTTTCCTTAACAATCTTTCTTCTTACTTTACCTCTCATCCCCATCCCAAGTCTTCCTTCCATAATCCACAAGAAATAGGGGAGAATAAGGATGAGGGAGGAGATAGGTGACAGAAACACAGAAGCTATTCTAAGACCGTTCTCATTTACTCGGCAGCAGTGTAATGAGGCGCGATGCTTTAGGATAATTAGAATGTCAATCACCTTTCAAATGTCATATTTATATAGCAAATTTCCTAGTTGACACGGCCACTTTTGTGGCCAATAATAACAGTGATAATTATTATGTTTTGCTTACAATGTATAGGAAGCTATGCTTAGTACTTTACAGATATGATCTAAATTAGTATTTGAACTCCACGTGACAAGTGTTATTACCACACATACTGAGGAGGAGAAAAGTGAGGAAAAGTTTAAGCATTGAAGATCCACTGCTCAGAAACAAATGAGTAGCGCTTAAAAGCGAGACCTTTCTCCCTATTCTCACTAAGCCCTTTCTTGGCTCTCTCTGTAATTCACTGCTCACAGGATTGGACGTGTTAGAGTACAAATCACCATTTTACTTCCTCCTTCGATAAACTTCTACTACACGTGGAGTACAACCCGAGCATCTTCTCATAGCTGTCAAGTTCTGACATGAGTGGGCTGCGTCCTGTGTCTTAAACACTATACTGAACAGTTCCATTTTCCTATGCAATGTACCCCAATAAGTCATAGACTTTTGCACCAAAGGACTTTGCTTTTCTGAAAATAAGTCCTGAAATTCTTTGTGATTGGATGCTTTTCAACTTTCAGGTTTCCATTTCAGTTCCAAAGTCACATTTTTAGAGAGCTTCACCATGACACTGCAGTGTTTCACCTGCCATCACAATAAATGGCACCTAAAATTATTTATTATCTAGTGCTTCCCTGTGTGCTTTCCATGTGGAAAGCTCTCATGATGCTCATTATTGAGTTTTTAAACTTATATTTTAAACTTAGAAGTCTAATAAGAGCTGGAAGTTTTGATTTTCTTCATTACTTCTAAGAGCCACCTTATCATTTTTGCCTGCATATTCAAAAATTATCTTCAGCTGTCACTTTGAAATAAAACCCCATGTTCAGTGACGCCATATTGTAAAGAACATTAACTCTACGCTTGAAAGTAAATTATTCATAGAAGTTAAAAATTTAAAAATTATTGAATTTTTGAACATTGAGTTTTAAAACTTATATTAAAGTTATAAACAATATTTAAACTTATACAAATTTTGTAAATTTCAATAAAAACATTTTTATTTTTCAAATTGCCATTTCAGTGAGGTAAAAAAATACCTCACTAAGATCTTACATAAGTTTTCTCTTGTTTATTTGATAATTTGTTAATACTTTTGATTCAATAAAAAATCAACCTTGCTTCTAAAGTAAGTGTGCATCTTAAGATCACCTGGTGTAGGCCACCATAAGTTTAACAAAACAAATGAAATATTGTTTCTTTGGTTACTAGTTAATGAGATTTGAGATAGTTTTTTGTTTTCTTTTGTACTGTTTTCTGTAAATTCCAATGTTTTATACTGTACATTTTAGATGTTATTTATTAAGCTCTATAATATATTATACTTAGTGTCTATATATATGTATGTGATGTTATCTCATTTCACTAGTGAATTGACAAACTAATATTAATATTAATTTTAGGCACTTAAAAATAAACAAATATTAGATTGGTGTTTGCACATATTTCACATATGTTAAAAATAAACAGCTGAGACTTTGGTAGAGGAATTAATTCAGTTAATAATTTCATCATTAAAATAAATGATGAAAAGTAGTAGACCTATTAAAATAATATGCATATTCCTGAAAGATCTTTTCATACAAAATTTCAAATAGGAATATATTTCAATAGCATTTCTTTAAAAGTCAGTAAAGAAATAGCCACCAATGGTCATACCCACGGTTACCATTTCTTCAAGATATATGTGATGACTGAAGCATTTATTAACAGCTGCAACCAAGTGATTCATATATACGTACATGTACATATGTAAAATTGCAATGGATTTACTAGAGTCACTTCCTTAGATAAATTTTAATCATTCCAATAAATTAGTATTATTCACTCCTATAGATTTTTGTGTTGTGATTTCATGTGAAGTTAATTTGCATTACCCAGGAGTTGCAACTGTAATAATTGTAAGTTAAAAGTGATTTCACTTGGTTTCAATAACTAATCAAGAAATTTTAGCAGCAGAGGAAAGAAATACTGTCTGACTAATAGGTCCGCATATCTCCTTTTTCAAAGAAGTCTAATAAGAGCTGGCAGTCTTCATTTTGTTCATTACTTCTGAGAGCCACCTTATCATTTTTGCCTACATATTCAAAAATTATCTTCTGCTGCCACTTTGAAATAAAACACTTCAGTGACCCTATAATGTAAAGAACATTAACTCAATGCTTGAAAGTAAATTATTCATAGAAGTTAACCCTTTGCAAAATCAGAGAATTTATGCTAAAAACATTAATATAGGTATAACAAAGACAGTTTAGGTAAAGATTAGTTGGGAAAACATTAGTTGGATAGAGCAGTGTGTGCACCGGGGTGGGTGTGGTCAACTTTCAGGGAGAGATTATTTCTCAGAAGGGTCCACAGATTTTATTACCGTAAGTTAATTTTTTATTAGAAAAATAAGTTTTTAGCTGGCTTATTTGATTGCAGACTCTATATGAAGCCTACTTCTGCATTGTTTCTGTGCTGTCCCTTTTCTGACTTCGCTTCAATTTTTATTATTTTTAGTATCTACACTTTTGGGTTTCAATGATTATACGTAATTCACAATTTTAAAAGCAGTTGATAGACCTTAATGAAGTCACAAAAGACATTGTTACTGCGGACTCCCAGGACTTCTTGCTTCTATTATTACAACAGTTTCTTAAAACCATCTACTACAACAATATTCCCATCTCCTTGTCACATATGAGTTTCTTCCCCAGTCAAGATTAGATTCATTAAATCAAAGTTAAAATCATATCAAGTCAATATCAAAATATTCTTAAGGCTTTCCTTTCCCTATGAGATATAATGAGTGGGGAATGAAGTCTCATTTCTAACGAAGCTTGAGCTTAACTTCATCACTTGTCCTTGAGCTACCATTTAGAACTCATTTCTTTTGCCTTTTGTTAGAATTATGATTGGTTCTCCTTAAAACTACTATCATTATTTGTCTCCAACTCTCCACTACCATGCAAAAACCTGCTGATACTCCTATCTATAAGCAAAGGACTGTCTTGTGATAAAGTGCTTTTTGTGTACTGCAGGCATTTGGAAATAGCTCTCGGATCAAACTAAATGAGTTCCAGTGTAAATAAAGAACCCAAGACATTGCAGACAGCACTCAGGAAGATATTGGTGTGACAGCTGGAAACATGTCATGTGACCCTCTGCAACTGATGTTTTGTATTGAGTATACGGTCGAATAAAATGAGCTTCATCGTGAAACTTGTGTGTCAATGAATGCTGTATTAGACTTAAATATGAGCTTTCACTGCTGCTTTAGTGAAAGGAAAATAGATTTACAAGGAAAACAACTAAAACTAAAATGATACCTCGATCCAGATTCAGGCTTCAAAATAACTGTTCAATGTGCACTTTCTATTCTAATAAAAGTGAGAAGAGAAAAAATATTTCTATGATGTATGTTTCCTTGCTGTAACATTATTTCAAATACAGTGAAACACGACTATATTTATTCTAAAACCTGTGGCACATTTTACAGTTTGATTCATTTTCTAACACTTACAAAACTAGCTCAATAAATTAACATTATTTAATATGAGCCACACTGAATATTCACTGTTATCCTAAAGAGCTTGAAAGACAGGGATTTATTTAAACTGCATTCTGTTCTTCATGTTGTTGGATGCAGACAGTTTCCTAGAGACCTTTTCTTGTGGTTTTAGGAAAAGCTGAAGGAGGTGGGTAGTGAGGTACGGAGAAGGGAAACTAGCACAGGATAGCAGGCTGCTTTTCACCCGCAGCCTGGGGGCAGTTATTCACAGCTCCCAGGGTCGGCTGTGGCTTCCACTGTCTTCCTCCAACGGAGGTGAGTGAGAGTTGCTCACCAATATTTAATTGTCATCCTTCTGCCTACTGGCTACTGACGCAGAGAGTTGGAATCTTCGGGTCACCGTCTATCTTGGCCTCGGTGTGAGGGTGTCAGTGTTACTGGCAACGTCTTACAGTGCAGCTTTCTTGTCATCAGCAAAACTGACACAAAGCATCATGTAGGACAAGGATGTTCATTCAGAGTGGAAACCAGCTCTCCTGTGCTTGTCATATAGTGGCTCAAGTTTCACCATTACAACAACTCAGAATGCATAGAATTCCAGTTTCCCGTAGAGGCCCTTCAAGTAATTGAAGAAAGTTGCCATTATCTTGCAAAACATGGAGCATCTTTCAGACTCGAGTCCACAACATTCTTAAACACACAATGACACCGGCCTTCTCTGTATGACACATTTGCAAATACTTCACTGTCCTGGGCACCTTCTTTTAGATGCACTTCAATTTATCAGTGTCTCCTTTTATAAATCTAGCCACACACTATGACATTTCTGAAGCTTCTAGGAGAAATGGAACAACCTGTGAAAAATAGTTTTGTGAAGAAGGATGATGCCTAAACTTAAAAATTTCCATTTCCCAAAAGAGGACCAGAGAGAAAAAATTAAATATCAGCCTATGGGTTGTAAGTTAAGTTCCATGCCTGGTGATGTTATAGGTTCATCAGGATCCTGCTGAGGAGATGGAGGGGAGAGAGAGAGAGTGAGAGAGCCAGAGAGGGAGAGATCCATAATACATTGTCTGCAACTCACAGACAAAATTTAAATAATCTACATTGTTTGTTAAATTGCCAAATATCTAACTCTCTCCAAGAAGTATGGAAAGAATATCTGCTAGAGAAAAATGACACTGGGATTCTGAGATTCCCCCACCAGTCAGTTAAGTAACTTTGCACAAATCACTAATATTTTCTCTCAGCTTCTTAATTATCAAATGAAAGGTGTTGACTATCATGCTAATATCTCCGATAAGGTGATACAGTGTAGATCTGTAATGGTCCCCAAAGGCACAAGTGTTAAAGACTGGAGCATTATGAGGAGCTGGTAAACTTTTCAAGAAGTTAGACTCAGTGGGAGAGAATTAGGTCATTGTGGACATGCGCTTGTAGTTTATTAGAATCCTAGCCCTACCCCTTTGCTTCTTAGATGTCATGCGGGGGGTGGGGGTGGGGAATGAGCCTTCTCCATCATGCACTCCCATCATGGTGTACTGTGCCAAGGGACAGTGAACTGAAACCATGAGCCAGAATAAATCCTTTTCCTTTTAAGTTGAGTGTCTCAGATGTTTTGTCATAGTAATAGAAAGCTGACACATAAGGGATTCCAACATTTCAAAATGTGTTATTTACCAAGAATGGTCTTGAATGCCTGTCTTTTGCTATAATTTAGTCTAAACTTAAGCAGTTGTATTCCCAGTAAAATGTGAAAAAAGGGCTTTGTCAGTCCTGGCTCATGGATAAGTTCACATAGCAACTTATATGTGAAAATAACACGAGCATACTATAGTGGTTGACAATACGAAAATTCCAAGGAAAACCATCACAGTTCTTTCCCTTGAAGAAATTTCAGTCTATTTATGCAGATAAGACATTATAATCCGACGTAACACAAATATGAGTGTCAGATGAATGGTGATGACACTAAATGATAATGGAATTTACAAGAGAGAAATACTACCAAGGAGTGAAAAGATGGGAAATACTTCAAGAATGTGATGGAAGAAGATAGGGGCACTTGAGGTAGCGTTTTGATATCTTATCAGATTGATCAAGTTTTTAGATAGAAAGTTCCTTATTACTTTGAAATTATTGAAGCAACTGCACACAACAATCTTGAGATAATCACCAGACAAATGTCCTAACTTCAGCACACAGTTTTACAGCTACTTGAACACACATTTTTTGCCCTTCTTAGTAGCAATCATCAACATAGTTCTATAACTCCTGTGGGCTGAGTAGCTCTGTGGCTACCAGGAGTCATGGAAATAGGAAAGTATTTTATATCTGCTCTGGGATTTAAAATATACAGGAGATATAGATTAAAAAAATTAAAACCTTGTCAAGTGGCCTTGAAGAAAATAATTCTAATACTTCTGTTATTGCCAAATAGCTGTTCAGACCTCCCACACATTAGTAAAGTTGAAGTGTCCTGACTTTAATTATGGGGCAGCTCTTGGTAACATTTTTGGTAAAAGCAACAGCATGAGCCTTCAGAATTAACTCTGCTTTGTCTGGAAAGACAGCGTTGTAACATAGGTGAGAAGAGCTCGGGCATCCCTCCACAGCCAAGTTAGGTCTCTGGTAGATTCGAACTACTGAGCCTTGTTGCTAAACTTTTCTGGTATAGCACTTCGCTAAACGTTAGCACTAGCTGTTGTTTGGCCTAATTGTTTTCTTGAGTACAACAGGCATAGTGCTGACTATTCCAAGATTCAGTGTGCTGATTTTTAATACTAAAGTGAAGTAAATACTGGACGTTATGTTTGGAAATTTGTTATCATAAATAACTGATAGAAAGTAAAGTTTGCTCTGTAAATATTTGTGGAATAACTGATGTTTGATAAAAATTAGATTCAGTTTGTCATTTAAAGAAATGATACTTTATTACAATCATGAAATTCCCTCTGATTCCTTTTCTCCCCCAAAGCAAAGACAGGTACATCCATATGTGCCTTTGTGCATATGTGTGCATATGTTTCCTCTGGTGCAGATTTCCACTTCAAAGGGCACTGCCTTACCAGAGACATATCCTGCATTCATACCGAATGGTAACAGTGGGCCCCTGACTAAGCAACCCTTTAATGTCATACAAACACATCTTAGATTGATTCTCTTTCAACTCATAAAATGCAGTCCCAAATTACAAGAAACAAAAAACTAATTTCAATTTAAAAGACAATTAAAAATAAGGTTATAATCCATGGTCAGGAGACAGAGTTTAAGTCACTCTTTCAAAAGGAAGAACAAAAAAACAGATTCTTTTGTAAGATTTTTGCAATCTGTCTTAAAGGGTCTGAACGAGCTGAGACCAAGCAACTGTTCAACCCGCTCAGAGCCCGGCAGAAGGACAGGAGTAGTTCCAAAGGAGAATGGACCTCAGAAGTACAAAAGCAGGAGACAGGTCAGAAAGGCAATCGTGTGTAGAGTGTACAAAAGTAGAGTTTTTCTTTGAAGTGCTAAAGATATTCACTGATAAAGTTACTTGCAGATCCAACAGATAACTTGTGGAGACAAACATTGGTCCCTTTGGTGTAGGAAACTATCTTTGTTTTATCCTTATGCATCTCCAATACCAGGCTGTCTTCAAAAGTCTATGGAGAATGCTAGAATCTTTTGATAAATATTCTTTTAGTATGCTGTTCCCAGCGCTGTGATTTAGGGAATGCATTAAAGTTTGAGCTGATATCTGCAATTTCTACCCATCAGGTTTTCTGGCTGCATGTGAAGTGCTTTAGCATGAACTAATTCTACAGGCTGGATACTATTATTTTAGAAGGCATTAAATAGGGTGTGAGCCAGGTGCATATTTTTTTCCTCTTATAATTGTAAGGAAATTTGTATAAGAACATTTGAAAATCACATATATAATAGCCAATTCAATACAACTCATCCTCCCACGAAACATCCTCTAGTCCTTTTCAGCTTACCAAAATGGGTGGGAAATGTCAAACTGCCTACAGGAAGATTGAGTAAACTGTATGCAAATACCCATAATACAACAAAGACTGATATAAACAGCAGTGAAAATCTTAATCTTCTCTGCACTGTGACCCCTCAGGTCTGGGAATGCAGAGCACTGCATTCAGACTTGACCCTGATTTGTTGGTGATGCACCACAAACGTTAATGCTGGTATCTATGGTCACTAAGCCAAATTTTGTAATTAGGGAGAAAGTTAGGGAATATTTTTTCAGCTCAATTTACTAAAATATTCTTAATCAATGTGAGTTAGCTATTTGATGAGGATTCTCAGCTGTTATTATAACCCACTATGTTTAGATTAAAAGCCAAACAAAACAAAGAAAAAGTAACTATTAAATATACTTGAAAGTCCCCAAAGTATGCTCTTGTGTACACCCTAAAATTTGTGCTTAAGTACAACTCTCCGACATCTAGTTTGGTTCTGTTCATTCTTTCCAAGCCAAATAAATGATTTCACTAGAGTAAATTTTTTTCATCTTTCCCCAGGAGGTCATTTTAAGGAAAATTTACATGAGACGAGGGGTGAAGTTACCACTACGGATTCTTGTGCTTTTAAAGGATTCAAAAACATACAGAAGTGCCTCTGGAACTTTGAAAAGACACATTAGAAAGGTTTAAAGATATGTAATGATTTCCAACCTATCTGAGGAAAGACTATTTAAGAGAACGCTCCTCCTGTGAGCCTTGATAATTAAGCAGAACGCAAAGACAGTGAATCCCTGGGTTAAAATTGCTGTAATCCTCCTGTTTTCAAGGACTGAAGCATAAATAAAGTCAAGATTTTGAAATATTTTAGTTTAAAAATGAGAAGTTCATAATGGCCTACTAACAAAAATGTAAAGCTATTTTAAACACACAGTTATACACCCTGTCTCAAATTATTCTGTGACTTTACTCTTGGAGAAGAGTACAGGATTGAATTGGATGGGCAAATAACGTGGCCTATGATCCAGTTTCTGTTTCTATATCATATATCTATCGCTCCAGTTCATTTCCAAGACAGCTGCTTTTCAAGTACCCTGAGTCAAGGCATGTAAATAGCCAAATGATGCTAACTGCTACGTAAGTGACTCTACCCCCAGAAACTAAGATCCGTTACTAACTTACAAATACCTGATGAAATCCATCCACTTAACTGGATCTTCCAGAGTGAGACAGATATCTTATGACAAGTTAAAACACAACCATAAAGTATAGTGATAAAAATACTAGCTACGGAGTGAAACCCTGAATTAAAATTTTTAGCACTGCCATTAATTCGTTATTTATTGAGCACATTATTTGAAAATATTTGGTAATATTTGAAATTATTTGAAAATAAGAAAATATTTTGTCATTTGCAAAACAAAACAAAATAGCATATATCTATAATAGTTGTAAGAATCAAACGAGATGTTTCTGAGTACCTAGAGCCTAATGAGTAACTTATATAGTTATTTTTTCCTTTTAGTTATTGTTATGATCTGTGTCTAGATGACTGTCCAAAGCCTCATGGAGTTTTAGATGAGATTTTTTCCTAGGTATCTGAATCTATAGTGCGTGACTGATTCATAGTACAATGCTGAGAATAGGAGTGTTGGGATTAAAAGTGGGTGGTTTGCTGAATCAGTCTGCTGATGGGATTGGCACCACCCTAATCCCAGTACACTAGACCCAACATAAGAGATAGAAAGAGGCTGGCTCTCTTCTCTTGCTGCTTTTGCTGTCTTCTGCCCTGATGAACTGTTGCCCCTTTGCCATGTGCCACCTGCCTTTGAGCCAGTGGATTATGCACTGAAACCTCCAAAAACTATGAGCTAAATAAACCTTTTCCCCTTTCAGATTGGGTGTTGAGTATTTTGACTCAGCAATGACAGAAAAGTAACTAAGACTGTTATTTTTTACATTTGTTAATTTTACTATTAGTATATCTATGTTCAAACCCTAAGCATTCTTCAGTTAAATATTTTTCTAGAAAGAATTTGATGAGCACTGACTTACCACAGGGTGAAACTAGCTATAACAATCATAATCCCAAGTTAAATTATAATGTTGCCTGACTTAATCATATTATTTGCTGTCACCAAATTGTCTGGCAGTGAATGAATAATCTACAGATGTTTAATCACCACCAACAAAAACAATTTTATATTTCACCTACTATTTTTTAATGTACAAATTGTTTTAAAATAAATTACAGTATTTTAAATTGCTTATTCCACATTTATTGAGACCTAAGCTTCATTTAAGAAGATAAGAAATCAAAGAAATATAAAGAAATCACATTTTTTTCAAAAAGCTTACATTCTTAGTTTATGTGTATGACAGACAAAAGGAATTCCACTCCCCACTTCTCCACCCTCTGCCACCAAGTGCCTCTCAGTTTCCAGCATACTAATTGGAAAGCACTCACAAGTAATTGTGATCATTATGCTTTAGTATGTCAGATTCCTGGGATATAAGGGGTAGTTCCTTCATTTTAACACTGTGGATATGTTGATGAAGGGTCTACTCTTTGAGGGTAGGCCTCAAATTTTGTTACCCTATCTCTTCTTATATTTTGCTGTGGACTCCCTCTGAAGTCTACTAACTAGTTGATAAAGCTGAGATGCAGGTGCATAAAAAAAGACATATAGATGTGTTTAACATAAGAAATAGCAATTATTATTCCATGTAGCAAGTCACTTTTGCTATAAATGGGTTCAATTCCTTGACAGAAATTTGAGAAATAAATATATTTATATAAACAAAATATCAGCAATTAAAAGTACTTGGCATTTATGTAATTTTCCAAATCATTGAACTTAATTCTAATAATCAGTAGTCTTCATTTGCCCATATATATATATATATATATATATATATTTTTTTTTTTTTTTTTGCGGTACTGAGGATCGAACTCAGGACCCTGCGCTTGCTAGGCAGGCGCTTATTCCACTGAGCTATATCCCCAGCCCTGCCCATATATTTTTATTAGTTTATAGGAAGTTTAAGTAAACTGTGTGATATGTGTAATGACACTAGCTAAAGATTTTTGAATAACTGTAATAGGCTCTTTGTGGGAAAAATAATGCTTCTGTGAATTGGAGAGTAACTTCTGGCAGAAAATACAGTTGCTCTGTGTATAAGCAATTGAGTCTTACATAGGAAACACACAAACTTATTATTGTAGCCGATCTAATAGAGCATCATCCGGTCATCGATGAAGAGATTTTCTTTTGTGCATGGACACAAAATTAATAGTAAACTAAAACACTTAACATTGTCCTTCATGTGTTTAGCTCCTTCAAGAATCTCAGAACAGTAACTGGATTCTGTTTCATCTTTCCCTTACTGACCAAACCCCACCTATGTCCATAATATTCACAAGTAAGGAAACATAATGAATGAAAATAAACTCAAAGAGAAAAGAATTGCTGAGCTCAATTTAGCACCAAAAGTTTGATGATTGGCACAGAGGCATGTGTGTTCAAATTCTAGATTCCAGGAGGAAGGTGGGGAAAAAGCCCAAGGGAACAATTAACTGTCGAGTCTCACTACAACTCTGTGAGAAAGAGAGTTTCCTCCACATTACAGGAATTTAGCAAGAGAAGATACAAACTTTAGAAATATTGATTTGGCCATTACCAAATGTAGTTCCTAGACTGTATTCAACGAAAATGCTTGTTCACTAGCAAATTTTCCAGTCTATACTCCTAAGAGATTCCGATTAAGGAACTGTGGGTGAACTAGAAATGTGCTCTTTAAAATCTCTCTAGGTAAATCTGGGAAGAAGTTCAGTTTGTGAGCAAGTGGGTTAAATAATTTGCCCAGAATCACGAATGGAGTAAGTGACAATACCCAAACTGCAAGCCAGTGTGCTCAACATTCCTTTACAAATTCCCTAATGTTAACCTGGAATTAGTTCAGTCCACTTTCAAGGCAATAAATACAAATGGTCTTTGAATAAATGAAGAGAGAGTGTCGTCCAATGGTCAACATAAAACTGTATTTTGTACTGAAAATTAACCCACTGATTTTCACACTGAACTATACTCTCAGAAATTTTGGGGTCTTATTTTGAGATAGGGTCTTGCTAAGGTGCACAGGCTGGCCTCAATCTTGAGATCCTCCTGCTTCAACTTCCTAGGGTTCTGGCATTACCAGTATGTGCTAACACATCTAGTTTGTAACATGTGTTTTGTAGATCAACACTTTACTGATGTTGCTAAGCACATAGAGAAATGACATACTTGTATAACTCTGGGATTGCATAAAATAGTTCAAATTTTCTGAAGGACAATTTTTCAGGATCTGTCTACATTGGTAAATTATTACCCATAACCTGTAACCCCATAACTTCATTATAAGAAAATTGTTCCAAAACTATGTCTCTTACATATTGTCAAAACTGAATATAAAATGTTTATTATAAAATTATGTATAACTTAAAAAATCTGGAAAGCTCCATGAAAAGTACCTCATGTATATCATTGTATGGAGGCATTTCATGTTCGATAAGTATCTTCAGAAACAATTTTTTATCAAGTTTTACAATATCAGCTTCATCAGTCTCTATTATGATTCCTAAAGAAACAAATAGAGACAAAATCTACATAGGCTTAATTCCATTGGTTGTAAAATATCTTGCACGTGCCAGTGAGACAAAGTTATCTGATTAAACAGTATGAACTATAGAGTCTTCCAACTCTCGGGTCTTGGAGGAAGCTCACTTTCCCAAACAAATAAAGCATTAACAATATACAGGATTAATCGTGTGCTGAAACTTAAAAGCTTTGTGTTAGCTTGGAGCACATTTTAGAACGAATCCCAAACTACTGCTACAAAGTATGAGTATAATAGCATAAAATAAGTGCGGCCATTTTCCTAATAAAGGATATGTAATTGGCAACCTGAAGCTGCATAACATAGCTCCAGGTTACACCAAAATACTACATAGTCCTGTTAAGCTTTTTTGTAATTTTCTTTAAAGTCTTTAAAAGCAAGCTTGGGAAATTACTTTGGATTTCTTCCAAGTTTCAACTAATTCTTGAAATCTGACAAATATTAGATATTTCTTCATTGGAGAAGAAATGGCATGGCATGATCTCAGCTAGAGAGCTGTAATCATTAATGAGTCTCTGAATTCCACCGTGTGCAACAGTTGAAACTGTGTAGTCCCCCAGGAAATGTCCCCCACCTGCATTGGATGGAGGGATCCCAATAAAATCTCAAATGAAAAACACTGTTAAAAAATGTAGTGCACTTTTACATCATGGAGCAATTATTCTAAAATAATTGCAGCTTTCTGTACATTTCTATACATTATAGGTTTTGTATATCTCTATAAATATTAACCTATATTATTAGTCGAGTTAAAAATAATGTAAAACCTATTGGCTTGTTGAAAGGCTCAAAGATATTTGTCTTTAAGGATACAGTATGGGTCTTTTGACCCATAGTCCTTGGTTTGTGGCTTTTGTGCTATTATATTATCAGGCAATGACCTGCATTTCCAGATATGTAAAATGAGAATGATCAAATGAAGAAAGGCAAAGGGCTTCTCTCTAAGATTTTGCCTTTCTATTCTAGAAGGAAGCCTTCTCACTGGAACTCAATATGTACCTCACATAACACTAAACTTCTCATTGCGCAAAGCTCAAACAAAAGTATTTATAGCAATATAGTGCTTCCCACTCAATATTGATGATCTGTTGGCATAAATGCCAAAAAGAATGGATAATGCCAGACATTTGGTGAAGATGCTAAAGCTGCTTAAAGATGAAAAACTTACTGGAAAATGTGGTAATTCTCTATCCATTTCTATAACACTTTTCTACTGTTTCACAATAAAGTTTGAAACAAAATGTTTATTTAAGTCATATAAAATTATTCAATAAATAGTATAACAAAACCTATTAACATCCTAGAATTATAAATTAATAGGGTGTTGTATTTAAAATAGATATTGATAGAAATTTACATTAACCTAATTGGGTGGTAGAGGTTTAGAACATAAAAGACAATAAGATCATCTAAATTGCATGGTAGAGATAAATTTTGTTGACTACAAAAGGATTCAATAACTCAGACTTTTTTTATCTTTGTCTCTAAGAAAGTTAAACTTTAAAGATGTAGCCTATATGCATAATGCCCATATGAAGTTTGCCAAGAGAGTAGACTTTGACACATTTATACTCTGAGGAGGGGCTTGTTCAACTTGAACATTTTATAATTTCTCTAATTTTTAGCTTCTTTGTCAAGCCATAGGAAAGAAATGGAGTTCAATTGGAAATGCGGAGGAAGAATGAGAAAACCACTTTTAGCACTGGTGCGACAGACAAAGGGCTCGCCTGGTTTTCGAAGCACTGGAAGCACAATACGAAGAATTGTATTGAAGAATACCTCAGTTAGTACCCATGCTTTTAAATATTGCCTTTATCTTATTCAACCTATCTATAAGTTTGTATCTAATAAAGTACCCAGTGACCACAATTCTTTTTAACAGTAGTAAAGTTTTACATTTATTAAAGGTAGGGAAAAAAATAGGGTCTTCAAAGAGAGTTTGGGCCAAAAAAAGTGGGAAAAGAGATACACTGTAGAGTGTGAGGGTGGACCACCATGAAGAGACACAGCAGTTCACAGTTGTATTTTTTTAAAAACAGGTCTAGCTATATAATCAGGCTGGCCTTGAGCTCTTTATGCAGCACAGGCTGACCTCAAACCCACAGCTAAGCTCCTGCCCTAGCCTCCCTGTTCCTGGATAATAGGCGTGTGCCACCACTCCCAGCTGATCACAATCTTTGTGAAAGTCTTTCAGTCAATCATTAATTAGCTTTTCCTCATAAGTAAATGAGAAGCAGATTTCTTGTTTTGTTACAATTAGTTCAGTTCAAGTGCTTAGTAAAAATTATCCTTGTTTTATTTTGATACATATGGGTTCAAATCCAGATTTACTACTTAACAGCTAAATGGTTTGAGGAAATTAGTTTACTTACTCTGGTTTTCTCCATAAGTTAATGGTGAGGATGTACTTCTGAAAATTATAAAGCGATAATATAGCAGTCTGTGCCTGCCAGAGCAGATGTGAAACAAATGGCTTTCTTTCATGCCATTCTTTTTGAAAAGCTGTTGTTTTATGTATGGTTTTCTTTTTTTACAGAAGCTTGTGGAACATCTCTCCTTCAGTACCTCGTGTCTCTCCGAAGCCCTTCTTGGCTCCCTGGAAAGGAGACGACTTCTATGTGCTCCTGTCTGAGGCCTTTACTGCGCAGCCACACAAGTTACATAAAATGTTTCACCTCCTAACAGCTTCTCAATGCTGACAGAAAAAATGATTCCAGACTTGAAGGTGCAGTGGGACAACAGGGATCTTTTTGGTTATTGCTTTTCCCTGTAAGCCACTTCCCCTCTTTTCAATTCCAACCTCTCAGGAGCCATCTTTGCCGCCTGTTCTGTTCTTGTACCCTCTGACTCACTGTTCCCAGCCCAGGATGAAACACTGTGTAGCGCCCTCACAGCAGCCTCGAACTTGGAAGACTGAAGCAAGGGGAGAAATGCAGAATTGTATTTCAGATGATCCACGGCCTCGTGTGGAGATGGGCCCTCCACTCTATGAACATGCAGTCCAACAATTTATTTCCTCCTGGTAGACATCCGGATCCAATTTCCTAATCCAAGAATGTGCGCTCCTGTCATCAGAAGCACATCCTCTGTGGGTAGAAAATGATGACTCTGCAAACCTTCTGGGGAAACCAACACCACTGGGTTAGAGTTGGATCCTCACGGATCAGAAATGCTGCCACAGACATAAAAATAGTGTTTACGGCATAATTTTAGAAAAGTGCTAATGTTTTGAAATGAGATAAATGTAAGAGCAGAGATAAAATGACATCAGTTGGTTTAAAGATGGAGGCAAGATATGTTTGCAAAATTCACTGAAAAAAGAAAACACGATGGCAAGTGAGACAAAAGAGTGAGCAAGCAGGAAGAGCCGACTTCAGTGTTAAACACTCACCTATGGAATGTCCAGAAATGCATAACAGTGATTACAGAGAAAATAATTTTTAAATAGAAAAAGAACAAAATATAAAAAAGATAAATTCAGTGACAAAGAGAACCACTGAGTACTGAGCCAAAAAGAACAAAGAAAGTGAAAATATGGCAAACTATAGAAGCCAAATTTTAAAAATCTAAGTGAACAAAAAAATTTGAATTAAAAAGAAGGAAAATTGGATTCATTTAACTTATTTAACACGTTCAGTGGAAGAGTGCAGATGAAAGTTTGTCTTCAAAAGCTCTAATCCCATACAGCCATATACAGCAAGACAGGAGATGAAGAGTAGAGAAAAAGAATTTTTAAATATTCTGTCTATCAACTGCAGGCCCTTTTACAGCAAAATACTGAAGAATACAGTTTAGCCACAGGATCCATGTCACACTGATGGCCAATTTATTATCAGTGTATTTTTATGCAAATATACTTGATTCATCACATACAAATGATTAGCAGTAAGGGACTGCTTATTTAACCTAGGGATAAGGCAAGGTGTGAAAGCATGCTAAGTTCTGCTTTGTTTGAATGTGGATAAAGTTTCTAAGTAACTCCAGATGTTGGGACATAAGCTATCATAGTATGAGAAAATCTTACATGTTGGCACCACCAGGGTGTAAACAGAATGAAAAACAATTTGAAATAACATAAGCAGTAAACAGGGCAATACATATTCCATGAGTCCAACAAAGACACAAGGTTTTTAAGGAGAGCATGTCTAGTGAACAAAAGTGCAAACTTAAGTGCCAAAAGTAATTGTAAATTTAGTGACCACTGTAATGTGAATGTGAATGCACTACATTTCTGTATTAAAAGCCACAGACTCAATTTGGGGAAGAGAAGACACTGAAAAAACATCAGCTATTGTCTATATCTAGTTTGCAAGAAGCTTACCTCAGAAATTCACACGCACATCACACAGAGATGCATGTGTTCCTATACACTGCTTACCAGACGGCAGGTGATAAGTTTATTCACACTTCTTTTCCATGCATTTTCCCCTAGATTTCCATGACACCACTTTTTCTTAGCTAGAAATCTATAGCTAATGCTCTTCCTAATTATCCATGTCTTTTGTCCATTTCTCTATTAATTCAGAAAACAATTGACCTGAGAGTATAAAAGCTCAGGGGATAAGTCACCTCATTAATAAGTGTATAAGAAACAGTGTTTAAGTAAGTATAGGGCTGCAAAATTAATTTGAGAAAATTGTTTTGGTCAGTTGGCAAAAGTACATGAAAGGAAGTGATAATGAGACAGGGAGAGAAAGGAAGAGAAAAAGAAAGAAAGTGAGAGAAGGAAGATTGAAGAGGAAAGAAGGTAAGAAGAAAGGAGGAAGAGACTAAAAGAGAGGAAGAAGAAAGAAGGCAAGAGAGAAGGAGGGAAGGGGAAATAAACAGTGAGGGACATGGAGACGGAAAGGAGAGGAGAAAGGAAAAAGTAACGGATGAGCAAGCAAGGAAGGAAGAAGACAGAGGAAAGAGGAAGGGAAGAAAAAGGAGAAGTGTCAGAAAAGGGAGGGGAGTAGGGGAGAAGAGGAGAGAGGAAAATGTAGGAAATAGATATCTAATTTCAGTTTCCATGTCTCAAGAGGAGGAAAACACGCAATCATTCCTGTGGTGTGTCATACTTCTTGTCTGCGGATTTTTCTCCTTAGATTTCATGACCCCACCCTGCATTCTTCTGTGGGCCGCATCTCTGGCCATCTGCTTCTGTAGGCTCCTGGGTACCCACCGCCGAGGAGCACCAGTCTTCTCAGCATTTCGTCTGGGTTCCTCTCTTGCCAAGCGAATCCCTCATTCACCTAGTTTCAGGAGGTGACGATTCTCCCAACATTAATGCCAGTTCAGACGGCAGTGCCCTCAGGTTTCCCCTCCAAACTGACTCACAATGGTGAGGTCATCTGGTTCACAATGAAAATCTTTCATACATATTGTATTTGCCACCTAACCTCACCCCAAACATTTCATAAAGATATATAATGGTGAATTATGAAATAAAAATTTTAAAGGACACATAATGTAATTTCACAGTTAGGTGACTATTATAGTGGTATTAGTTATTTTGCATGCTTGGGTTGATAAAATAAACTTTAAAATCAGAAATTAATTAAAGGGTCTGATAATACCACTTAGCTCTATAATATTTTATCATCTTATACAGTGCAAACAGCCAATAAATGCTGCAGGAAAAACAACACTTGATACACAAGTATTGCTTTTAGTGCCATAAAAATGTACTTCCAAGAGAGTAGCACATTATAGTTTAAGTGAAGCTCTTCATTAGACACTATGAGAAAATGAGGCATGAAAGAAAACGGAAGAGCCTCCTTAATAGTTCCTGGGCAGATAATGCAGGCCAAGACAATCAATAGCCATGGCTCATTTATTTTATGTCTGTGAGTACTTAGAGGCAAAATGTTAGTGTTTGCTATTCTGTTGGCTTTCTTTGCTCTGCCATCAGTAATGAAAAAATGGATTTGCATATTATGGTGTAATTTTTACAAACGACTCGAAGAGCAGGCTGTTATTGTTAACCAACATGGAGAGAAACACCTCATGTATTACTGTGGCTCCATTTAGGTCCCTTGTAAACAGCCTTATTATAAATTTGGTAGTCATTTAGAAAAGGCAAAGTGGTCAGTATAAAACTTCATAAGTACGTTATAAAATACATTAAGTGTATATAAGCAATTAACTATTCCATAGCCATGCTAGTATAACTATGAGAGCAATCCTGAAATAAACATACCACAGAACATATACATGGGCTTTGTGCAGTCTACTTGTAGTGAGGCCACCTGGACCATCTACAGGAAACATGTTTGATGGTCCACCTAGCGCCACCTTTAGGGCAACAACAGTTTAGGATACAATGCACGTCTGCACAAAGTCATGAGGCTTACTTTATCCTTACTTTCATAGTTTTCTGAATATACTTTCAATAAGTAAATTCGTTCCTAAAGAAAAATGTAAATGTTATATAAAGACAGACTTTGTTTTTATACATGAAAGTTAAATGTTAGGCACTATTCTTTGAACTCAGGGCCCATTATGGGGGGAGCAGAAATAGTCATAAGAAAACACCCACCCGTTATGCTTTGCCTTGATGTGGGCAAGGATGTGGTGATAAGCCAGAATCTGGGGGGGCCCTATGATGGCAGTGGAAGTGTAAAGAACATACCGGGGGCAGAATAAAGGAAAAACAAAATACTCATCACTAAGCCCTATCAGGAAAGGCAGAACAAGCAAAGGTCTTTCGCTGTGAATAGAAAAGGAAAAGTGGGGGTGACGCTGAAACCTTAGTGGTGACATTTCTCTCTGCCTCTCTCCTTCCAAATCCTGAGAGTAAAGAACAGGAATAAGGACCCAAGTCACAGGAAAAGTTAATACAGATCTTCAGGTCAGTAATCCATTATCATTTTAGGTTGTACTTTAACACATTTGCTTTCCAGAGAGAGCTTATTTTCTTAATGACTCAGCTTCAAAGTTCTAAGAAAATATGTTGAAAACATAATGCCAAAAAAATCTTTCCTCTAACATTTCCTTAGTTTCTCATATTCCTATACATTTACTCTGTGTAGTATTGTTTTAACATTTAAACACAAATAATTTAATATTTCCTTTGCTTACAGAAATTTTCATTTATGTATACTTGTCACACGCAAAAATACAGCAACAGAACAGCAAAGTGCAATTTGTCACGGTATGTAAGATAGTGTGCAAGCTGGGCATATGGCTCAGTGGCACAGAGCCTGCCTGGCAAGCGTGAGGTTGTGAGTTTGATACCTGGTACCAAAAAAAGGCCTAGTACAGCTAAATGCTTCACAAGGGGCCACTACCAAGGATGGGGAGAAGTAACCAGGGCACACATAAGACTTCTAAAGTGAGGAGATGAAAAACGAGACCGTTCTCGGACATGTTTGATTTGGCTGTTTTCATAGAGTTGCTTTAAAAGTGTTCTTTCATCTGTCTGTAGTACAGTCTCACGTTCTTTCCCTGGTAGACTTTTTCACAACATTTCACCTAAAAATCGTGAAGCTTCATCATAAAAATGAATAAATTATAAATATTTGATGTTTTATATATCTGTGATAGGTCGCTGGCAGCTCTCTAAATCCGCTTATAAATTATCTGGGAAATAAGGGACACAACAGCGAGGGGGAAGAAAGCAGAGGTGAAACAGTGCGGTGTGTGCTCGCTTGGACTGAGAAAGGCTTCATGCAGGTGGAAACACGGGGATCACTGGTCGAATTGAAGATAGAAAGGAAGAGTAGAGCAAAAGGAATTGGCTGGCCATGCAGCAACAATAAGGAAAATGAAAGATTAGAGTGGAGGATTCATATTAGAGAAAGATAAGAAAC
The DNA here is from genome assembly GCA_004027595.1 of Dinomys branickii. NCBI lineage: Eukaryota > Metazoa > Chordata > Mammalia > Rodentia > Dinomyidae > Dinomys > Dinomys branickii. Next base: position 359,190 of record PVLD010000123.1, on the reverse strand, counting down.
TGAATTATTCAACTCGCTGTGAGCCAATTCAAGAGAAAGGCTTTCAATGCCATGCTGACAAAGTAAAACTCAGACTAGTGATTGAAGCAAAACCAAGGCACCAAAATAAATTGGTCTAAAAATGATCAGTTTTAATGATTTGGCCATGCATATTTAAGATTCTCTAATGTTTAAAAAAGATTACTAAAAACTCAGTCTGGAAAGCATAAGCTAGAGGGAAAAAGAGGAAACATAATTATGAAACAAAGACTCTAAAAGTCATAATGAATGACACAGCAAGGATCAAAGGAAAAAATACAATAAAATTTATTCAGCTGCTTTGATTTAATCTCCTAACCTGTACCTCACTGACAGCACTTAAGGATTTAGATGAGCAGGACTGAAGAAAGTCATGGGAAAATTTGCTTGGCATTGTTTATAAGGTTTCTAGGTTTGGGTAAAATGAAAATATCTCTTTAGTCATGATCTTAATTTGTGAGCACTAACCCACTGAATTGGAAGTTCTCACATTTTTGTCAGCCAAACTGTATAAATATTTAGTCTGTATAATTTTTTTAGAAATATGTCAGATGTTGATGTAAGTTACAAACATACTCTAGGGATGGAGAGCTTTTTGCCCCCAAGTTTGGGGGAAGGTAAACATTACATTTATGTTTCCTTTTTGATTCTAAGACTAACAATTGCTACCTTTAGCAACTACTATGTAATCTGCATTTGCATACTTTACTTTGAACCCTAATATCAGGAAAAATCACCTCAACCTAATTTTCAGATTCTTTAAATATCAACCTACTGTTATTTCTCTTTCATTTACTCTTGCATTAGGTATAACATATGTGCTAAGTGTGCATATTTTTAATTATTTTTCTACAGAATAATAATGGGAAAGAGACAGACATTTCTTGGGGAGAAAGAGTCACTTGCTGGAAGGAATTCAAAATAACTGATGACATCAGCTAAGTAGCTTTCCTCCTATCTTCTAATTGAAAATACATTATTCCTATGCAAATATATTTCTACTTTTTGTTATATTTCCAGGTATAGCCATGCAGCTTCAGTAGTTTTAACTAGCCAGTGACAAATCTCTTCCTTTCCTCAATAATATCTACAAAATATGAATAGTTATTTACATATTACAAAGTGATTTACCTATATTTTGTAGTTATGTTTGATCTTCACAATAATACTTTGTCTGAAGTAACTGTAATTCTACAAATCATACTCAAGGAAATTAAGGCTGCTCTGTACTCCTCCTGCTTTCGCTAACAAAGCTACATTAACCAAGTCAAAAATTAAAGTTTCTCTTTCTTCATTTGTATGCTGTGTGTTGTGGTTTGTGTCTAGATGTCCCCTCAAACCCTCATGGAGTCAAGAGGGTTTCCTTGGAGGTGGCTGAATCCACAGTGTCTGAATTAGGTCAAAGCTGGGATTAAGGTTGCTGAGATGGGGGGTAGGTGATTGCTGGGTCAGTCCACTGATGGAATTGGCACTGCTCTAATCCTGGTGGACTGGGTACAACAGAAAGAGTATCTCTCTCTCTCTCTCTCTCTCTCTTTCTCTCTGTCTCTCTTCTGCATCCATGAATGGATGACTGCCCTCCTGACACAAGACATCCTGCTTTAGAGCCGGTCAATTATGGGATGAAACTGCTATCAACTATGAATTAAGTAAACTTTCCCTCCCTTAACTAGGGACATAGGGTATTTGGTCTCAGCACTAAGAGAAGTAGCTAAGACAATGTAAACATTATACTATATTCAACCATGTTTAATTACAAGAGAAGTCCCAGTAAATTATTAAAGCAGTAGTACGCAAGATCATCAAGACAACATTCTTCTAGTTTTAAGTGAGATCTTCCAAGATAGGGGTAGTGGGACTTGAAATCAGGACCTTGTGTTTGCCAGGTAGGTGCTGTGCTACTGAACTATATCCCTGGCCCTGAAAATATGTATTATGGATGTTTTCCTCCACTCATTTAAAATATTTATTAGGTCATTCATACCACATGGAAAAAAATCTTTGCTTGCACCACTAGAAATGAAATTAGTTGTTCCCAGACAGCATAATTATTGTCAGGAAAATTTCTTAGTGGAACAAAACTCACATGCTGGTAACTTGAGAATTTTTTTTCTTTGAGGTGAAACCACCCCTAACTGACTCATTAGATCATTTTATTCAGAATGATTAGGCAATTTGTTCCATTAAATTTTATTCATTTTTGTATTCTACTGTAAAATTCAAAAGAGGAACGAATAGAGCTGTCATCTCTGCAATGGTAAATTCCTATAGTTTGGAAATTAAACCTGAAACAAAACCCTTGAATCTTGTTTGTACACTTACTAGCTAATTTTGATCATCAAATGTCTAGGCTAGTAGCAAACACCCTGTGAAAACTTTCAACAGAGATGACCCAGGAATGATATCTTCAACTGATGGAGAGTGTCTATCTTGGGTAGCTCAGCACAAGTCAGGATTAGGCCTCATTGCATGTAGTAGTAAATGGAATATGTAAGTTTGGTTCTCTTTAGAGTAAAGAGTTATCCTTTCCTAACATCTTTGATACCTATGTTGTACTTTTCAAGAGGATAGTCCATGGTTCCCAGTCTGCTATTAAAAAAAAAAACCAGAGCAATGGAACATGAGGTGGTGACGAAGAGCCCAACTGCCCCATCTTCAAGGCGTTTGCACTCAGTGGTTCTCACTCCTGAAGGGTTACAATAGACCCTACTAAGTCATTCCATGGATATTACATAGACAGCTTAGATTTACTGTTCAAATCTGACTTTCTCATTGTTTCTCCTCCCATAATACAACTAATGATTTCATTGACAGAAAAAGATGCTAAGTTTTCTAACCATTTCTAAAATATGACCAAAGTACTATAAAAACAATAAATACACCCACAGTTATGTATACTTATATATGTCTATACAGTGGCATTGCTTTGCAAATATGTAAAAAATATATATTCAACAATTGGCAGAGGCTGTGTCCAGGTTGACGGTCTCCAAAAGTCTTTCATGTAGTAAAAATACATGAAAGACTGATTTATTAAAATTAGTCTGATTTATTAAAAATGTTTATAATGAGCCCCTAATACTGTTAAAATAAAAATAAATTAATTCCAAAACAAGTACAAGTAGGTTTTCTTATTTTTTAAGAAAGAATTTTATCTGAGTATTTTATTTTGTGACTTAGAGAAAAGCTAGATGACAGCTTTTCCAGTAATGTATTTTGTCATATTTGGAAAGAATAATAACAGGTATTCAAAATCAGTTTTTCCTCAGTGGGTTGGTTAAATGTGTGGGGTAATCTGGGTTCACTTCATTTTTTGTAAATGATTTAGAAACTGTAAAAGTGTACACGACTTTGTTAAAGCACTAGTTTAAGATTCCAATAGAATTGACATGAAACTACAAGTCCATGGATAACCCTTTCTGTTCCTTTCATATCTTTTGTCCTTGTGTTTCAATTCCAAGAACTTCATCATATCTATTTGTATGCTTATTACATATTACAGTGTTACAGATTACAGTAATAATATACCCCCATTGGCATCAGGAAAGGATATTTCAAGAGCTTGTTTGTGTGTGCTATGCTATAGGGCACAACAGTTCAGTGATTATTACTCAAATGACTTACACTTTAAAATGCTATCTTCAGTCATGCAGCAAATGCTAGAGGACATGGGAGAACTTAAACTCTTCATATTTGTTTATTTAGCTTATCTTTTCTTTCTTTCCTTTGTTCATTCCTTTGATAATGTATTTTCTTGTTTTTTTATTTTAAAAACATAAAAGAAGGAAAGCATATTAACAAGCAGACATGCATTCACAAAACAGGATAAGAACAATACAAGCAATATTGAATTACAGACAAAGTGGTAGGAAATTAACAATGGTTGTTGTATTACATAATGATATCTTCAAAGTGGTTTCTCAGGAAAATAAATAGAGGCATGCAAAACTGATCAAATAATTAATCATTAACTTTCTTTCAGTAAAGTGATAGAAGTCAGTAGTACAACTATGTTAGCTATCCTGTATATACATATATACGTAATTTCCCCTTCTTTTCTCTTTATCCCGATCCCAGGTGCTCTTTTCCTTTGAGCAGTTCCTTTCATTTCACATTGTCTATCATACCTATTAATTTTTATTCACTCTCAGGTTCTTATACTAGTGAGACAATACATTGCTTACACATGGAGTTCTGATTGATAATGTGTTTTCTTGAAGTCCCGCCTCTATGTGTAATGATTTTCCTACCTTTTGTTAATTCCCCAAGCACTGTCTGAGACTCCATAGCACACCATACTCTTTTTTTTTTTTTTTTTTTTTTGCGGTACTGGGGATCGAACTTAGGACCCTGCGCTTGCTAGGCAGGTGCTTATTCCACTGAGCTATATCCCCAGCCCCCCCATACTCTTAATGTGAAAAGGAAGCAGATTGGTTGAGTCCTTTTCTTGGAAGATAGGAAAACAATATTTGCAAGATTTTTTATGCCAGAGGTGGAGAAGCTAGGGCGTGCATGCTGCAGTGGGCTCACAGCGCTCTGTCCACTGGCACCTGAGCTAAGTGGCCCCAGCAGCCCAGAGTCAGCTAGCAGCTGTTCTGTTCTAAACTGAAACCCTCAGTATTCAGGTTTAACTGCAATATTGACATGCTGACCAATAAGGAGGTTGCGTGTAGTTCGGACCCTCAATTTCTGAAAGTTTTGCCATCACTGTCCTTGCTGTTTTGCTCATATTTAATATGGAAAAACCTACTATGGAGGAAAAAGATTATGAGACTTGCACATGAAACAAGGGCTGCTCCCCAGCCTTGCTGATTGTTACACATCTATGTCCTTACTGTCTTTAGGTTCTAACCTCACCTGAGAATCGGTGTTGCCATCTGTAGAATGGAAGTAATTTTGTGGACTTATTGTGTGAATTGCATGAAATGGTGTGCGAAAAACTTAGCAGGGCATCTGTGATATTGTACTTGTACACACCTGCTCTGGTTTAAATCAGCCTCATCCTAGTCCTACTTCTTCTACCTTAGCTGTTGCTTTCTGCTCTACAAGTGAGATCTACATTACAAACCAATCCTAAATGTTGAGCATGTCAGATTTCCCCAGGTTGTACTTTCTGTGGGTTAATGCCATCAGATCGAATGTTTGATCTTTCTCTTCCTATGAGAAACATCTCAGAGAAAAAGTTCAACTATCTTGTTTCAGTCTTTATGAGTGAAAACTCTTTCCTTTTAGAGCATCTTTTGCCGGCTCACTGAATTCATGTGGTGTTTGCTTGTATCTTTGTTCTTTGTAGATTACTGAGCCATTTTCAGTTGCTTCCTGATGTATTTTCCTGCATGGATATTGTTTGACTCAATGCTTAACAATATTTTTTTCTAAGAAGGAGGCATGCAGTATCATTACTGTCATTTATATCACACACATAATTTAAAGGAACAGAGGTTTAATTTGGTTCATGGACTTTTTTTATGGTCAGCTGGCTCCAAGGCAGAAATACGGTGTAAGAGCATGGAGTAAAAAATCTATGTAGTTCATGGTAGCAGAAAAGCACCAGTGCCAGCAGTGCTGGCAGGGGGAGAGGATAGGGAGCTGACGTAGATGCCAAGGACTCACTTCCACGAGGAATTCAGACATGCCTAGAATTGTGCATTACTAATCCCCAGGGCACCTACCAAGTCAATCAAGTTGACAATTAAGCCTAACTGTCTGTCATTCAAGAGAAAATACTGCTTGACTGAATTGTGACTCCACAAAAGCCGTATATGGTATACCAATGTGCTGACCCCCAAGGTATTTAAAGACATGCCTTTAAGGAGATGAAAAGCAATAAATGAGGTCATTAAGGTGGAGCCTTAATCTTGTAAGACTGGTATCATTTTAAGAGAAAAAGGTAAGTTTCCGCAAGCCAAGAAGAGAGGCCTCACTAGAAATCAAGACCGATGGCATTCTGAGATTACATTTCTAACTTCCAAAATGGTAAGAAAATAAATGTCTGCTTTTAAGTCACCCACTCAGTACTATTTTGTTATGGCAACTGTAGTGACAAATACAGGTACAGCCCAGGTTTAATTATTCAGATATTTTTAAAAAACAAATGGTACTGTAGTTACATCATGATTATTGAGTTAATTAATAATTATAGTTGATATTAATGCAGTGCCAGTCTTTCTCCTTCTCTTCAGGCAGCATATAGCTTTATAATTTAAAGTGCTCAATGATTAATCCTAAATTGGAATAGATTAACTGTACTTGTGGAAAGTGAGACACTTGTTAGTGATACAATTAAAAAAAATTCATTGAAAGAATTCCTTAAACATGAAATACATATATTCCATGAGAGATTGTATAGATTATAATACATATATAATCTTGAGAAATATTTTAGTTGTACTTTCCACATGTATACTTTATTTGTAGCAAATACTCAAACAAAAAAGCAGGAAGATGTAGATAATTCACCCATCAATCAATACAATTGGTGCTTATATAAGAACTACAAAGGGTTAATTCTAGCTCAAATTGTAGCATGTTTAAATTACAGGTTCAAAATGAATAGTATTTTAAATAACATGCTTTTCATAGAGCCTGAAATCTATAGTATTTCCTATAAAATATGATTTTTTAGGTTATAGCCACATTCTTAGTGTTTAGCTCTGTCTGAAACCTCTCTGATTTTATTTAAATATATGCAAAAGAAAAAATTATAGAAAATAAATTTTCTCTCCAGATATCTTACAAGTTTTTACTCAATATGAAGTAATATTTTAATAAATATTGTCAAATATATTTTATTACATGTGAGTCCTAAAATTAATTATTTTTAACTTTTTACGTGTTAAACAGAACTACTGGATGACTCTATTTCTCCTAAAGTAGTTTTGTGAACAACTCAAGTTATTTTCTAATAACATTTACATAGTGAAAGTTTATTTTTCATACAGAGTCTGCCAAAAAATGTATAAACACTTCCGCAAAAGAAAAATAGCACAATGTTTTTTCAATGCACGGTGTTACCCTCATATGGAGGACCCTACAGGATGTCGTATATCTCAGAAAACCCACTAGGCTGCGGACTCTTAGGGAAGAAATTCAGAATGTGTGTGCAGCAATCTTAGGGCCCATGGTTACCCAAGCAGTTGCTCGCCATGTTAATAAGCTGAGGCCACCACTTTGAGCACCTCTTGGAACTGTAGAGGCCAAAGGTAACTTGTATTAACCTGATGATATCACAATAAATTTAGTATACATTTTGGGGGCATGCTACATACATATTCCTTATGTTAAAAGTATTTTGGGAGAAGTACTCAACAGAGAATTTTGGAGAAACATTAGCAGTTGATGAGCAGTCTTATTAAAAACTCAAAAGCATTCTCATCATGGTGATGGCAGGGACAAGTGGCATAAGCCGCCCATGCAAGTCCCAACTCTGCCATTCATCAGTTAATGTCCTATTGATAACAGCAATTCACACAGCCAACCCTATGGTGAAAGAGCAGGAAAATATATCTACAATCCAACAAGTACAAAGTTCTGCGAGGAGAGAAGAACCAGGGAAAAGTGCTGACTGCAGCTTGAGCCAGCTGGCAACTAGAAAAAACACTGGCATTGGCCACGTAAATAGCACAGGTAATGCACGCCAGCAAGAAGCAAAGGTGTGCTCGTGAAAGCAAAGCTTCTGCAGTTTGTAAGTGCTGACCCCGCTACAGAGCAGGGATAAAACCTGAGCAGAAGGGGACCAGAGACTAGGTAAGCCCCAGCCTTCCCTCGGATTCCCACAGGCTGGGATTGAGGAACTGCTCCAGAGCGGGAGGTGGACTGCGCCGGCACTGGGGCGGGAAGCGCACTGAGCAACTCCCTCTACCGAGGTAGGAAGGGGTACAGAAAACCCCCACATTTTCTGTCTTCCGAGATGCAGCAGTCACTGAGCTGAGACAGGGAGTAAACTTCTACCCTAAAAACGAGCTTGTGCTGAGGACAATGGCGCCTGAGACACATTAAAAACTAGAATTCCGAGCTTGAGAGGCTCTGCAGCCCCAGGCTGAGGGGAGAGCAAACCCCAGGGGAAAGTCGCAGTGGGTCAGAGCCAGGCGGCATCAAACACAGGCCCTAGTGGAAACAATACGCTGGACAGAGCATCGGAGAACCTTCGAAGAGGAGGACAGGAAGCAGGAAACAAGCGCAGTTTGAATACCGTGGCCTAAAAAGGTGTGCGCTTGGGTGGGCTCTTGCGCTGCCTACCTCGGCACAGACTGAGCACGTGCACGCTGCTCTGCTCCGCTCAGGGCCAGAGCACGCAGGGCAGAGCGCAGACGCTGGCTAGGCGGCGCTTCACGGAGCTTTGGCCCAAGGTCCCGAACTGCCCGAACTTGCAAGTGAGCGCTTTGGCAGACAGTCTGGCTTTTCCAATACCTGGTCAGCAGGTATAGAGGAGTCTGAGTTGGGGGATGAGACAGTCCCACCCTTGGCGGACCAGCCAAGTCTTCACCTACACAGCGCTCAGCCTCAGAGCAGTCTACACGGCTCCTCCATCGGGCCAGCCGCAGAAAAGGGAAGCCTTGCCTGAAAAAAGTTTATTTTTTACGTACTTCTTTTTACTAAACAATGCCCAACAACAGCAGCCCAGGAATATCATTGTCTTCTGTAACAATATCCCCGCAAGGAAAAATGTCAGATCTTTTTCTGCTTTGTGTCTGTAAAGTGGAATGTAGGCGTGCATGTTCATGTACGTAGAAGCGTTAGTTACGGTTTTTTGCTCCTATAGTGTCTTGTTTTTTCAGGTTTCTCCACAGCAAAGACCGTCCAATAGTTAGGCGACTTTGTGTTTCTGTGAGTTCATCACATTCGCTCTCCCTGTGCATCTTCGGTCACTACCCATTCGTCTTCCTTTCTTTTCTCTTCTTGGATTTTCCTTCTCATGCCCACTCTCTGCGCGATTCACTTCTTGATAAATATTACCCGGAAAGTTTTCCTTTCTAAGCCTCTCCTACATTATTACTCTCTAATCCTTTTATGAGGTTAGTGAAAAAGGTATTTTAGACAAGTTTAAAATGATACCAAGTAAGTGCTGTAGACAAGGGTGTTACTGGTAGTTACTTTCTTCTCACAAAGTACTGCTAAGGGTTGAGCCTAGCAATTTGAATATGCTCAGTGAGTACCTTTATTCTTAGATCCACAATCCAGCCATGTCATAAAGAGTGAGGTGCTTACCAAATAATCTCCACTCAAATGATCTGTAAAATTCAACACACACACACACACACACACACACACACACACACACAAAATTATGGGAAAACAAGGCAACACGATGTCTGCAAAAATTCATAACTTTGCAAAAAGTGATCCCTCAGATATTAAAGTGAATGAAATGCCAAAGATTTTAAAATAAAATGACACTTAAAATGATCAGTAAACTCAAAGAGGATATAAATAAGCAGCTGAAGAAGTCAACTGTTACATTGATCAATGAACTCAAAGCAAATGCAATTAAACAGCTGAATGAATTAAGGAAGATAATATAGACTAGGAAGGACCATTTCAGCAAGAGATAGAGGTCTGAGGAAGAACAAAACAGAAAATCTGGACCTGAAAACAAGATGATTCAAGCTGAAGACAAAACCTGGATCTGGATTCTGCATGTAGCAGAATCAAAAGCTGAATTGACAGTATGAACAGTAGGCAAGAAGAATCAGAAGGAAGAATATCAGGCCTTGAAGACTACGTATTGTACTAGAACATTAAAACAAAAATGAAAAATAATAAAAGTAATAAAAGATTATGGAAATATTTTTACACAACTCCAAGGAGAAAATTTAAGATTCACTATTCTCAAGGAGGACAAGGAATATAAGATACTATTTACTGAAATGATGGCAGAAAATTTCCCAACCATGGAGGATGAGGTGGATTTTCAGGTAACAGAGTCATTTAGAAACCCTTATAAACATGATCAGAAGAGAACCTCTCTCTGACATATGTCACTGAAAATGCCAAAATTTCACAACAAAGAAAGATATTACAAGTGATTAGAGAGGAATGCCCAATCACTGACAATGGCAAACCCATCCAAGTAACAGCCAACTTCTTCACAGAAAATAGAAACACCAGGGACAACTCAGGATGAGATATTTCAAGCCATGAGAAAAAATAACTTTGAACCTAGACCACTATATTCTGCAGTGCTATCTACCCTTCAAACTGGAAAGAAAAAGACCTTCCAAAATAAGTATTGTCTCACTAGTGTAGGAACCTGAAAGAGTATGTAAAATCTGAAGGGTATAATAGATATTGTGAAAGAGAAAGAAACTGTTCTAAGGGAGGGAAATCTGGGATGAGGGAAAAGAGAAAAAGAAAGGAAAAAATCCATACACACAGACACACACACAGTAACTGAGAGAGTCATACTACCGTCTTCTACTGCTTTATTGAAAGGAACAGTTAATATTTAATTGTTTGCTCAATTTTAAATGCCTATATTTGTTTAACGGAGTAACCAATTTAAAGATAACAATATGTAACACATTATCTATTGTTTTCTATCACCTTGTCTGAAACTCTGTATGCTTCTATTGTTTGTGTGTTGTTTTGTTTATGTCTATTTGTTAATGTGTGCTTGTTCTTTATCTTTAAAATTAAAAAAAGGAACAGAAATTCATGACCATTCAGTCAGTATCACAGAGAGCACATATAGAAATCCTAAACACAGAAGACTATAGTCGCAATCATGAGATGAAGGGAAAGAATAAACCTCACTGGGAGATAAAAGGAAAGAAACAGAAAAGGCAACATGGCTGCAAACTGGAAGGCATACTTTTAGCATTGGGGAGTGGGGAAATTAAAAAGAAGCGGTAATGGTACAGAATATAATAAACGTATTTCATATGCATGCATCCGTATAACAGAAACAATTCTCACTGTTCTGTGTCATTTAGATGTACCAATAAAAAGAAAAGCTATGGGGCCATTAAAATAATATCCCTTTTTCTGGTAGAGGAGCACAGGATGTAATTTGATGTTTTTTTGAAAAGATTGTGGAATCATAACTGGATCTCACAGGAACAAAGAGGCAGAGATGTGTCCATCTCCTTGAGCCAGCACATTTCTTGCAACGTGGAAATCTCAGACCCCTTGCTCCTCTGGACTACCTGAAGGAAACGCAGAGGGAAAAGATTGCCTGGAGGCATCTCAGCCTCCACGATGCCAGCAGCGCCACTAGAATCTCCATTCATTGCTTCTGTTTCCACTCCAACTCATCCTCCAAAAACCTGAAGGGTACGGATCACAGGGTTTGGTTGTCCACTGTCCATTTCCAGGAATGGTACTGACTCTGTTATTTCTTCTTTCTCAGGTAAAAAGTAACTGTTATGCATCTAGTCTGAGTCTTGCAACATATCCCAAACTCTAGCTCAACACTGCAGTAGTTAAAAGAGGTTTGGGTGCCTATCGTAATGCTCCATCTTCCCATGTTTGTTTTGGGGCCATGTCTGTCTTGTTGAGATAGGGTGCTAGGTTTATAATGTATGACTGAGGTTCTCAAATACTCGCCAGGACAGAAACCATGTTTCACAATGCTAGTGACCAAAAGTAATAATGGAGTCCATTACTTCAGGCCATGGATTTATAGGCCGCTGCTATTGATCATTGAGTGACTTGGGTCCGTGCGATGCATCGGATTTTCCTCTGAGGAACAGAGGTAGAAATGGTTATGTAACCTCCTGAGAGCATATGTAGTGGTCTGCTGAGATTGACAACCTGCCTTGTTTTTGCTGCCTTTGCTTGGCAATTTGGTTGACACTGCCTGTTTTCCAAAAAGCTGATTTGAATGTTGCCTATCCTTTTTATCCTCCTAAAAAGCCTACCTTCCCAGTATGTGTGCACCACTGGAAACAAAGAAGTCGAGCAAGGAGGTGTTCCACAAATGAGATTTCATGCTACAATGTGAGGGAAAGAAAACTGTGTTATAGGTCCCTTTAAATTGTATTTCCTGGAGTTCCTTCCTGATCGCCTTGACCACAGAAGTGCACTGGGGAGGAACCTGTGCATCCCAGCTCTGGGTGGTGACTCCACTGCTTTTGTATGTTTTTTGAGCCCTCACCAATCATTTGCCTATTGTCTCTTGACTGTAAATGGGGGATTGCACCCTCGTGTTCAGCAGTTGTTCTCTGACAGATTATCCTAGTTCTATCTTATGTGAAAATGGATTAACTCCTCATTTGAGAAAACCCACAAACAAATGTAAGAACACAACACCTTTTGAGTATAGGTGTAGTAGAGTTGATATATTTACTTGTAGTCCAGGTTTTGGAGTACATAGGATTATTTGTAAGTTATACAGGGTAGTTCCCATCATCATAAGGAAGAGAAATGGAATAGATTTATGATGCAGCAGATGACTTTTAGAAAAAAAAGTGGAGTGAAACGTCTCTCTTGTCTGTGGCTGTCTTCACTAGCGATGGAGACGTGGGTGGCCCAGACACAGGTATATCCTTGACGTGTGTCCCTCCTGCCTCTGTTTCTTCCCAGACCACAGAACAGTTGCCTACCTCAGTCTAAAGTGGTGCGTGGATACAAAGCGAGAATGACTGGAAACGTGTGCACAGCACTGAGGACAGTATCCGGCACTCTATTGTCAACGTTGCTATGGTTGCTATGTTACTGACATCACCATTGTACTGTATGGGAAATAACGTAGCCCAAGAAGTAATATCTCAGATTTAAATGTCCCCTCAGTTTAGTCTAGCGCCCACATCAGAAGACACATTGGCATAGTCTTTCTCTGTCAAACTCTGGGATTTATGTGACAATATTAAAACCAACAAGACCTATCCCTAGGTCATTTTTTTCCTTCCTGAAATGTTAGTACTATTTTTTTCCTAGTGTCATTTCAAACGAAAGTTATCTTTGGGGCACATGTTGTCAGCTTGGATCTGTTGCAACTTGTACAACTTGATAATCAAGGTAGTGGAACAACCTGGCAAATATCACTTAGGCCTTTCATGCCTGGTAGGCAGAATAACTACCTCAATGTTTCAAGGTGATTAAGCTGATTAAGTAAGAATCCATGATTCCTCATTCATTCATCTTCACTTAACCAGATGGAAAAGTCTTTTCCACAGACAAATGAGCCGAAAGAGTGGAATGGAAATCTCCTGTATTCTCTTATGTTCACACCACGGCCACTACCCCTCCTAAGAGAGGCAGATATTTAATATACTGCTAATTCAAAGGCAGTTGTTTCAGAGTTTTGAAGTTCCTTTCATCTCTATTTAATTGAAAGCTTTTAACTAAATGTGAAAGTACTATCCTCTGAATGGCATTTGATCACTCATCTCAATCAGTTCACATGTTTATTTATGAGAATCACTGTATCTGTTAAGTGCTGAATTAAGAGGATTGGAGGGGAGGAAGATGCTATTTAGAAAAACTCAGAAGATACTGCTACCTGAGATATTTATGAACACATATTGAAAACACCCTTAAAACCTGATAAATTGCATTTTAATTATTTTGTAAATGTACTAAAATTAAAGAGCATTTGGAAAGCAGTCATCCAGATTTGAGGAGGTGCAAAGTAGTCACATGGTTACATTTAATACTGAAAAATTTGGGGATCCTTAATTGAGCAATAATAATTTTCAAGCAAAGTTAGAACCTGGCAAAAGCTCAGATGTGCTTGCAGCAGGATTTCACACTGCAGAAATGTTTACTCTATTTCCCCCAACAGAAACACAGTGGAAATTCAAACATAATAAATCACCCCAAAGTACAGAGATTCAAATGCCACAAATGCTTTGACTCACTCTGCTTCAGGGTGGGATTTATAAATTGAAGAACTTTTAAATTTGTTTGAACATTGCACTCTGGAAATGAAAAACGCAGAACCAATTGGATTCTGGGGTCTTATTTGTGTGTCACTCTGCATTACCATTGGCAGTGAGTCCGGCATAACCAGGAGGGTGCTGAGGCCTCACATATGAAACAGTCACTGTGCTTGTACAGCCAGCTGGCAGGCCTCAGAGACCACGAGTCAGCCTCTCAGAGACTCCCCTCAGCTATCGCCTTGTTTTTAAAAAGGGTCAAAGCAGGGGCTGGGGATATAGCTCAGTGGAATAAGCGCTTGCCTAGCAAGCGCAGGATCCTGAGTTCGATCCCCAGTACCGCAAAAAAAAAAATAAATAAAAAAAAAAAATAAAAAGGGTCAAAGGAATCTGAGAGATAAAGTGAAGTAATTCTGGCTTCTGATCATTAAACAAGAAGAAAACCCTTAAGTCTCCTTGATTCCCAGCCTAATTCCCAGATGCCTTTGTCTGTGCACACATTCCCAGCCATCACTGCATCACCTGCAGAGTGGCAGCCTGTGCCAGTCTAAAGTATGACACTGCCATAAGGTTTACTGGAGCAAAGTGCACCTGGAAAACAGCACCCGCGAAAGGGTATTCTAACATTTCCCTTTGCTTTCTGAAAACAGGAGATTAAAAACTGCCCTGTGAGAGGCTCTCCCTTCACCCATCGCCACAGCGGAGAGACTCCTACAAGAACAGGCTTTATTAAAATGACTCTTCAAAGCCTGCCTTCATAATTAAGTTGCTTTTCACAACTCACTCTGCTTTGCACTATTCAGTTTATGAGTGATTGACTGTTCCTTTGGTTCTTCATTTCTTTCTAAGGTTTGCTCTGTTTTGCAAAACTTATGTTAAAGTTTTTATGTCTTTCTGCTGTTAATCTATTTTGTGTCAGTTTAATTATTAAGCCCAACCAGGACTCTAACAGGACAGATGTAGAGTTCTGACCTCTCCACATGTACATGCATTTGTTTTGTTGTACTTGCTCTTTTCCTTGTACCGGCAAAGCTTGCAAACATGTGCCTTTGAAAAGAATACTCACTAATACCTCAGTCTGTTTTTCCTGTGTTGTCCTCACTTCTTCACTAAATATGTTAGATAAATAAAGCGTTAGTGTCACTGATGTCTCACTGTTCCATCAGGACTCTCCTTATTGGAGACACAGAGCTACCCATAGTATCTAAGATGTTAAAGCATTTATGGGACACTTTGTGTTCAATTTTAAAAATTACTCCTTTTTCATGTAGTGCGGCTGCTACCATCAAACTTTTGAATCATGTTTATGTAAACTCAGGAAGCTACAAAAAGTTACAGCCACATAGATGTAGTTGCAGAATCAGAGCACTGCCAGAAAAGAAATATGACTTGCCTTGGCCATCCTTCACGACACCAAAAACAACCTGTGAAGGGAAAATCGTAACTTGTCTGTAGCCAATCTTTCGTCTTCAACACGTGGACTTTCACAGAGCAGTAGTTTTTAATCCAAAATTCCTTTAACTTCAACAAGTTATCAGCTTTTCCCTTCATGGAAAAATGGATGATGTTTGTGATTTCAAGTCTAAGAACATTTTGCCAAGTAGTGGGTCCTAAATGTTTTCTATTTGTCTTTGGTGAATGTCAAATGACTCTATGCTTCATATTTAGGATCTATTATGAGGTCACATGGGGACAGGCTATGCAGGTTAGGGCAAAGTTTATTTCCCAGGAGAATTTTTGTCGTAAATTACAGATAATGACAGCCTCTGCTTTAGGATGGTTGGGTTTATGATTTCTAGACTTTACAATGGTGCAAAACTAATATGCATTCAGTGCGTGTGTCTGAGGATGTGGGGCAAGTCAGTAGAAAGTGAATTGCTCGCTTTACTTAGGACAGTGATGTGCAGTATGATATGTCCTCCTAGTGCTGGGCATCCCGGCAAGCTGAAGTTCCCAGTCAGCTATATGGTCACAATGAGAAATTGATATATTACTGTAATGCTAAACTATGTTTGGCAGGGTAGTTGCATTAAATGTGGTTTGACTTATGTTTGGGATGAATGGATGCATAGATATATAGATAATTATTTCTTTTTTTTCTGTCATCTATTGCAAATGACAGAGATGTGCGATCATAGAAGTCTACTGTTGTTCCTCATAGGTAACTTGTTCTCTCTTCTTGAAAACCATTAAGAGTCTATTACTAACACTTGGTACTTTTTGAGAATATTTACATGTTCATTTAGCTCTTGCAGCTGTTTTCTAAATATTTTCCTATGTCTACATTTTAAATGGAAACTTTGCATTTTCAGCATTCTATGCTTATTTATAATGATATCTTTGCCAGACTTTCTTATAACTGAGTTCATATGAAGTAAATGCATATTGCAAAAATTGATTTTATTGGCTACCTTTTTAAGATGATTTATTCACCTCTGATGAAGTTTGGATTTCAGGTTTATTTTGAGGCAGAAATGCTTTATTTTTTCTCTCTTCCTTTCCTCGCAATCTTTTCTCCCACACAGGATCGTCACTGCCTTCATTCAGCTTCCTACATAGCCAACTCAAAATCAGTCTGACGGCAAAGCTAATGAGAATGAAGTCTTTTTAGGGATGATGCATTTTCTAAAATCAAGTTTTATTCAGAGTTACAGGACTCTCAAGCTAGTATTGTTGGAAGCTGAATACTGGAAAGCATGTCATATTCTTCAGTATATAAAGGTGTATCATGATACATTATTGGACTTTTAAAAGAAAGAACAAATCTTTTGGCATCAGTCATGAAAAATCACCTGTTGTACAAAAGATCAAAGATCAGGCTTCTGCCTGATTCCTGTACTGCATCTGATGCTACAGTAAAGCAAAAGAGTATGTGCAAGGCAACAAGGGACCCAGAGAGAAAAGTTTCCATCGTCCTACTGATACATTTTAGAAATTCATTACACTTTCTGGATCTGCTTTCATCAAAATTGACATTCTGGAGAAATGTCAAGGAATTTAAGCGTCATCTTGGATTACTAAAGTAATACAGACAAAGGATACACGTGTTTCTCAGAGCAGATCCTTTGCCTG
Organism: Dinomys branickii; assembly: GCA_004027595.1. Lineage (NCBI taxonomy): Eukaryota > Metazoa > Chordata > Mammalia > Rodentia > Dinomyidae > Dinomys > Dinomys branickii. The sequence continues at coordinate 342,283 of PVLD010000123.1, read as the reverse complement.
AAGGCATCACATCTTTGGGTGTGGATAGCCCTAAATGTTCATGTAGCTTCATTTGCTCTATGACAGATCTGATAGGACCTGGCTGACTTCATGATCCCTCCAATTAGGCTTCTTTTCTGTTTTACAATGTAATACATTATTTTTGCTCATTATTTTATTTTACACATGCAGAATACATTAAAATTTATAACAGTTTTCTTAAAAATTTAAAATAAATGGCTTGTACTGGAAGTAACCAAAACCAGGCTCTGCCCACAATTTAATGAGAAGCACCAATAATCTTCTTTTGTAAATTAATTATTATTTTTTATATTAAAACCCCATTGTCTGTGAAAAACTTGACTCTTAATCAATATGAAATAACTTACAAATGAGAGAAGCATATGGTTTTTTGTTACAGCAATAGTCTCATTTTATACATTAGATTTATCCAAAGACCTTTGAGACTATGTAGCAGTCCAACCCTGTCACTGCACAGGTGAATGAACGAACTTGGATTCCTGGCTACTCCTGAGTTAAATAACTGGTAGTACTAAGGCCAGATTCTAGGTCACTCATTGCCTGTCCACTGTTTCTTAAACTGTCCATAACATTCTTTTTCTCTTTCCATCTAGACTTAGAAATATCTCATAATTTTATTGAGTAACTATTTATCATTGCTTATGATGTGCCAGCTATTTTTTGAGAAGCAGGTAAAGAAGAAAGACAGGTCCAGATCCTCAGGGAGCCACTCTTCTCTGATCATGGTTGACTTCTGCAATTTCATTAAAATAAGCTCCCGTACCACCTTACTGTTCTTCTCCCAGAGTGCACCTTCTTCAGGTGTCCAAGATGCTCATGTGCCCTGATTCTGAGTGTTCCTGGGCTGTAAGCCTGAGGCACATCAGGGGAACCTTCTGTGCTCTTTCAGTGCCCCCGTCAGGGTTACATGGCCCTGGTGTTTGTCCTTCTGACTCTGTGTGCTTGCCTCAGTGATGGCATTCCTGTCTGTCAAGGTTTACCCTGAGGTATTTCCTCCTTAAGGACAGAGACTGATGTCTTGTGGGTTCCTACAATTCCAGGATTTGCACAGCTCCTTAACTCAATAATTTTTGGACTAATTTGAACATCTCTTCTTACACAAACGCTGAGCTGGGTCATTTATATGTCACTATGAATGAGTTTAAGTAAATAAATTTATCCTTTTTTAGGGTTATTTGTGACTTGCTGGCACCTCCTACCTAATCATCAGTAAGCAGTGTCAAAGGCATCTCATTTATTTCTCGACTAGATTCTTCTTCACTCTTACGCCATATGTTCTCCATGCAATTTCTTAACAAGGAACATCCTACATCTATTGAAAAAAACCACAATTTCTCCACTGTAAAATACGAGATGAGATGCTGATGCTAGGGTTTTAACTAAACAGAGATAGATCTGCTGGACTTCTGGGAAAATTGCTTGAGTTTCCCGTCAAATGCAAAATTGATTTAAAAATTGCCATATGATGACACAAATGTAAGACAATATGCGATTTAGGCTTCTCGTATTAAAAACTATGTTTCAAAGATGAGCTGCTGTCATTTGTGATCAACTGAAACAGATACATGATCTAGTCTCAGACAAGGAAATAATAACAATAAAACCTTCAGTACCAAAATAAAAATCCATATATCCCAGTTAAGTAATTATACCAATTTATAAATCTCTTTGAGAGAGAATCTGAAGTGGCAGAGTTAACAGACTCACTCAGAACTTTTACCCCATCACTGAGTTAGGCTTTTTAGTTAAACCCTGCTTACATGCTCTATGGGACTGTGAAAACATGCCCAGAAATCTTTGCAGTACAGGGAGATAGAGGGGTTGTACTACATAATTGTCTTGGAATTGTATTAAGAGTAACTTCATCTGGGCATGGTTGTGCATGCCTGTAATCCCAGCTTTCAGCAGGCTGAGGCAGAAATATCCTTGCGAGTTCAAGGCCAGCCTGGGCTACAAAGTGAGGTCAAGACAAGCCTGAACTAACTGCATAGTAAGACTTTTTCTCAAAAACACACAAAAAACAGAATAACTTCACAGGAGGTCCTAAAAGTTGGCTGCACTATCTACTAAGAAAAATATATCTATTATCATTTGAAGCAAAGGTTTATATATTGTAATGATATTATTCAGCTTTGGTATGAGAAAGACATATTTTCTCAAGCAAATCCATAGTTACTGTAAAATACAAAATCATTTCTTGATTGATTCTAATCTATAAGGATTAGGTATTTTTCAAGTTACTAACTGAACAGTGCTCCTTGTTTTTCCAGACTTGAGTATCTATCAAAATAATTCTAAAGCAGAAGAATAGTTTTTGAAAGACACTTATGGGGCCCTTCTCACCTTAAGGAATACCAAAGTGAGTGTATCTAGCACCCATATAACAACTACGAAAACCTTAAATATTATAATAAAACATTCCTTTCAATGTCATAAGTGAAGTTATGGAAAAGAGGGATAGATATAAGATGTAACTAATGTAAATCCAGGTTGATTATTTATGAACAGTTCAACACCAAAGAAACAATGATTAAGTTAATATTCTTCCACAATTAGGTTATTTAATGTATTTGTCTCACAGTTTTCACATAATTACACAATGTTATACATGGTTGGGTCTGGAGTCTAAAGCGGATTTTTGCTAAAGAGTAATGGTGTATCTATGCCCACTAGCTCTTCATTCTTAGTTTCCAGCAGTGGCAATCACAGACAGCTTCAAGGTATAAAGATGACATAGAGGTATCTAGGTGAAAATGGTAGTGTCTAAAACATCCCGCCTAAACTATGCCCATTAAGATCAACTACAAATAAATTTTATTCTTTTCCTGTTCCAGCAACCGGCTTTACACTTTTGGGAGATACAAAAAAGTTTAAAATGCACGTGAATTGTGAAAATTTTGAATCTGGTTGGTTAGAGAAATACCTATAATGAATAGTATGAAGTTAAGTACCTTTCTCTTCCAGGTTAGCAAGTTTAAAATGTAAATCTAAGTGAGCAGCTTCTATGATAACATGAAAGATCACGGAAGAGTGGAGAGGCCATTGCATTAAAAGTAGAATTTTTAAAAATTGTACTTTATCCTCTGATTGTTTAATTTTGATGCCTCTCACCAAAAATTCTGAGCATCAGTGTTTTCTTCTTCAAATCATACTGACACAGATTGTGTCAGCTTTAATATACCATGACTAAAGTAGGAAGTGATCCTTGTGTTCTGAGGGGATTGAGAACGGTCATTAGCACAGGCGGCACGCAGAATGACCTGGGAAAGATAAGTAAACTGGAGACCTTTACAAGCAGGTGAGATGTCATCATAAGCAATGGCTCTTCATCAGACAATTCCAGATAAGTTTAACAGCACAGTGGTGGTGGGGGTGACGATAAAGATAATGCAAAATATTTTCAATTTTAATAATACATCATGATGTACCATCTGCCATTCCATTTTGAGCAAATCATCCCTCAGGCAATAACTGCACTTGCCAGATTTTCCACAATGTACAATACAGTTTTCGTCAAATAAAAAACATCTAAAATTGGAATGCCTTTGCCCCAACAACAAAAAGTGGGCTATCTTTATTAATATGCTAACTTGTGCAATCCTGACCAGAATAAACATAAAGACCCTGTGCACAGGTTGCTCCAATTAATAATATACAAGTGGTTCTTTCAAGCTCTAAAGATTATGTTCCACAGAACTACTGAAAAGAGTGAGACCATCAGGGATTTCAGATGCTGCAGTGAAGTGGGATTAGAGGAATAGACCTATAAAAGGGTTTTCAATCACTGGAATAAAAATCAATAACACATTACAAGAAGACATTCCATGTTATATAATTTAAATCAGTAATATTGAATCTTTTGCTATTTTGTGCTACCACATGCTGACCATGATAAAGCCCTCAGACTTATCTATCTTTTAGATTTAACTCATGATATATGAATGTTGCATTGTACAGTAAGGACATATTGAAAACATCTTTTTGTGCTTGGTCCCTTTTTCTAATGTGTCACACCAATGTTCACAATTTCCATGTGCAAGTCCTGCCATATTTTCAGAGATACAAATAACAGGGTTCTGTATTTAGCAAAATACAGCCTTAAATTAAATTTAAAATGAAACAAAAATATTTAATTATGTCCATGCAACATTTAATAGATAGATAGAAAGACCACCAAAATACATTAGGAAAAGCAAACGTTCTATAAATATTTTAATACTAAATTTATTGAGACACCATGAGATTAATACAAGCTACCTTTGCTGTCTACAAGGACAAGAGGTACTCAGTGCGGTGGGTGTTAGCTTCCATGCAATTTTTAGCACACAAAACTGATGAAGTGTGTATACATTTCCTGACAGTCTCTATATATCTTGTATTTTATCTAGAAACTCTGATGGAAATGATACGAAAAGAAAAAAGATTATTTTTGTGCAAGCTTTTATGTCTTCCTCACAAAATGCAAAAGAGTGTATTATTAGCTCCCTTCTCAGTAAATGATGGTTTATCAAAGCGCAGCACTAGGCTTCTTTGGTAAGCAGGTCCAGGGTCACAGAAGCCTTAATTCCTGCATCCTGTGCAGGGGGCATTGGTTATAATTTCTTTCATTGTCCTTGTTCCCCTTTCTGTGTTTCGAGACAATAATCCTCCTTTGTGTTTTGTCTGTTTTCTTATTGCAAAGGCCTGTATCATACTCCTCTAACTATCTCCCACAATTTGCATCATTTCATTTCATATTCTCGAAGGAAAGACAAACCAATTTGCATTTTCCCGTGATTTATCTTGTTTAGGTATCTACAGTTTTCTTTGACTCAATAAAAATACAAAGATAAAATATGTGTACTTATCCTGTTCACATTAACATTTATGAAGAAATAACCCTGATTGTGTTATATACTGAGGGCCAGATCTTGATATTTGCAAGGTGAATAAAAAGGACATTTTGTACAAGCTCTCAAAGATTTAAAAAAAATGAAGTTTTTATCTATGAAAATCCCGGACTATTTCCAATATAAAACTTGTAGAGACACTGAATTATTCATTTTTATTTGGAAAATATTATGAGTTAACAGCTGAACAAATATAAGAGTGTGTTAAAATTGTAGCTATTATTTTACAAAAGCATAAAAAAGGTTTGTAAGCTGTTTTGAGAGCATTTTGCCTTATTTTACAAACAGGTAATGCTCCATAAGAGTCATTCAAATTTGCAGAAATGAGGCAAATTAAGTGACAACATATTCAGTGAGTACAGGGATTCTCTAAGATACAATATTAGCAGAAGCCACAAAATGTTTAACAAACATTTTCTGCCTGTATTTTTTCTTCTTAAAAGTGGGGATACCCTTCAGACAGCTTGATCCAAGGAATGAAGATGGTTTGGGTTTTCTTGACTTACTGCCTCTTGCTTTCCTTCCCAAATGCCCTCCTTTTTCCTCTTTACCAAACTCTGGGACTTCCCAGTGCCAATATTTTGGAAGTATTACTTTGAAAAGTTTTATCCTGAGTGAAGAGGGAAGGAGAGCAGCAGGCAAGAAGAAAGGGAGCAGTTTGATTCAGTAACCAGAATAAGACAGGCCTTTAGTTCTTTCTTCAAACTCTGCTAATGTAAGTCATAGGGAACAAAAGCCTCACAGACTGTTTTGCTCTCAGTAACATTACTGTGGTTCACAAGTTTGTGCTCAGATTTTTCTTCTAAAAAGGAGATCCTGGTTACTTTCACTGGATCCACTGAGAAATAAGCTACACAAACAGACTTTGAATCTGCCCTGGGATTGAGGGCCCTTCTTCAAGTTCACATTCTTTCAATACATGTATACTGTTTGTTTATTCACATTTGGTGCAGAGTTTTCTCTAAATGAGAAAGAAAAAGCAAGAGGATGCAAGTGAAGGTGCCCCTCTTTCCTCTCGGCTTCCCAGCCACTCAACTCTAAATTCAGGTAGAAAAGTAAGTTAAGTAAACCAGGCCACCATGAAAGGCCACTTAGTACCCTGTAACCATGGGGGACTGGGCATCAAAGTCCTCCCCTTCCAGTGACACACAGCTCCGCCCTGAGAGCTGTTCTGAACAGACACATTTATTAGTTATCATACATTTATTGTATGTCTTTAATGATGGTTACTACTTCTTATGTATATTGACACCTGGCCTATCCATCCTTGCTCCTTGTTGTTGAAACCCAGGGCTACATAATCTTCTCTGGTTTACCTCACAAGGGAAAAGTCCAGATATAAATGCAGCTTGGGTTTTTGTGGAGTCAAGGTTTTCAAACTTAAGATGATGAAGTGTAACAGATGTTAACTAAGTTATCTGGCTGTGTTAATGTTTGAAACTGGCTGAAGACACTGAATATCTTTCATCTCTACTTTATGCCTTTTAAAGGCCTTGTAGAGAATGAGAGGCTGTTCATAAAGAAAGTATAATTTACATCAGGATCCTCAACCTCACATGCTCAAAGGTGGGGCTTTGGGGAAGCGATTGGATCACCGAGGCCTGACACTCCTTAGTGGACTAATCCATTGGTGAATTTACAGCTAATTGTAAAGTCAGGAGGTGAAGCCTGCCAGAGACGGTGGCTCAGTGTGGGTGTTCAGGATGTGACCTAAAGGGTCTGCATCCCTCCATCCTCCCTTGATCTCCCTCTGCTTCCTGCTCCATGCTACGAGCCATTTCTCCTCTGCCATGGCCCAGCACTTGCTGCCTTGCATTGGAATCAGCTGACTGTGGACTGAAACCACTACAAAATGTGATGCAAAATAAGCCTCTCCTTAAATTGTACAGTTCCTTTTCTTTTTTTCCTGTACCAGGAGTCAAACTCAGAACCTAATGCTTGCCAGGCAGGCGCTATGCCACTGAGACATACTCCCAGCCCCTCTCCTTAAATGGTGCGTGTCTATATATCTAGCAATGGATTACGCATTTTATGTGCATTACCCTTTCAATCATCAAAATTATCCTATGGCCTAGACAATGGTTACTTCCCCAGATGAAAAAAACTGAGACTCAAACAAGTCAAATGCTTTATCTAGAGTTCCACCTCTACTAAGAGCTGGAGCGTGAACTCAGACTTCAGACCATTGGACTGCAGAACACCGCAGAACCTGTGGTGTTATAATGGCTATAAAGCAAGGAGTCTGACTCCAAATCGTGTATAAAAATCAACCTTGCTATGCTCAAAAGTATGTACACTTCTCATTTACTTTTTATGCTGCTCTTTCTCCAAGTAACTTAGTTTTAGATACTTACTAACTGGGAATTTTTACTCCTTACAAAACAAAGACAGTACTTCCTGAAAGAATACTTTAAATTTTATCACTATTTCATCCAAGTAGTTTTCAATATTTTCCACTTAAGTTAAAGCAAATGTAGTCATTGCAAAAATATAGCTGCCACTGTACATTTAGTGTAGCTGAGCAGTAATGCATGAATGAATGACTCCCCTTGCCCAAAGCCAGCTGTGTGATAGAAGCCTGTATAAGCAAATCATGCACGAAGAACATAGGCAGACAGAGGGTGGTTACATGGGTCACTGAAAAGCTCACTAAGATTGCCTTAACTCTGGAATGTGTTCAGAGTGCTCTCATTCAGTGTGAAATTATGACAAAAGAAAACTCTGTGTCAAAATGTAGAGGAGATCTACAGGCAAGCAACTCTGCAGAATTTGAATAGACCATGTATGGTTCACAGCAGCACTACTAAATTCAAAAAGAAGACAATTTTTAGAAAAATGTTGAAATAATGGAACAGATATGCTAGTCATTGTGACTTAAAAGCCTCAAGAAGCTGTAAAATATGAGCCATCAATATATATAGGAGGTGGCAACAATCATGAAATAAAGAAAAAAATCCACTTCTAACTGACTTAATTTTCAAAAAATCTAAACTTTCTGACATAAAAGACAAAATTCCTTAAAGTTCCTAAAAAATAATGACAACTAGATTGACAGCCTTCTTGGAATCAACCACAATTGAGAAGACAGTGGAAGAATACATTTTGTGCATTTTGAGAAAATATCTGTCAACCTAGAATTCTATCCCCAGTTGGGCTTTTAATCAAGAGTGAGGTTAGAATAGATATTTTCAGTCCAATGCATTGCCACTCATAGCGTTCACCGAAACAGTGTTAAGAGAAGTACTTCAGAAAAGAAGAATTTAACTCAGAAAAAATAGCGAGATATAAAATGAAAAAAGTGTAAAATAAGATAGAACAGTCTGGAATAAAATAGAGTAGTAAATCCATTGACCGAAGGCATAGAAGGTGACGACTGAGTCTAAGGCCTTACATTCAAAGATAGACATAGAAGATGGCGGAGGTCACGGCCGCAAGGGGCCTAAGGTCTTCGTGTTTGAGGAAGATCAGTACAACTGCTCATTCATATGCTAAAACAAACGTTTGCTAAGTATTAAATCAGTATTTTTGAGACTATCACCTTCCTCAAATGAAGTGAAAAGGTCTGTCACCGGAAGGTGGGGAGGGCTTTCTTGCTGTGTCCTCTGATAGCAAAGGACAGAAAGGGCAAGAAAGTATGAATTCACTCTTGGAAGTTGCTTTTTCAGTGGCATTAGCGCAATGACAAAGGCTGATCCCTCGTGAACTAAACACCTTCCCACAGCCTCCATCTCACAAAAGCTGGGAGTAAGTTTCTAAACATGAATCTGAGTAACACAGTCAGACCATATCACCTAATAAAACTGGCTCAGAAAAGATAGTAAAATGATACAAAAAGAAACTAGAATAAAGGGAAAAACATAAATATGGGAAATATTCAAGTATTTTACTAGTTTCAAAAATATAGATAGGTGAGACTTCTCTGATAATGTCAAAATTTTTCAATTTTGTTGAACAAAGACCTGATACAGATATGAGACTCATGCTTAAATACAAGCTCTGCTTCATTGAGGTTGAAATTAAAGCTACAAGAAGAAACCCTATCCAGTAATATGAGTTTAAGAAGGGTTATGCAGCAATATTAAAAGAAGAGAAGATACATTTACATAAAGTTATATTATTTGTAAGTAGAGAATGATTTTATGTATATAAGCTACATAGCAATGAAGGTGTTTTGTTCATAAGTATGTCCCAAGCATCTAGACTAGTACCTGGCACAAAGTAATTGCTCCAAATTCTTGGCTCAGTGAATGTTGAATTAAAACTAACAGAAAAAAATTACAAGAGAGTTAATACAATTCTGAGTCTATTTGTAGTTAACAACTTAGCCTCAAAATATAGGATCACACATTGTATTATATAAGTTATATGCACACATAGAATTTTAGAAAAAGAAAACTAAAGCAAACACTTTTCGAGCAAGTGTGGTTCTTGTCATGCAATCCTCACTGCCATCTGCCAGCCTCTGACACCTGTTTGAGCTAGACAATGTGACTGCTAAATTACAGGTACAGGGACTCATACTAATAACACTGCTATGCAATACTGTGCCTGGGCTCCTGCCTTGGCTTGTTTAATAATGGCAGGAGACGCACAGATGAGTCAGTCATCTTGTTTCGCTGAGTCCCTGATGCTAAAAGGACAAGGTGATCCTCAAATTCTATTTGCAGTGTGATTATGTTGCTACCCCCTCCACATTCTCAGCAGCATCTGGCGAGCAAGTGATCTGTGTTGTTAATTCAGCTCTGGCTACAAAATTAGTCCAGGTTCAGGAGAGAGCACAGGAGCATCTGGTAAACAATACAGGATCCCACGGGCTCTACTACCTGAACAGACTTCAACACGATGTCTGACTGACTCTTTTCCACATCCTTGTCTGTTCTCTGGCAAATCTGCAGACTTTGGTAAGGATTTCTAAGCAGAGGACTAAACGGACAGGGGACTCCAAATCTAAAAGAAGTAGAAAGACTCAGGAAAAAACAAAACAAAACAAAGAGTTTCATGAAATAGGAACACAGGTCTAGCACCTTCCTTCTTTTTCTGAAACTATCTAGAAAGGAACTTCCGTGTTGAATTTCCGTTTGTGACAATTCTCTTCAGTCCACTTTTGTCTTTTTATTCCATGCAGTATAGCAAAAAGCAGCTCATTGGTGTGCTCACTGTCAGTAAACACATTATTTCCATTTAGTTAATGAAGGTATAATGTAGGCCACTAGGACTTGGTGATGTAAATGAGTAGGTACCATTATCAACTCCCAAAGTGTACAGTGTAGAGATTACCTTAAATCACATCTAGACAAAAGGAGCTGTGTTTTGCCAATACAAAGTGTCTCACTGCATTTATATCTCCTCATCGCAGTGTCAAAGGGTGAAGTCTTTTGCCCAGGTGGACACGTACATAACCTATTGGACTAAGATTTGAATACTCACTAACTTTTTCTTCTTTCATGGTTAAGTTAAAAACAAAGCCTTTATTTAATTAATTGCTTCATTTTTCAATCCAAGGGCCAGGTTCACAGCCATATTCTTGTTATAATAAATGATTTGAACACATTCCTGATAGCACTCAGGAAGGTTAAACAGAAGGAACCAGGAGCTAATCCCCAGGCAGGAAAGAATGGGTAATAAAAATGTGGTTGCTCATATTGATGCAGTGTGGTGGAAAGAGAAACAAGTGTGCAGCGTTTCTCAACAGAAAACCATTTCATCCCATTATTAAAGTTAATGTTGAGGATGCAAAAGATGTCAGTGGTTAATTTGCCTGGGGATATTGAGATGAACTCTGTGATCTTTCAAGATAGAGAGTTCTGTGGGCTTCGCAGCGAGTTTGAAAACAAGTATTTGTCTCAAGAAGGAGGGACACATTTCTCTAACACGTGTTCATGTGCTTTGGTGAAAATAACAGGTCCTTATGAGAATGAATTAATCAGAAAATCCATTTTCCTAACAACATTTCCTGGTAAAAGAATACACTCTTGAGAAGATATCGTGGATGGGAAACAAGAAGACTAAAAAACATAACTTGGATTTTCAAAGGGCAAAAATTCCTATGTGTGGTTAGTGTTCAGAGCTCTGAAGAGACTGAGAAAGCAGCCTGTACAGTGCTCTGCAGACTGCAGCATATGTAGGATGGCTTCTCTGGGAGGAGACGCCAGACAGAGTTTAGGAGGAATCAGCACCTGGGGGAAAAGGGCGGTGGAAGCGGGGTTAGGGAGGGGAAGCAGCCACACCGCGACACTGTCCCACCAAGTTTAAGCAGTGGCTGTACATTCCCACTGACTCACTACGTATAAGAGCAAGCATAGAGCAAGGCTGCCCTCTCCAGATGGGGCATCCTGAAGGACCTGCTCCGTGAGAGGACATCTCACAGCTGGATGGCAAGGCTTGACCTGAGGCAGAATCCAGTCAGTGCATCCTCGTCTCCAAAAGAGAGACTGAATGACAAAAATGAGCCTTCAAGAAAGAGTTGCGTCAGGCAGGAGATCTAAACACAGGGAGGAACTATTATAGAGTTGCACTGTGGATTTCTTACCTCCCCTAGTGCATTCTCCTCGATCAACAGACACCAAAGACAACTCATACTGGTAGTAATGGATAAGATGTCTTTCATGGGTAACAAGATAATATCAAAGCAGTGATGCCCAAAAATCTGATTAAAGTTTTAATCAGGAATAACACAGCAGATCCTTTACTTCAGCACCACTGAAGGACCCAGAAAAGTTCTCCGTAGTGGGAATTATTTAGGCACTCACACAAACACAGGTTGTTAGTTACGAACACCAAACAGTTTGATTCACGAGGGCAGCACTGAGGTTAGAAATTAATTTTTGTACCTCAGCAATGCTGATGTGAGATAGCGCTGGGCCATAACTGGAGAAAAACATCTCCAAAGATTCAGGTCTGAAGGAAGAAAGCATCGCCTAGAAATGAACAACGAGGAGCAGGAGGAGAACACGAAGTGCAGGTTACAAAGACCAACACTGAAGAGTCCCAGCAGAGAACCAGGCATCAGGGCCAAATGGGAGGAGCCATGTCATTGGTCAAGTGTAGTAGTGCAGAGGATCTTTGAAAACAGAGGAGCCGACACGTGTAAGAGATAACTAATGGGCCAAATGATACTTGTAGTATGGCAGGAAATGACAATCATATCAGAGTGATCTGAGTGTCTTTAGTAGATTTAACAGACTCTGAATTTCCACTAACCCCTTCAATGATGCAATAAATGTCTATTTAAACTCATATTTTATTTAGCTTATGATCAAATTCTTATGAATCTCTTTTCTGGGATAGTGTAATCCTAGTATGAAGAGAAAGGTTTAAGGGCTACTTGTTACCCTTTATTCAATGTCTTTATAAAATCTTATTCATTATTAGAAAGATAGCTCTGGATTGTCAAGCACTGGATCTCTTCATTTATGCCCTGTGAATACATCTGACACATTTATGTAGAGCACTGAATAATTTAGTGAACTGAAGACACCGGGGACTGAGAAACACTCACATTTAGAACGCCTCAGAATTTTTATAGGTTTTTAGTTTAAACTCGAAACAGAGACCCAAAAGTGTATTCACAAAAACATTTTACATATGTGAATGTGTAAAATCTCCTTAATCTTCAGATTTTGCATTTATCTACATGGTTTTCATATGACATTCTGTACACGAAACATAAAAATAATGTGTAAGATTGCAGAAACTTCATTTGCAATAAAATGCCATTTATTACTTTTAATTATTGATGTAGGTGTCACTTCACTAATGTTAAACTTATTCGCATATTAGACGGTGAAAGGGGAGTGCTTGAAGGCCCCTTGTGATGGTGATGTAAGGCAGAAGAAATAAAAGGTAGGTAGAAAGAAGAAAAGGAAATAATGACTAAAAATTGTACTTTTCATTTTTAAATTTTTTTGTCTTTTTGAGACAGGGTCTCATTATGCAGTTCAGGTTGGACTTGAGTTCACTTTGTAACCCAGGCTGGTCTTGAACTCACAAAGATCCGCCTGCCTCAGCCTTCTGAGAGCTGGGATTACAGGTGTGCACCACCACACCCAGAAAAAATTGTACTTTTTAGGAGACTGAAATTTCCAGGACCCAGTCAACGTCACCAAGATGGTTCATATGAGTATCTCCAAGTGAAATTTAGGCCCGTTCTTTCCAGACCGATCATACCCCAGATTGCTCAGAAATACTGAAAGTCCATAAATGGGTTTAACGGAAAAAGTAAAGAGCAGAAACCTGATGCTATAATAAAGCAGCATGTTCAGAGAATACAAGGAATGTTTACCTATCAGAAAATCTATGTAACAACAAAAGGAAAACAAACAAACCAACAAAAACCTGACTGCACCTGTGAAATGGACTAGCGCCCTTCCCGGGGTGGCCACTATGCTTCTGGCATCTCTCCTCATGCAGAGCAGCACCAATGTCCTCTCTTCCAGGAAAGAAGGTGCCTCCACCACTCTGGGGGACCTGCTGTCAGTTTCTTTGGGCATATGCTGAAGTTTCAGTCTAATTAACCCTTTCCAACCCTTTTACTGGCTGCCCTACAAGTTCTTTTTCTGTGGCAGGAGTGGTCAGACCTGTAATCATATTCTACGGCTGGCATGGGTTGGGTCCCTTATCACAGCTCCAGTCCCCTCCTCAGGCCCTGTCCGGTGACATTTTCTCTTGACCAGCGGTGACAGAAAGAGGTGCTGGGGCTGTGACTTTGGTCAGTACGGCCAAAGGCCAAAGACTTTTCAGTTCTCCTTCCCTGATTTCCCCAGCCCCCTTCCTTCTCTCTGAAAACAGCTACTTTCCTTTGTTTGTTTTTCTTTCTACAAACTTCTGCAGCCTTTGGGGTTTGTTTGTTTTTCTTTTACTTTTCAGTGGTCAGAGGTTCCCAAGTCCCTGGAAAATCAGTGCTTATGTATAAATGAACCAAAGACAAGAGGCATTGGCACCTTCTAACCAGAAATGGTAATAGGTGACCCGATGTATCCTCTGTGATGTGTGACAGCCTCATTCGGTACTCCCAAAGGTCAACCCACCCCATTTCTGGGCCAGATGGGTTTAAATTTTGCTCATCAGGGAGATCTAGGCAATGTCTTGAGCAGTTTCTTACATAAGCATCATGGGAAACTCAGTCCTGAGACCCCGTGGAGAGGAATGTCCTTTGAGAAGACAGAGATGGCATCCCCTTCAGTCACAAACATTTTTGGGTTCTAAACATTTTAGATGAAAGGAGGTGTTCTAAATTGGTTTGTACATCCTCTCTCTCTCCAGATTGAAGGGTATAAACTTAGTCTGCTTGATGTCTTAGCTCCCCTCTTAGGTAGCTGGCAGCCTGCCCTCAGCTGTGCAGATCTGAGTGGTCATCCAGGTGATAACCAGTGTTAATCTAAGAACCTGGTGAAGTCTGCAGACTCAAACCGTGAAGGAAGCCTGTTGTTTGTTTGTTTGTTTGTTTGTTTCTCTTCACCCCACCCTCCACCCCCACAGTACAATCTTTTCTTATTTTTTAAAGTATTTTATTATTTTTATTTTATGTTATTTTTTATTTTTAAGACAAAAGAACCCAGAATAACACAGAAACAATACAGAAAACACCAAGTTATAGAGAAGATAGTAGGGAATTGGCCCTGGATGTTGTATACCATAACGTTATCTTTGTATTTGTTATAACAAAATCAACAAAGGAAACACCGAATTACAGAGACAATAGGAATCATCACTGGATACTGTATTACATAGTGTTGTCTTTGCATTTGTTAACATAAAACACTAAAGGAAATACCAAAATACAGAGAAAATAGCAGGGGGTTACCACTGGGTGTTCCATTACACAATGTTATCTTTGTCTTTATTATTCAGTTACACAGATGATGGCTCGTTCGATAAATCAATTTTCTCCACTTCACCACCATTGTTCTACCACCCTATCAGTGATCTTCCCACTGGTAATAACTGCACTGTTGGTTTATTTACCCCCTCATGCTCTTACTTTGGGCAGAGACTTGGCTGCTTCTAAATATGCTGTATATTACATGGGTGTACACAAACTGCTATGGCAGGCGGTGGAGAAGCAACTTTTGGCAAGCGCTCATAGCCATCAAGTGTCAAGTCAGGTAGGCGGGGTTACACAGAGGACAGCCAGACTCTGTCAGCATGTCCATGTCTATAAGCTCAGGCAAGTCTTCAGGGCCTTCCTGGGGGCCTGGTGGAGTGCTGGGTGGAGTGCCGATTGGAGCTCCTGGTATGCCCCAGGAGTCAGGCAGAGCTCTAGGGGCGAGCAGAGGCCTGGCACACCCCAGGCGCCAGGAGGAGTGGCTGGCATACCCCAGGGGCTGAGGGGAGCTCTAGGGGTGGGGTGGAGTGCCTGACACATCCCTGGGGCCAGGCAAAGTGCTAGCAAGCCCCGGGGTGGGGTGGAGCTCCTGGCATGCCCTGGGGGATGGACGGAGTGCCTAGCATGCCACAGCGGCAGAGTGGAGCTCTGGGGGTGGGACAGAGCGCCTGGCACACCCCAGGGCCCAGGCAAAGTGCTTCGTATGCCCCGTGGTTGGAGTGGAGCTCCTGGCATGCCCTGGGGGCCAGGCAAGGTGCCTGACATGCCCCGGGGGTGGGAAGGAGCTCCTGGTATGCTGCAGGGGCTAGGCGGAGTGCCTAGTATGCCCCAGGGACCAAGTGGAGCTCCGGGGGTGGGGTGGAGCACCTGGCATGCCCTGGGGGCCGGGCGAAGTGCCTGGCACGTCTTTTTGTAACTTCTCTCCCACTGTGAGGTTTTCATGTGCCAGATAACTCAAATCCCCTTTTTCTGTTACCAGTTAGCAAGAAGAGGCAGGATGCTGGAGGGCAGAAGGGTATAGGTGACAGCCATGGAGCTAGGTCTGTCCTTTGCTCCAGGAATAGTCGTTATGCTGTTACTTTGGTGGGAAAGAAGAAAGAAGAGAGTGGCCCGTGTGTGTGTGTGTGTGTGTGTGTGTGTGTGTGTGTATGTGGTTTGTGTTTATGTATAGTACACAGTCTCTGTACGTTCCTGCTGGTAGGAGGGATCCATTTCAGCCATTTGCAGCTATCTGTGCCAGGACCTTCCTGGGCACTGGGGCCGATGTCCAGCCCTGGCTACAGTATCTTTTGTGGTCTCTCTGTCTCTGTCTGTCTCTGTCTGTCTCTTGTTTTCTCTTTCTCTCCAGGTTTATCACCCTATTGAAAATGGTGTGTGATTTGTAGTTGCTAAGCGACATCTCCAGACATTTGAAACTGCACATGAATTCATTGGATATGTCACAGATCCCTATATAGAAACATCTTTGGAATGAATTTTTGAGTAAAGCCCCACTTTGGTGTAGAAATTTCTGTTGAGGCCTTTCTGATCTGTTGACGCAGTGATACTGGCAAATGTTGCCTCATCTCAGAAAAGACTTCTGTGAGAATGGTAGAGAATTCTGGACTGTTCATGCCAAAAAGTGGGATGGGCTACGGTCTGACTTCAGTTTGGAGTGTACATGCACCATGGCCCCAGGATGAGGTCGATCCACACGCATTCTCACTTCTGGGACCTAAATAGGACTGTGTACTCACTCTGTCTGTCTGTCCCTGTCTCTGTCTCTCTCTGTATCTTTTCCTTTCTTTATCTTTTTCTGAAAGTACACAGGGGAAATTTCAAAAGCATGTAGAATATTTTAAAAGATTATGAGTAGCTAAATATCTGTTTCAAAAATGTCACCTTTATGTTATAGTTCATAAATTTGGGACGAATTTTAGATGGAGGATCCGAAAGGGTTGATTTTTCTCCAAATGTAAGTTAAAGAGTAAGAATACAAGGCCGCAGACTTGGTTTCATAATGGAAAAATAAACAAAGGTCCCATGTAGCAATCTCCAGCTCTTCTTTCTCTCCCTCTCTGACTCTTGCTGTTACAGGTGACTGGCTGAGTTAGGGTCTTATACTGGGGGACAAAAAAGGTTATACAGATATTCAAGAATTATGCAACTCGCTTAAAACATGACAGGGTAAAAACTGGTAGGCTCAAGGCTTACACAAATAGAAACTAAATACGTTAAATTTAGTAACATAAAGTTTATATGTTTTAAGTTAATATGTATGCTTCTGTGATAACTTTCACATATATGTTCTCTTCCAAAAGTTCCATTTATATTGGCTTACAGATAAATACATACTCAAGATATTATTCCAAATGCTTTATTTTCATGGTTTAATAGCAAGCTAAATTATTTGATATAGAAGAGTAAATGTGCCTTTAATGTTGCTAACATGTCTTCTTCTGGGTTGTTAGTCAATCAAGATAAAATAACATTTATCTTGAACTGGGTATGGTGGTGCACACTTTTAATTTCAGCACTCAGGAGGCTGAGGCAGAAGGATTGCTGTGCACTCAAGGCCACCGTGAGCCACATGGTGAGTACAAGGCATCCTGAACTTCATGGAAGACCCTGTCTCAAAAATAATAGCAATACTACTAATAATATTTACTTTAAAAATCGGTTTTTAAATGGAATAGTCATTATTTTCTGTGTTGACTATGCTATGCTTTGGTTAACATGAGTCATCTAAAGTAAATACTAAAATAGTAAATATAAATAGGATCAATGTTATAAATATTCATACACCACCCAAGTCATCAATTGCTAAATATAAATTCAAGGACAACTTCCAGGATCCAGTCAAAGTCACCCAAAATGATCCATCTCTGTATTCCTCTGGTTAAGTATAGCCTCCAAAGCTGGGTGTGGTGCTGCGCACATGGAATCCCAGGCTTGGGGGTCTGAGGCAGGAGGACTACTGCCAATTGGTGCTGGGTTAGCAGGATTGCTCTGGGGTCTTACAATCTATAGTGACAGATGCTTCCTCTCCTTGGTCTACTGCCCACTCTGTCAGATGGTTTCCATCTTTTGAAGACTCAATATAGTTTTTTAAAAATTTGCAATGATATAAAAGTAATATTCATTTTCACCACATAAAATGCTGTATGCAGAGTAGATAAAACATTCAAAGTTTGAATGCTTATCACTTCCTAGAGTAGGTATATGAGAAACTCTCATAATGCTGTGCAGCCACAGTGAGCCTAGGCTGCTCCCAGACCACCAGACCATGAGTTACACACCCAATAGTCACAGCATAGTGTACTTATAACTGTATACTTACAGTTACTAAACTATAATGTTTGGTTCATTACTACTGAAAATATTTTCAACATATAATAGGTTTATTGAGATGTAGCCCCACTGTAAGTCAAGGAGCAATGGTACCCACGTACTTTTCCCTGATCAATGAGTCTTTCAATCAGTAAGAACTATGTTTGCAAAGGACTTCGCACAGAGCCTGCAGTGGATGCTACAAGCAACGTTAGTTGTCTCCCTCTCCCCTTTTTATCTCTATACACTGAGCTTGGTAGCATGCTGGAAACAAACCTATAATCCCAGCACTCAAGAGTCTGAGATAGGAGGACTGCAGGTTGGATGACAGCCGGGGCTATGTAGCAAGTGCAAGGCCAACATAGTTTACATAGTGAGACATTATCTCAAAAAAGAAAAAAAAAAGAAGGAAGGAAGGAAGGAAGGAGAGGGGGTAAATAGCCGAGTGGAATACTGTAACCCACACACTCTGGAGGCTGTTGTAGGGGGATCACTGTGAGTTCAAGGCCACCCTGATGTACATAGAGAGTGCATATTCACCCTGAATCACATGGCAAGAACTTGTCTAAAAAAACGGAAAAAAATAGAAATGGATAAAGTAGGGGAAAAAGTCAGATACTGTTACAGCAAGGAGAAAAGAAGCAAAGATATTATTAATATAGCATTAAAATTTCATAACATATATAATTACATTGAATCTGAAGATATGATATTCTGGAACAATGGGTTATTAACTTATTGTTCACATTATATTCTGTTTATGAGGAGAAATCACAACAGAAGGAAAAATGTATATAATATAAAATTAAGAATTCTGATCTTTGATTGGGGAAAAGAATTTATATCATCAGCTAACTTCCATCGACTTACTTGCCAGACTGGAAAACAGACCCAGAGGGGTTAATATCGATCCATTACTAATTTTGAATGAGGCACTGTGTTAACTAGGCTACATATGCTTTTATGGCCTTTGTCAAAATGGCCCTGAATGAATTGTTATTAGAATATGAGAGATGTTTTCTGTATTTTTATTGGTGAGCAAGGGAATGTTGCTAAAATTTATGCAACCATTAGTTGCATAGATCATAATCTCTGTCTTATTCCAAAACTCAGTTTTCTGACTTATATGAGATGCTAGAATGGGGACTATAGAGATATAAGTTGAAGTGGGGGAGGCAGAGAGGTAGTGATTCATTTATGTTGTTTTTAATTAAGGGAAAGAGCTCAATTGATAAACTGAATGACTTTTGAGACCAGGTAAGAGATCTAAACAAATGAAGATGTAATGGCTAGTCTAGTGTGTTGTGTATTTATTACTTTACCCAAAGGTATTTTCATTCAGTGAAACATAAATTTAACTGGACCAGTAAAACCTACCTCCTAGGGGGCTTCCAATGTGCAACTTGTGACAGGAAGGAAAGACAATGTACCTTCAAAACTCGCTTTGGGAATCACTCTGGGGTTGAAGGAGGCAGGATATGTGGCAAGGTGCAACCAAAAGGTACATAATTGGAGAAAAAAATTAAGAGACTGTTTTTACAGTCTGTTTTTACTATATGGGAAAACTATTTCCTTGTTGAATGCAACCAACCAATTGGACAGGAGGAGAAAAAGATAAGAAGAGACACAAAAGGAAAATAATAATGATGATAAGGATTAATAACAATAATAATAATAGTAACAAAGCTCTATTGCCTCCTAAATGCTGTTCTGGGTACCTGCATTTTATCAGAATGAGGAAGGGACACTGAGAGATGTGCCGAGACTCCCTCCAAGGAGGCAGCCATACGTACTGTTTCGTATTTGGATAAAAGCCTTTCACACTGAAAGACTGATTAACGGAGAGTCAATGAAAGGCAGTAACTTAATGTAACCCCAGCAGGGAACCAAAATTTTGGATGTTTCTGTCTTACTCCAAAGGGTCCACACAACACTGCACAGTACAGTTTCCTATAGGAAACCTTGGCTGCTGACAGACATATGCTAAGCACTATCATATTTTTCACATATTATGTAATTTTCCTCATAAACATCCTATATAAGTATGATAATTAGGCATTATTGATATTTAGAAAATAAAACTGAGGCACCGACAGTTTTATAACTTGTTTAAAGTTAAACACAGTAACAGTGAAAGATGAAATTTTAATCTATCAATTTGAACTAATGGTATTTTCCTTTGTTTGGCTTTATCAAAATATAATGCCTGGATAAAGTGTCTATGTATAATACAATAACTTTATATATGTATAAACTGAGGAATTATGAAAGAAAAATAACATACCTATCATCTCACAGAGGTTTTTTTGTAGTGACCACATTTAAGGTCTACTTTCTCTTAGCAACTTTCAGGAATAGAATTATAGTCACCATGCTATACAATAAATCTGTAGGTTTCAAGCAGTCTGTCAAATTGAAATTCTGTACCTTTTGATCAACATCTCTCCTGTTACCCTTCAACCCTCTGCCTCAGAGCAAATGACCATACAAACCAGCAATTACATGTTGGGGACAGTGTATATCCAAAGGAAAAGAAATCAGTACATCAGAGAGATCTGCACTGTTTAGTTCAGGGTTATGAATAATGGCCAAGATATGGAATCTATCAACAGATGAGTTGGTAAAATTTTCCACGCACACACAATGGAATACTAGTGAGAAAAAAGGGCAGGAAGATGAAGGGTAGGGAAATGGAGGAGAGGAAGGGAGGAGAAGAGAATCCTGGCATTTGCCACAACATGGATGAACCCAGATGAGAATGTACTAAGGGAAATAAGCCAGGCACAGAAACACGAACCTGCATGGTCTACTTACATGTGATACCTCAGAGATGAACCAGTGGTGCCCTTACCTGAGCATGCAATATATTATTTAATTCAAGGAAATGTGAAAGAAAAAGGCCTTTGGACTCATTTACTTCAATTAATGTATGACTTTGGTGAAAAGTTCGATTAAATGAGTACAATGAAAGTGACTTCAGATTTCTGCATTGAAATTCTCAGAGACTTTTCCAGTTAAGTTGAATTTAAAGTACAACTTTCTGATCTCTATCAGTTATTTTAATCTGCAGGAAAAATTGTTTGGAAAAAGTTGTTGCAGCAAAGAGAATCCATCATATACAGTAATTCCAAATTAAGTTTTGCCAGAAACACAAAGATGACTACTGTGATACTCGGTTACTAACACTATAATGGTTTTTCTATACCCATATTCCACTGCGTGATGCTAGGGTCTGGGAGTTAAGTAGTTTACCTCTTAGTTTATTATGAGATTGAGTGTCTTGCATGTATACTGACTAGTGAACAAGCGGCAGGAGAGGCAGATATCTTTTTTTTTTTTTTTTTTTTTTCGGTACTGGGGATCGAACTCAGGACCCTGCGCTTGCTAGGCAAGTGCTTATTCCCTGAGCTATATCCCCAGCCCAAGGCAGATATCTTTTTTATAACACTTCTTTCACAACTTTTATTAGATAAAGTTACTGAAACATTTAGACCGAAAGAAGTTCTAGTAAATCCATTTAACGAAAACACTTATACTTAGGAAGAGTTTCTTTAGACAGTTACATTTTCATCACACAGATATAAATTTCAAAATCAAAGTTCCATCAACAGTGTGGAAAAAAATGCCATTAACTAAAGAGCAACTTTGCTGTTAATGGAAACACTAAATTTCTACTTTCAAAACTAAACAATATAAAAGTTCTTTAAGAATGAGGAACATTTTACTTTTAAAAGGAACATATGTTATTTTCATTTACCTTAAAAGACACATGGAAATTAACAGCCTACCATTATACAGACAAACAATAGCAAGAAATGAAATATATTGCCAAACAAAATGTATGTACACCCAGTTTAAGGCTGGAAAATGGACGATAGCTCATACTATAGTCAGGGAAATATAATGAAGTGACAGGATGGGAAACTAGGCTTAGCGGGCAGGAAAAGCATAAATTCTGAGCAAAATAAAATGCTGGGATACAGAGGGACTATTTAGTACAAGAAGCTGAAATCAGTGATTCCATCTTCATGGCTCACAAAAGCATCTGAGAGAAGACGGCAGGTAAGTTTCTATGTGACACATACACCCCAGTCAATTTTCTGTATTAGTGCTCTACAGGTGATGACCAGTTGTAAAAATCACATGTAAGCTACCTTTAGCCAAGGAAGAAATTTACTAGAAGAAGCTAAAATATATAAGCAAAACACAGTAAGAAATCTCCTGGGAAAGCTGTGGAAAAATTAAAAAATATATATATGGAGGGCCTAAAGGTTCTCAGTAGTAATAGAAATTAAATTTTCCTTCAGCGAGCCATGGTAAAATGCCAGAGCCTCAAAAAGCTCATGTCTAACCCTGGAATCCAGCTTTTACATCAGAGTTAAGTGCATATACACTTATTTGCCAGTTATATCCAGAGGACTATCTCATGGGACAGATATGAAGCAACTGGCATCTACTCTTGTTTGTGGAGAAATTCCTGGGGTAGGTATAATTTTCAAATGATATTGCCTATGCAGTGGGTAAATTACTACAAATAAAAGCCAAAAAGTGACACATAGACATTATATTGAATTAAATTCAAGAATCACATAATTCTCTGCAATACTAAAATATACAACAATTGCAATCAGAAAGCTATGATAGCAAACTAACTACCTGTGGGATTTATTGGAAAAACACAGACATGGAATTCTTACCACTTCATTTAACATCTTCACTCAAAGGGTATTAGCTTCATTTTAAAATACATTTATTCTTTTCACGTAATTAATTTGTGTGAATTAGGTAATATCACAGTTGCTGATAAGTTGAGAAGGCTTTCACTATCCAGACATAACCCCTCCCATACCTTATCATGAAAAATATTAAGATATTTCAGGTATTTTAAAGAAAAAAAATGTTTCAAATACAATAATAAAATCATTCCTCCTTCTCCAGAGGTACCCAATTTTTTGAAGCTGGTGTTTCTTCTTTCTACCCATTATTTTGATTTTTTTCACATAGACCTAGATACCAAAAAGCAGAACATACAATTTTTGTGTGTGCTCAAGTTTCATATGAATGCTATTGTGGGGAAAACCATCACCAACTGTGGTTTTTTTCTCACACAATGGCATAGTTACGACACAGAAACACGTGAAGGTTTGCGGTTTTACTTCATTCACTCAAATGCTGCAAGGGATTCCGTAGTACAACTCTTTACATCTGTAATAGATCCCGAGATTGCATGCTTCTTTACTCCCTCCCTATCTAAAGGAATGATGTAATAAACACTTTGGAATAAAGCTACTTGAGTTTATGTTGAAGAATTAGTTTAGGAAATAAAAGTAAATGTAGACTTGCTGATAGGTAAGATTCATTCATCTTTACTTTGATTAGATGCCTTTCTGTAAAACTGTACCACGTTACAGTCCCAATAGCACTGTATGAAAATTGTAAAGAGTTTAGATCAACAATGTGACCCCAAAGGCCTATGTGTTTCCCAAGTGGTTGTTTTGGAAGGTGACTTTATGATGGCTGTGACAAGCCTTGTAAATGGAATATTCCAATAAAGAGTTCACAGCTGTGTCTTGGAGGTTTACTGTTTTCCCTGGCTCCTTTCCTCTCTCTGTGCTTCCTGCAGGCCATGAGTGAGCAGAATTCCTGCACGGGCCCTTCCATGATTTTCTCCCTGTGAGCCAGTTGGTCACACATCAAATCCTCTGGAACTATGAGCCAAAGTGAAGTTTTCTTCCATGAGGTTGTGTGAACTCTTCTCTCAGCAGCAGGAAGGTAACCCACACAGTCCCTCTCAGCGTACTATTTAGTTAGAGGAGATTTTGCTGCAAAATTTGTATCTGTTTCTATGATAACTAGTGATGGAAATTTTTTCAGATATTTCTTGATTACTATTGTTTTATTGAGTTACCTTTTCCTAAAGGAGTTTTAGTTTTTTAAATGTTGGTGGGATTATAGACTAGAAAAATTTGTTTATAGATAATACCAGTAATATCTAGTAATCTTATCACAACCTGACAATCTATTGTTAGTACTCAGGAAAAACATTCGCAGAAATAATAATACAGTACTTTCTAAAATGGTACCAAAATATCCATTGACAGGAAAACAGGTATTTTTTTCTTTTTATAACATGGAATACTCAGCCACATTAAAAATATGGAACAATTGCTACATGCACTAACATGAAGATATTTATATAGAATTATGTTTCTAAAATTTCTCAGTTAAGAAATATCTAGCAAAAGAAATTTACAAAAAACAAACAATTATATATATTATTTAGGATTATATATTTATTTTTTAATATTTCAAATAAATATATAAATATCCACTTCAGTAGTTTCCTCTGAAGGAGGATGAAAGGAAATCCAGGATGATTAAATAGGAGACTAAAATGAGTTTAGAAACAGTCTAAACATTTATTTATTTATTTATATTTTAAAGATTAAAGGATGAAAACATATTAACAAACACACATACATGTACAAAATAACACAAAAACAATACAAGCAATATGGAATTTCAGACAAGCTGATAGGAAATTAACAATGGTTGTTGTATTACATATTGATATCTTCAAATTGGATACTCAGATAAACAAATGTAGATATGTAAGATTGATCAAACACTGAAACATTAACTGTTGTTTTCAATAGAGCTATAAAAGTCAGTGATACACCTATGTTAGCTATCCTGTGTATACATGTTTTCCCCTTTCTTTCTTTTCTCATTTCCCTCATCCCAGTTGTTCTTTCCTTTGAGCAGTTTCCTTTCATTTCACAATGTCTATTGTACCTCCTAGATTTCATTCACTCTTTCAGGTTCTTACACTAGTGAGACAATATGGTGTTTATGCATGAGGGTCTGATTTATTTCACTTATGAGTGTGGTCTCTAGTTGTGTCCATTTACCTATAAAAGCTTCGAGTTTATCCTTCCTTATAGCTGAGTAAGATTCCATTATACAAAAATACCACATCTTTTTTATCCATTCCTCAGGTATGGACATTTCCTCAGTGGATGGACATTTGGGTTACTTCCACGGTTTAGCTATTACAAATTGTGCTGCTATAAACATGGGTTCACATATATCGCTGTGATATGATGTTTGCAGTTCTGGGAAAATACCCAGAAGGGGAATAGCTGGATAGAATGGAACCTCTAGACCTAGTTATCTGAGGGATCTCCAAACTGATTTCCACAGTGGTTTCACCAGTCTGCATTCCCACCAGCAGTGGAGAAGAGTGCCTATTTCTCCACTGCCTCGTTAGCATTTGTTATTGCTTGATTTCTTACTGATAGCCATTCTTACTGGGATGAGATGAAATCTCAGTGCTGTTTTAATTTGCATTTCATGATGACTAATGATGTTGAACATTTTCTCACGTATTTATTTGCCATTTGTATTTCTTTATTTGAGAAGTCTGTGTTCATCTCAGATGCGCATTTTTGTACTTGGTTTTCGAATTTTGGGGGACTGATGTTTTTTAATTCTTTTTATCTTCTAGACAGAAGTCCATTGTCCAAGGGACAGTCAGCTAGAATTTTTTCCCAATTTCTGTGTTTTCATAATAATCTAAAGGCAATAATATCATTGACTAACTCCCAAAAAATTTGTTACATTTTAAACACTAAATAGATCAATAAAACTAGAATACCCCATTAAGCCAATCATTTCATTATGAAAACTAGAGAGTGATATAAAAATGACCAAGCTACATGACTGGATAATTTACAAAAATGTAAATGACCCCGAGTATACCACTTCTCCTATTTCCTATGCATATTTTGGGTTACCTACATACCTATATGTTTATAGTTAAAAGTATATCTCCTTAGAAATAAATTAAGAAGACTTTTATCAGAAATAATTCACTACCTAGGTGGTTTAGGTACTTCTTAATTATTAATTGTTTTAAATAAAAAACCTTTAATAATAATATCATGGGTAAAATTATGCTATGGTAAAAGGATGTAACTTAACGGCTCATATGCAAATGCAATTATCAGTGCACACTTTTCCTTCTTCCTATAAGCAGTAATCTATTGATATTTTGCCTGATTCTACATATTTATATGTAAACTTTTCTAAAATATGATTATATTACTATTTATTAAGCAGGAGGGGGGCTGTAATGATATAGGCAATGTGTATTGAATTGCTATTTTGGAAAATACTAATTTAACTTTCATACCCCCTAAGAGCCTTGATCCCTAACATATCCAGTAGCCTCAGCCTCTTTTTGCAGTGTTATATTTTGGGTTGGTCAGTATTTAATGTGTAAGGTATCACATCAAGAACAGGGGATTTCTTTTTATTTTCTAATAACCTCTCCAGTCTCTTTTTCAGAACACTATATTTTTCTCTGTAAAGATCTTTCACTTCTTTTGTAAGATTGATTCCTATATATTTAATATCTTTAAAACTATTATGAATGGGATTATTTTCCTCATTTCTTTTTCAATTGGTTCATTGTTGAGTTTCAGGAACAATATTGCTTTTTCCACATTGATTTTGTATCCTGCCACTTTGCTGAATTTATTAGTTCTAAGACTATTCCGGTACACTTCTTTGAATAATCTATTTAAGGATCACATCATATGCAAATAAAAATAATTTTACTTCTTCCTTTTCTATTTGAATTCCTTTTATTTCTTTTTCTTGCTTGACTGCTATGAGTACAATTTCAAGTACCATGTAGAGCAAGAGCGGTGAGAACGGATGTCCCTGTCGTGTTCCTCGTTTTAGAAGAAATTCTTTTTAGTTTTTCCCCATTAATAAGATGTTGGAAGTTGGTGGGCCATATTGACTTTCATTAGTTTAAGATGGGGTCCCTCTCTTTATATTTCATCAAGGATTTTATTATGAATGGATGTTGGTTTTTGTTAAATACTTTTCACATCTCTGTTGAGATGATCATATGATTTTTACTGTTGCTTATATTTTTGTGAGGTATTACACTTACTGATTTACATAGGTTGAACTATCTTCACATAATTCTGGGACACATTGGTGTGTCTTAAGTTATTCGCATTTCTATGTGCGGTACTGGAAGACATTGGATTGAATCTATATTAAAATCTTTTTCCATTTGGGAAACTTCCATTACATTTATTCTTTGATAATTTTCTAATCTCATTTTTTGTTTTCCACTACTGGCATAACTTTTCAATGATGTTATATCCTCTATAGGTTCTTTCATTATACTTGGTTTTTTTCTTCATTCCTTTTTTTCTTTTAAAGATAAAAGAATGAAAACATACTAACAAACACACTGGGATGAGGGAAAAGAGAAAACAAAGAAGGGGAAAACACACACACACACAGGATAGCTAACATACTTGTACTACTGACTTCCATTGTTTTTTCTTCATTTTTATCTTTGACATTTTGGTTTTCATTCTGGAATCATTTCTCAACTTTAATACCTGGAACTTCTACGGGATATTTTTTCACTTAACATATTTGTATTTCATTAAAAAAAACCAAATTGTTTTTTAGGGATATAAACACTTTTTTCCTCTTTGAAGGTTATTAATCAGAGTTGTTTGTGAGTTTTCTTTCAGTGAAGTTTTTTTCTTTTCCACTGTTATTCTTTCTGTTTGTTTTGATCTCCTTTATATGAGATCCTATCTTCAAAACTCTGATAATCTGCAGATTTCTGCTAATATGTAAGAGTATGTGTGCTGACCACAGTCTTCATTGTCATCTAGTTGGTTTGCTTCTAGTTGAGGACGTTTTGCTATTAATTTCACTAGGTTATTTACCCTTGGGTAGGGGAGATTCTTTAGAAGAGATTCTTATATTCTGCCTGTAAGGAATTTGGTTGTCAGCTACTGACAGAGATCTGTGAGGGGGGAGTGTCAGGCAGTTGTCTCAACATAGAATATGTATCACTTTGGTGTTCATATTCTGTGTCCAGACCCAGGAACCTGTCTTTTGTCCTCTCCAGGAAGTAGATCTCTTCTCTTTTACCTGGAGAAATGATTCTGAAGTGCAGGGCAAGGGAATTCAGAAGCACTATGAAACCCTGTCTGGTCAGAGGAAACTAAAATTATCTGTGGTTTTAACTATATTTGTTACTCTCTTGTGAAAAGTACCTGGCCCGGCAAATTCTAATTTTGGGAACTATTGTGATGAATTCTGGGAAGCTTCTTGATTGTCAGCGCTGTCATTTTAGCAGATGAAGAGGAAAGGCAAGGAAAGGCAAAAGTGAATCACAGTTACTTCATTACTTCAATTGTGCTCACTCCCTTTCTCTTCACCCTTGTGGATTTGCATGTTTTTAATTCCTTTTACTATCTTACTGAATCACAGAAGCTGGTATTCTCTATTGAGAAATCCATATCAATCCAATGAAGTCCACTTATGACAATTGAAATAGAAACTAATGCTCCTGAAGTAGATTTAAAAGAGTAAATAATTGCAAGACTCTTAAGAAAATTGTGCTTTCACTTTTTAATTTTTAAAAGAGAAACTCAGATTTATCTATGTTATATCCAATTTGATGATTTTAAGTAGGTCTTTCATTTCTTCATGATGCATGTATGTCCACTGTCCCATGAGACCTACTTTTTGCCATTAACTAAGCACATGTTTTCTGCATTTTACAGGAAGAGATGGCAGGTTTTGTTCTGAAATTTAGTAACATCGCAGTTTTGTTTTTCCAGTTTTTATTTCATGGTTACATCTACAAGTCTCACGTATATATGTATGTATGTATGTATGTATGTATGTATGTATACTTCATCTGAAGGCTGTTTAAATCTTTAAAGTATCTTCAAATTTACCCTGTGGATATGTATCCCATTTTGCCCTGGAAAACATTATTCCAAATAGGAAACATGTATTTGTTCTGTCCGTTCTCTGATGACCCCTCATATAAAATTCCCAGCATAGTAAGTCAGTTCCTATGCTTTTTTATTTTTATATATAAATCTTCTAACTGGTAGCACCTTCTTCCAACTTTACAATCCAAGTTCCTGTGGAACATGGTGAGTACTGTTCCTAATAGCTTTGATACATGGTTACATGATAAGAGAAGCTATTTTCTTGTCCAAACACATGTAATAGCTTTTACATCCTTTCAATGTATGTAATTTACATAACAAAGAAAATCAAGATACTTTTTACCTATTGTTTATAAATTATTTATATCACTTCTTTGTTAGATTATTTTTGCTCTGTACAAGATTGTCTTTTTCTTTCTACACATATCTTTAAGTTGTTTGAGAGAAATATTTACATCTACAAGAAAGTTTTCACTACAAAAAAAAATGATTAGTCCATTCTAAATGACTCTGAGGGTAGACTCTGGGAGAGACCACAAATAATCTGGGGACTTATTTTCACTAAATTGAAAATAGAAAAAAATGATCCTATCTATTCTAATATCTGTATAAACAGTAGAAAAACAAGGACAGCAAAAGCCCTACCAGTCCTGTGCAACCTCCCACAGACCAGTTGTGTTTGGTCTCTCACAAGCTTACCAGTCACAAGCAGAGAGAACCTGTGATGTGGTAACTGGAATAAAAGTATACACATCACTACTCTAAATCACATTTACCACTGCTTGCTTTTTCGGTTATGTTTTCCTTATCTTCTCCTTTTCCCTTATCTGGTCATCTTGCCCAAATAACTGGACAAATGTTATTCTGGATGTTTCTATAAAGTTGCTTTAAGAGGACTTTCACATTTAAATTAGTGCACTTTTGGTAAAGCAATTTGCCTTCCATAATGTGGGTGTGCCTCATAAAATCAGTTGATCTGAAAACAATGTGCAATATAGGAAATATTGTCGAACTTCAACCATTTTGTATGGTGAAGCTCTGCATGATTTCCAATGTTTTTAAAATTATTTTTATTGTTTTTTACTTGTTACTGTCTTTGATTGATTCATCAATAATACATTCTTATGTCTAATGAACTGAGCAAATTTGTTGAAGATAACAGTATGTGATTTAGCAACCACTGTAAATTTTGATCATTTTGTCTTGAGGTCATACTTCATTTTTGGTTTTTGCATTAATTTGATTTTGTCTTCATTGTTGTTTTGTCAGTTCTTTTAATTTTTTAAAATTGAAGAAAACATAAAAAAATCAGTTGAAATTGCATAAAAAATGTCTGACTGTAATAAGAAAGGGAAATTCTCCACCCTGACAGCTCTCCCAGTTGGATCAGTTTTCTCCTGGATCTTTAGTCAGCTGGTCAACTCTATATCTTTTAGACATGCTAGCCTCTGGATCAGCATGAGCCAAAACATAAGATAAATCTGCACATCCAATTGCTTTTGGCTTCATGTATAATCCTTACTTTGCTGGATAATGGATGACCCTAGTGAACACTGCTTACATATGGTGATTAAAAGACTCAAAGTTGAGTTATTGTACCATAGCGTGTGTAGCATTCTTCCTAGACCCATCCATTCTGTGCAAATTTACACAATGGATGAGAACAAGAAGTTCCAACCCTTCCTTGCAGAGCCCAGTGCGCAGTGCTCTTCCACAAGAAACTTCTAACTCGGGTAGAACTTACCATTACAAGGGAAGAGAAGAATGGAAGAGTACCTGACAGCATCCCTACGTGCACATTCACATTTTCCTGACTCCGCTGTATAACTTTCTCTCACCATGAGGACTCTGTTGTTTTCCTTATTATGCAGCAGCCTCTTAGACAATTAGTATAAAATCTGAGGATGAAGTCCGAGAGTGGGAGTAGAATTATTATTAAAAATAACTCCATGTTGGGAGGTAGAAGAACACGTTCAAGCGGGAAGGGGAATAAGGGAAGGAAAGGAAAAGATAAGTGATTCTTAATAAAGAGGAAGGCAGGGAAAATGGAAACAAAACTTTTGTAAATGAGGAGAGGAAGAAAGGCTTAGGGAGGGTAAGGGAATGGGAAAAATATTTGGCATTTTATCTTCATATATAAATTCCTTGTGAGGAATGTGATCTAAATGTTAGGAAAATATGTACTAATAAAAACAAATTTTAAGAATACTTTAAAAAATAATTCAATGTTATTCAGAGCTATTTTCAAAGGAATAGCTTTGAGATGCTACAAGATATGGACCCAAGCATCGCAAGAGTGAACATTCATAGTAACAAATAAAGTTTAGGACACCTCTGGTAATGTATGTTAGTTTACTTAAGATGATTTAGCTAATTAAGTACAATTGGTTTAGAGAAAAAAACATATGCCATAAGTAAATAACCGGTTTAATAATGTATATATGTATATATATTTCCTCTGTGTGTGTGTGTGTGTGTGTGTGTGTGTGTGTGTATATATATATTTTTCCTCAATTTATGCATATATGCTTAAGAAAACTGAATGGCAAGCTAAAGGTCTTGCATACTAAAGGACTTATGCTAAAGGATTTATACTTCTGCAGACATACCTCCACGCTGTCAAAATGAAGCACTGCAGACAGGGTTGCAGTATGCTAATATAAGTTAATATGAACTTAATGAGACCTCCAGCTGTCTACTTTCCAATTTGCACTCTTTGAATTTACTCTTCTTACTGCAAACTAATTTACATGCCCTCGTTCTTTTTCCTTGAAGTATCTACATTGGCTACTTTGAACTTTGCTGGAACATCAGCAAATGACCCCATGCAGTGGGCCGTCTGTACAGATAGCAGGGGAAATACAAGAAAGATACACATGAAATGGTGCATTAAACAATTAACCTAAACTGCTCTAATAACAAACCAGGCTAAGCTTATTGGTCTTTGTGTTTGTACAGCTTTTCAGTTTTTTTGGTAATAGAAAATTGTCTTTTCAGAAGACATACAATTAGCGCTATGGTTTCAATGTTCCTTCCAAAGCTCATGTCGAAATTTAATAGTTATTATAACAGTATTAACAAGTGAGTTCTTCAAAAGGTCATTAGACCATGCGGGCTACACTTTCATGAAAAGACTAATGCTTTATGGCTGAAGCAGACCATTTACTGAAAGAGAGCTGCCCCTTTCGGGTCTCTGTTTTGTGCATGGTTGCTTACTCTGCTGCCTTTCTGTGAGCAGTAGAAAGGGTCCCTAGACATAGCCTTGTAATCTTGAAATTCTGTCTCCAGAACTGTGAGTAGAATAAATTACGTTTATTTATAATTTATCTAATCTGTGGTATTCAACAAAAGCAGCACAAAATGGATAAAGATAAGCAGTGAACAGTGATTACTAAATACCAAAGGCATTCTTTTTATTTCCTCCTTTGCTGAATTTTTCTGAAACAGCTATAGGGTTCCTGACCTCTGGAGTTTCACCACCCTTCCACCTATCCAGCTCTCAACTCCTGAAGTGAAAATGAATGATCTCCAAGGTTTCAATATTCTTCAAGAGGAAATGAACACCATGCCTTTACTTCTTAAAAAGAAGGAAATTGGTTTCCATTAATCAAATTTCACTAGCAAAATGTACCTTCCTTTCACAGAGATATGGAAAGATAAATTTCCACAAAGCTTTTCTGTGCCATGCTAAAAGGATTATTGATGAGGTTATAAGGTTTACAATGTTAAAGTCGCAGAGAAATGTGTCTTTCTAATGAGATGAATCTCTTTCTGATGCAATCTTCTCTTCCTCTTTCCCTCCTGTCTTGCTGAGCAAACTGCCATTTTAAGAGTGACAGAAGCTAAGTAGTTTTCACTGTCTTTTACATATAATTACCACATTTCATCATTACCAATGCATTGGGGTAAAAATTCTTATCATTTCTTAGAAGTGAAAAAATCAAGTCTCAATGAGGCTAAATATTTTGACCATGATCCCCTAACAAAGGTAAGAGCCAGAAGTTAAACCCACATCTACTACCATTTACTTTTCTATACTGTCTCTCCCTTGGAATACTAAAAAGTTAAAATAGAATCCTTGAAGCACTATCACTTGGAATAGCAAATATAGAATCTGAGTTTCCACACTGAGTGACCAGAAATTATAAAGCTTTCTATTTATGCCTAAGTCCAAAAGCTATTCTGGGCAATAAAAGTATAATCCTCTTTTAAGACAAATTTTGGCAAGAAAGATGCAGTCCAATTTGCTTGCATTACAAAAATAGAAACACATGTAATCTCAAATTAACTGTCTTTGTTTTCTGCAACTTTATGCAAATTCAAATATGCAAAATAGCAAATCCTTGAAAGAGAAACAAATGTACATGGGAAATTGTCCTCTGCTTTTATTGGCAAGTACTTTGTTGGACCTCTTAAGACCGCTCAGATTCTCTGGCATTACTCATAACATATCAGCTGAATATCACTGTACAGACCACGATGCCTAATGAGATATTTTGACTGACATTCAGGCTGCTGATCTGATGTTCTGTGCCTGGAATTACAGGTGCTGAGCCAATGGTATCACCTCCTGGATTGTTTCTTTTCTAAGGTGTGGTGTCTATGTCTACAAGTTTTCTACCTAAGCTTAAGAAGTCAAGCATATTAGGAAAGAAACAAGTTTTTATGAAAATAGTGACACATCCTAGAGTCACTAATGAGTGGAACCAATGCTCACGCATGAAAAATACCTGTTTTATGAAGGACAGTCTACTCAGAAGTTCATTTTACATAAGATGCAATGCATAACAAGTATCGCAAAATAAATGAACAGTTTAGGATGGGGCAGTCAATAAAATAATAAAATATCTTTTGTTGGTTTAATATCATGTAGGATAATAGAATTATACAAGATAGAGAAAATGTCATTATATTACTAGAGCATTGTGCACTACCAAAGCATAATTATTACAAGTACAGTAGCCTCCAAAGCTTAGTGTATCAGATGGAAAATTATAGGGAAATTCTTGTTCTGCAAAATAGAGGAACCGAGTAAGGGATAAGTCTAGATAAAATCACTAAACTTTGGTAGCACAAATTATTCATTTTACATGTGCCATCTGCCCAGGCCTACCAGCACCACTCTGAACTGTGTTCTACATTGTGGTTATCAACTTCTAACCTGGTCGTATCTCTCCCTTAAGTTTCTTTCTCCCAATCCTTCCCCAGTTTGCCAGTCACAACCCAACCAGAGGAATCCACTCCAAGTGCCACTATAGTTGCTCGCCTCCTATTTTAAAACATTTTCCTGTTTCCACCACTGCCCTCAGGTAAAAATGGGTGTCCCAATTCCTGGCTTGGGTTTGTTTTCTGATACAGGGTCTTTCCCTGCAACTCATGCCGGCCTTGAAATCACTGTGCAGTTCAGGCTGGCCTCCGGTGACCACATCCCTCTTCCTCCCGCCTTCAGAGAGCAGGGTTTACAGGTGTGCACATCACACCCGGCCAGATCCCTCAAGGCAAACATGATCGCCCCAGCATGGATTTCTTTAACTTCCTTCCTTTCCCTATTTCAGCCTTATGCTCCCACAAAAACTTCCACTGTCCAATATGGTTGCCACTGGGAGTGTCTGCCTATTTTAATTAGATAAAATGAAAAATTTAGTTCCTCTACTGCAATAACATATTTCACGGCCTTATTAGAGATAGACAGGGACAACTATCCACCACTGGAGAGAGTCCTGTTCCATGATATTATCAGGTCAATAATACCCCTTAGTTATTCTGGGCTAATCAGGTCCACAACCTCCCAAACGAGTGCACGTTGAAGGCTAAATAAAAAGAGGCAAATGGAATGATTTCAGGGCTCCAGGAGGATCAAAACTCTCTCACAGAATTTCTCTTAGGGCTAAGACCACAACCTTCTCTGGTTGGCCCATATTTATCTGGTTATCAGAAGAAGGGAGAGGAGTACCCAAAAGGGCAGAACCACTCAAGAACTTTTCCAAGTAAAGTATTGTTAATCCACCCAAGAGCGAGATGTCTGAGGCTACAGTCCTTAACTAACTGAGGTCGGATCCAGGTGTCCTTGGCTGTGATTTTGTCTTATCCTTTTGAGGCTTTCCCACTTCATCAGCACTACAGATTTTAGTAGGGATTAGTGACTCACAGAGGTCTGCCATCTCCAGACAAGGAGTCTAGGTCTTGGGCTGATTCACCAGTGAACATGAAAAGTCAATTGGTTACTTTTAGTCCTGCCCAGGTCTGCTTAATAGTGGTCTCCATCATGATACTATAGTACACTGTGCAAAGCTGCCTACAAATTCCACTTTTTATTTTTCCCTCCAAGTGAAAACGCCCTGGCTTCCTGCTCACTCTTCAAATTCACATGTTGAAATCCCATAGAGCCTTCAAGATTTACACCACATTCCATAATTTATATCCCTCAGCTCTTACATACTCTAGTCAGGAAAGACTTCCAAATCTTCTGAACTTCTTTTAATTTTTTTTATAATATTGATATGTTCTCACATTGCTACTTTAAGTCAAAGAACTCCAGACAAAAGGAAAATTTTCTTACCGACCAAGCAGGGCTGTGTAGATCTGTTCTGTTTTGTGAGTGTCTGGCATTGTGTGCCCTCAACACATAGCTTTTAAATGAGAAAATATGGTTTTCATTATAAAAGTTCCTGTTTTGCAATTTTAAGAAAACATATTGTACTTTTTCATTTACCAGGAGAAAACTGAGGACCCCTAGATAGTACACAGAGGCGATACTCAAACTACTTAGTAAGTTATATGGCCCAACCTCCTCACAATGGACACTGTCCGCAGCACCCAAACTGGAACCCCAAAACCTCTCTGTTTCTGTATTTCCTGGACATTGGGAACCCAAAGAACTTTGACAGCCAGAAAAATGTTGGGGGAGGAGATAACAGGGACTTTGGGTGTGGAAACTTTCTACCACAGTGATTGTTTCAATATTTTATTAGTAGGATGATATAACTGCTTCCTAAGGAGCACTTGCAATATAATTGTCCTAGGATCACACAGTTAGTAAAATTTGTCATGAATCAACTTTACAGCAACTTTGAGGGAATATAAGGACTGTGCCTCCTGAGATACACACCTTCTGGGAAAGTGAAGCAGAAAAACTTTTCAAATGCTAAACAGACATGTGATCTTTATACCAGAGGTATAACACCACATTCATTTGGGGGCCAATTACAATATTCCAGAAAACAACTCCCTCAGATGTTATATTTGGGGTAATTGATGCTTTAGGCTTAAAAGTCTTAATAAGCTGACACTTTTATTTTCAGAAGTGCCTGCAAGGGGTGCAATTCTAAAAAATTATGCTTGAACCTGGCTGATTGGCTAATAAAATGAAAGTAGTTTATAACAAATAAGCAAGTAAAGAATATAGAACGCTTTGCACAGCTTTTAACATAAGTGGGTAAAAATCACTTCATTTCTTTCAATAAAAACATCTTGTACCTAAAATCGAATGCCTAATGTTTGTACAGAAATGGCATGCTTTCACATAAAACATTTGATAGCTCATTGTTGCCAACACTTTAAAAGTTGTTAACTTTTTAAAAGCATCTAATCACAGTAATACAAAACCAGTAGTTGACATGATATCATTTTTGCATGTAATACTCTAATTTTAAATAAGTTTGTAAGTAAATGAAGCATTACTTCGTTATTGATTTTTCTCTTTGGAGAAAACAATAAATACAACAGACTTGTATAGTTGTCATTTTATAGTCAATTATTTTCCATTTAAAAAGAGAGCTATTAAATTCTCCTAGACCAGAAGCATGGAAGGTAACTGGGGTCTCTTTCTGCTTTCTTCTAATGCAGGTCTCCCCCTCAGTGTATTCACAGCTATCTTATAGTCCTCTTTTTGTTAAAAATGCAGTAGTACCTCTGTTCATGAATATATTTATTTCTCCGATTCTAGTTACAAACTGAGTTGAATGA
This sequence comes from Dinomys branickii, assembly GCA_004027595.1. NCBI lineage: Eukaryota > Metazoa > Chordata > Mammalia > Rodentia > Dinomyidae > Dinomys > Dinomys branickii. Next base: position 305,486 of record PVLD010000123.1, on the reverse strand, counting down.
GAACAGAGTCAAATTGAGTGGTTGGTTCAAAGTTGACCTTATGGGGAAACTTGATTCAGTTCTTGTGTTTTGGTTTGTGACCAGAATCTTGGAGAGAATAGAGTTCATAAACCAAGGTACCACTATACCTCATGAAGCAAGTATAAGCCTTGGTCATCCACTCATGAGCTCACACAGTCAATAAGTTTGACTATGCAGGATTTAAAGAAGGCACAAAAACTTCAGCAATAAAGACACACTAAGAAAGAGGAGGACATTCTTCACACTCATTTCATCTTGCAGACTCAAGACAAGGCATGCAGATTTAAGAATTCCTACCAAAGAAAAATAAGAGGGGTAGAATATGCACATCTAGAAAAAAGGTCTGAGGGAACCTCAGAATACTTCTTGGACCTGAGTGAATGATATATTTGTCTCCTAAAGCCAATCATTAAAAACTGGGAGAGGTTATTGGTTTGAGAGATGTAAGATAGAAATGTAATATTTTGAGGAAAACACACACAGAGAAATCCATGATTTTCCAGTAGCCAACTACCACAAATGAAGACCTATGACTGCATAAAATAAGTAAAAGTAATTGTGGTCAGAAAGCTCAGTGATGTATAAGATGACACAGTTAGACAGCTCAGTGAATTCAGGAAAGCAATGATACAGTCAACAGAGTTAGAAATGATTTTAAAAAAGAAAATCTCATGCTCAAGAATATCGTGAATGAAGTAAAAAATGTAATGAAGAACTTTAAAAGCAGATTTGATCAAGCAAAGGGTGTAGTCTCCAAGATAAATCATTTGAAATTAAACACAGAAGAAACACACAAAAAGTCAAGTCTGTAATACACATCAAAAGAAATAATATATAAATAATGACAATCTTAGAAGAAAAAAAGGAGCAGAGAGCTGATTAAAAAACAAAGGCTAAGATCACCCACTTTTCAAGCACAGTGCCCAGGAGCTTTCTTCTTAAAGCAAAGTTTTTCACTTTTTTGGCCAGAGCTTAAGGAGGGAGAGGTCTTGCTGATTTTCCATACATCCCCAAGCCATTTTTCCCATTCAAAGTACTTGATGTTTTTGCGTGCCAGTCTTCACAGCAACCAAGATCTTTTTTGTTCTAACTTTTCAAAACCTAACTTTACAAGAGTTCCTTTTTGGTGAAACTCAAAAAATTACTCAGCTGTACCATTTGCTCGATTCTCAATGTAGAGCTTACTAAAAGCCCCTAATGATACCCATGCTGCAGCTTGAATGTTGGGTTGTCTTGAAATTTCCTCTACCTGATTGGTTTATTTGTAAACCTTATTGTCAGTCTCAGGACAGGAGCAAAATGTAGACAAATTTCTGCCAATGATAACGCACATACTCTGGAATCCAACTGCCAATGGAAATCTTGTTCACAGCTGAAACCTCAAATACCTGGCTTTTAATGGGTTGCATTTCGATCAGTATTCTAGACATCTAAATTCTCCCATCAAACTTGGTTTACAGCATTTTAGGGCTTCTGCTCCAGTCACTATCTCCAAACATTTCCAAATTCTTCTGCAAACTAGTTTCAAAGACATCTGAACAACATGGTCAAGTACAGTCTCAGTGATGAGCCCTTTCTCAGAAGCAAAATCTACCTTAGTTATATCCCTCCTTGCTGTGACACAATATCCAGCACCCACAAGTTAAAGGAGGACAGCTTTATCTTGGCTCACAGTTTGTGGAGGTTTCAGTCCATATTTGGATGGCTCCAAGGAAGGAAAGCAGGGCAGAAGGAAATGACATCCAGGAAATAGAGTCAAAGAAAGAGCCAGTACATGAGGTATAATTTTCCAGGTCACAACCACAGTGACTCTGATTTTCTGACCAGGCCCCACCTGCTACCAGCTAGTCAGTTCCAACACCTCTATAATCTAATCACCTTCCCAAGGTCTCACCTACGACCACACAAAGATTTAAGGGCACATTGAGATATAATTTAAAACACTCTATCTAGTCTTGAAAATATTTTTTATGCTACCAAAATCATAGCTAAGCATAGTAAGAACACGCAACTAGTGTGACATTGAATTAAACTGCTTCTGCACACAGTAAAAATCAACAAAATGAATAAAAAATGTTTTATCCACCTGTAATAAAAATGTTTATAACTCACATATCTGACAGAATATAATATAAAAAACTAAGGAATTAACACAACTCAATAGGAAAAAATAATAACAAAAAACTTTAATCAAAAATGAGTAAGAATATTAATTGACATTTTTCCAGATAAAAAATGCATATTGTAATTTTTACAATCCCATGTTTACTGAGGATTATTTGTTATCACAAAGATACAGAAATAGCCTGAATACTAGCCATAGTTGAATACATTAAAATGTGATATATACTACACTAGTTATCTGTAAAAAAGAAGGAAATTTGTCATTTGCAACTACAGAAACTTATCTGAAGGATATTATACTTAAAAAATGATGCTAGATACAGGAAGCCAGGATATCACATATGTATGAAATTTTAAAAAGTCAGTATCTCAGAAATAAGTATATAACGCTGATTACCAGAGACCAGCAAGACAGGAGAAAGGGGAGATACTAGTCAAATGGAGCAAAACTTAATTTAGTAGATGAATAATTTCTGCACATTCAATGCATGGCATATTGATTAACATTAGTAACGGTATATTTTATATATGAAATTTACTGAGAAAATGGATCTTACCGCACACATAAAAAAGGAAACAGTAACTGTGAGGGGAGAGAGGTTAATTGCTTATAGTGATATTTAACCAAATGTGTCAGCCATCACAACGTATTTGTTCAATGTATACAATTTTTAGTTGTCAATCATACCTCAACAAAGCTAGGAATAAAACAAATAAAAGAGGTTGAAATAAATGAAATACACAAGGCAAAATGCAAACAAGGCAAAAGTGCAAAGAGAAGGAATAGGTAATTGAGGATAACAGGGAAGATTAAGGGAAAATCACAGAAAAAGAAAATCAGTAACAAGCCAGGTCTTCTGAGACCACTGAATGTAGGGACCATGAGTCCTATTTTAATAGCCCCTTTGGAGAGCACTGATGTATAGTCCAACATAAAGATAGTCACAAAGTAATAAAACTTGACATCGCTATTACCTATAATTTCTCTACCTATAACTGGACAAACAGGAAAGGATTTAGACAAGTTCTGCTACAGCTATCACAGAACTTTATTTCAAATGCCAATATTTATTTTTCCAAAATATTTCAATGAAGAATTTGGCACCAAAATCTTAATATTAGAATTAAATAGATTTATAGTACGAGTTATGCCAAACTTTTCTTTCTTTCATCAGTTATTTATTTTTTTCCAGCCTTAACAGTTCCTTCAAGTATGCGGTAAAGAATGAAGGTGATCAGGAGCAATGATGATAATAAAGTAGAGGGGTCTTCTTGCTTTGGAATCCTCCACTCTTCATCTTGTCCTCCAGATTATCGATTTGCAAGTTTCATCACAGGTACTCAACAGCCATGAAGAGAGGTAAAGTCGTTGGAGTGGTTTACACATAGCTCATCATGGTGTGTAAGACTGACATCATCCAATGAGTTAGCACTTGTGCATTTTTGCAAATGAGAACTCTCTCTGCCTGAGGGCATCTTCAACAAAATAATATCTATTAGTCAGTTCTTGTTATGATTTATCTTTAGCAATAGGTATGATGTTTTTCACTACCCTGGGCAAACGTTAGAATAAAAATTTTAAGAACACATTTCAATTGATTTTCATGGTACAAAGCCAGCCTTTCCTTTAGTGTTGTGGTAGTTCTTGGAAAGTCTGTAGGATTTGTTACTGGATACAGATGGTTTGTGTTCCTTCCCACGTAGGGGTAAATGTATTCAACAAGATCCTTAATTATAAATCAAAACAACTGAAGAAAAATTTCTAGTTACATTAAATTGAAAAAAATAAGAAATATAATTAAATAAGAAAGTAAACGTCAGCAAGATCAGATAGGTAAGAAGATAACTCAGGATGTATGATTGGAATTTTAGAATTGTGCAGTAGTCTGAGCAGTGCAGAAGATACTATACTTAATCTTAGCCAAAAGGCCAGGAAGTGATTAGCAATGCAGAAGAAAGAAGGTGTGTAAATACAAATGCTCAGAAGTTTTTGCCTGACTACATATGTTTTGAAATATTTTTTTCAGGGGTAGAAGGAACAAAAATATTTTGGGAAACTTTATTGTATCTATGTTTTTTTTTTTTTTTTTTTTTTTTTGCGGTACTGGGGATCGAACTCAGGACCCTGCACTTGCTAGGCAAGCGCTTATTCCACTGAGCTATATCCCCAGCACCCTGTATCTATGTATTAAAATATCATGTTATACCCAAAGTGCTGAATTCTATTGTTTTTTATATGTACTTATAAGTATTATACATTTAAATGAGAAAAAGGGATGCCAGGTAATTGTGAAGAGACCTTGCACATCCTATCTCTCTTGTGTGCTAACGTCCCACAGGACATGTACTGGACAGTGTACACGGTAGCCACTGTCTCAGCTTGCCTGAACAGTGCTGGTTTGCACTGATTATTCTGTAGTATTGTCTTTTTTTAGTGTGTATTACTTTCCAGAATATACTATTTTAGATCCTATGCTCACCTATGGAACTTCACAGGGAGTATGAAGAAAAATTGCACTAAGATCAGTACAAAGACTAAAGACTTTTGTTCACACCTGAAAAATTATTTTAAAAAATCATACATAGTAAAAATACTTGATACACACTGGCATCTAATATATGTCCATCAAAAGATGGATGAATAAAGAGAATGTGGCATTTTTATACAATAGAGTACTATTCTTCTGTGCAGGATAAACTTGAGTTTTTTGTTGGAAAATGGATGTGCTTTGAGACTATAATGTTAATGAAGTAACTCACACATGAAAAAATTTATTTTATAAATAAAGTTTCAAATAAAAAATAGGAAAAACAAGACAGAGAGAAAAAAAGGTTATTGTAATCCAGCTTACTCAAAGTATCTAAAACTAACTTTTTTACTAACTTATGGAATGAAAGAACAGGACACTCCTCATGGTCTATTCTATTTCTTATCTAAGGCACAAAGCAAGAAGAGCAACTGCCTGAATAAGCTACATGACTTAGTGCAATTGACTTAGTACCATTGTCTTACATGTTTTATATGTATTTTTGGCCTATTAGTCTGATTTAACATCTATTATATGGTAATTTTATAAAGTCTTATAAATAAATCTGATGCTAGCAAAATAAAATCAGGGATCTATGGAAATGGAACAAAAGAATTGAAATGTATTATGTACATATACCAATTCCCTACAATCAATGTAATCATATGTACTTCAAACATGTAATAATAGTAAAAATATAAATATACTTAAATTCAGTAAATTATTATGGATATTGACCATTTTAAAAAAATCCCTGAAAATTCACAAAAATAGTTTTCTAACAAATACTGGTAAGAAATAAACATGAGTACACTCCTTTCTACAACATACTGGTTGCAAATGTATAGATTTAATTACTCATCTACCCTGCACAGACTTGGCTGCTCTTAACAGAGCAATCTTCATTATAATGATTTACTAATAAGAAAGCACTTATTAACTCATATGTGATATTATTGCATGGTAAATGCTCTCTTACATCAGATACTTCATGCACAAAATCTCTCATTTATAAGATGTTCCTACAAAATAGGAATTATCACCAGCCCCATTATATGAATTAAGAAGTTGAGACTCAAAAAAGGTAAAGGAAGTTGGTCATTGTCATGCAGTTAGCCAAGTGATAAAGTAAGATTTAAATTGCCCTCTCTTGCACGGCTTTCCACTCTTGATTCTGTGCTGATTACCCCTTTGCATAAGCAGCCATTTTCAAATATTATTTTATTCATTATTATTTATTATCATGACTCTCAGAAAATTTTTAACTGTCTATTATGTGACACTTATTGTTCTGCAATGTGAGCAGGTATCAAGACAGTATCTCAGAGTAGAAAATTAGACACTATTCACAAAGGAACAGCTTAGCACCCAGGCCTGGGTAGATAATTTCCTGCCCAAACCCATGTTATTTTCCATCCTTTTGACTTTTCTATACCTCTAGCGAGGTATAGAAAATGAGATATAAAGTGATAGTATGTGATATGAAAATACAACATGCAGGATTGCTCTGATAGTAGTGGTTCTTACACACAACATGGAAACTACATGAAGAGTACATAAGATACATTGCTTGAAGTCTGCTGTCATGCAGAGAACTATTCTCAGCATGTAGGCTCCTTTTCAGTCATGAATTCCTCCTAATCTCTGCAAATCTATGATATTAAATCCTGCCTCTTCCCTTCTTCATAGCTCCTAAATTGCACCAAAAAACCTAAGTCATACTTTATAGTAAAACACAAAGTAGTAAATACTACTTGTGGCAAACACCTCTTAGTCAATACTTATATGAAGGCAGCAAATGCAGAAATAATACATTGAGGTACAAAGATTTTACTGCCTCCAGTATTCTACCTAGATCCACTTTACATGTACAGAGTTATTCTTACATAGTGAAAGATCAGAGGCAGGACCACACCACCTAAGCACATCTAATGCTTCCCACTATTTGTGAATCCGAACACTAACTTATTTGTGAAACAAAAGAACAGGGCACTTCTGGTCTAAGGCACAGAGCAACAAGTGTGACCACCTCAATAAGGTACACATGAACTGACCTAGGAGCAAACAGTTTTGAAATTGAAGCCTTTAAAGAGGACAAGGACATTGCTGCACCGTGTCCTTGAATTGGAAGACATCCCATGGCTCAAACTTCTTTGAGCTGGGCACTCTGTCAGGGCTTCAATGCAATGTTTTGAGAGGACTACATCACGTAACTTAGACTCCTGCACATACGCTTGGTGCAACAGTTGAATGGAACAGCTTCCCTAAGATAAAAACATTATCTTTATTCAAGGAACTCTGGGAACTAAGTATCTCACTTCCCTTTGAAGTTCTTTAATTGGGAGTTCTGAAAGCGAGATTAGTGGTAAGAGGTTGTTTTACTGCCTAAGTAACTAAATCGCTTTGGCCATAATTTAAGACATCATTACATTTAATCTTATTCTGTATGTCACATAGTTTTCATATCTCTAAAGTGCACTACACAGTTTGTCAATATTTGATTATAAAATATTTTCAGAAATTAATTTTCCTCTCCCCAAGAAATAACTGAATTTATTCTATTTCAAGTGAAGGCACAAAGACACAATAAAAGCTGAAAAATCTTACATAATCTTGAATTTGAAGTTGAATTTCAAGTACGTAGGGTTTTTTAAGTAAAAGGAGATTGCAGTAATTGTTTAATAAATTTGGGCAATTCAGAAAAAGTCCACATTGATGTGTAAATGGAATTTCCTTCAACTTTGTTAATTTTCTTCTATCAAATGAAATTTTCTTACAAATACATACTAATTTAAGAAACTTAAATACTAAGTGTTGTATCTTATATAAGAAACTGAAAATACAAAGAACAAAATAAAAGACAGATCACAGCCAAATGGAAAAGAAATCTTTTTCAAAAGAGGAGACTGGAAGCTAGAGAGAGGTAATAGAGGGAAGGGGAGAGGAACAAAAAATTAACATGTGTTAAAATTCATGTACCAACTATCTGCAGGGAACATGATCACTGTGCAGTACAACCGAGGACTAACAACTTTGGAAAGAAAGAAAAAATATAACTTTCACACTCTTACTAAAGACCACTGTCATGAATATATGTTTGAATGTATATGTGCATGTGTGTGTGTGTATGCGAAGCAAAGGGAGAGAGAGAGAGAGAGAGAGAGAGAGAGAGAGAGAGAGAGAGAGAGAGAGATTTACAACTTCTGAAACTAAATGTGAAATCATTATAAGGGCTAGATCTCCTCCAAGAAATTATGTGGTAAATATATCTTGGGCAAAAATTAAATTCTAGTCACACCTTTGGTTCTGAAGAAAGGTCCATGTAGGCACGCCCTGCATAATCTCATTTTGATAAACAATAGACCTCATATTTAGTCATGGTTCTGTAAGTTTATAATGTAGCTACAAAAATTCCTCTTGCCTAATGGCCTCATAATGTACAAGGTATTACTAACACATTTGAGGTGATGCTAGTGTAAATAGACCTATTGTGCCGCCAGTTTTTAGAAATATAGCACATACAATTGCGTATGCTACATAATACTTGATAGTTAAACATGTGGTACTTATTATATTTACTACAGTATATGTTTCATGTCATTACACTCACATTTACTACAGTATATGTTTTACATCAGCATAACATAGTACAGAATATGTTCTAAATATATAATACAGTATATGTTTGATGTCTGTGTTACAGAGTATTCCCTCTCTTTACATCTAAAAATGTTAATTGTAAAAATCCTTTTTTTTTTTTTTTTTTGCTGTAAAAATCCTTAGAGAGGTGCTTCTTGAGGTGCTTGTAAACAATGCTCTGATGTGAGAACAAGCGACAGCCCCTGTGTGTTTCTGCTGGGAAAACCTTCAGAAGAGGTCTCGGTACACGTGGGGCAGTGATAGTTTTGTTGAACTTGGCTCATGTGCTTCTGTCTTGTTGTTAATAGAAAATGATTAAAAGGTTAAAAAAATGCGAGCTATATCATAAAGCCTCAGTGAGCAGAAGTTGCACTCTTCAGTGTGCAGAGAAAATTAGATTAAATAGAAAAATTGTATAAGACTCTTATTAAGAGGACCCAAGACTTTTTACATGATTTTTAAAAATTAGATGACTATTTCAGAGATTTGAGCTGTATCCCCTCATGGCCAGAGTTTGAAATTTTAGGAGACACTAACATGAACTACCAAAATATTATCAGAAAAATGTCTGAAATATATCTGGGCAAGAAGTCAAAGCCTCCAAATTAAAATCCCAACTTCCACTCTACCTAAGGACAGACACTCTAGGCTTTTCATTGCCATCTTTTTTAAGAACAGTAATTTAATAGGGCACATGTAACATCCATCTATCTATTTGCACTATTTATATCATATCTGCCTGGAGTAGCAAACTTCTAGAATATATTAATTTTGATTATACACTTAAGTCACACAATTAATGAAAAGAACATACTTTAAAGTAGATTATACAATTACTGTGTTAACCGAATTCTAGATTCCTCAAGTACAAAATATAATATTAATTCAAGGTAAAATGAGCTTGAATAACTACCATATAAAATGAACTCACTCCCACTATGTTGATCGGCCAGAAAAACGGAATGGAGAGATCACTTCACTGTCAAACTTGAAAATCGCTTCTAGCTTAAGAATAATACATACAATAAGGGCAAAATCACACACTTATTTATAAAGCATCACAGAAATACTCCAAGCAGACACTGCTGGTGACGGACAAGGTAAAGAAGTCATGAAGACTTCTGAACACTACATTACAAGGTCACTTAACATAGCAGAGTTAAGATGTGAAGTTGAGTTCCATAACATCTTTCAATAGTTTAAGAAAAAAAAAACTGGTCAAAATATTTTTGTAATAAGAAGATCTTACACACAGCTAAATAGTAACAGTTCATATCGAGATAAAATAGGTGCAGTGTTCATTCACTCAAAGTGAAATGCTGTCAGTAAGTTCCAAGGAGTCCGAGGCATCATGAAGATAATGCTCATCATGTTTCTCTTCTTGAGGACTTTGCAGTGAGATTAAGAAGACAGAGTTGGGAACAGAGTTTTGCACAGCTGTTGGAACACAGAGCAAACAGCAGGTAATTCTGAATGGAGACATTGATTAAGGTTTCACACAGAAAGTGACAGCTATGGAAGAATCAAGACTTTCTTCTGGTGAAGGAAAGAAAGGGATTCCCAGGAGTGGAAATAGCAGGAAGGCACTTAGCAGAAGAATACACTCAGGAGACAGTAAAAATGTTGCTACAGCTGGAATCAGACATTACTGAAGGTAATGTTATAAGAAAGAATAGAAAGGCGGTCTGTGCAGGACTGGGAGGCACTTTGTGGCCAGGCAAGGGATGGTAAACCACACCTCAAAGGAAAGTGTGTCAAAAGCACACAGTGTTTCTGAAATGGCTCCAGGCTTGGGGAGAAGGTGGGGGCAGGAGACAGACATGAATGGTGGCAGAAAATCCAGAATCAGCTTGCCCAAGCATCTTAGCAGTTTTCATTCACTTTATAGTCAAGTTTAGATAAATTTATCCAATGATCTTTAGCTGTATGTGATTCTTTAATTTCAGAGAATGAGAGTTTTGCAGTGGCTTTACATTTAAAGGTTAAATATCAATGTTATCATAGCAACATCTTTATATTTTATTTGTTTATTTTATGCTATATAATTGTTGATCAGAAATAAGACTTCCTTTACAAGGTTCAATATAAAATATTGACTAGTATTTGTGACTAGGAAAAACACTTTACTTGTTTTTAAAGAAGTGCATGTTTCTCCTGCAAAAGAAGCAATTTTAACTTAAATTGGGAGACTGCCCTTTTGTTATTACACATTACAGGTATAAATTTTGCTAAAAACCAACTACTCCTTCCTAAGTACAAAGATTGATCTTTCTCTTCTCTAGGCTTCAGTGAATGTTAATTAACATTCTGCGTTGTATCTTTACCTATGACTTGCTAGTCCTCTCTCAAGGTCAAATGCTATTTTAAGAAAAATATGTATGAGTACCTGGTTGGCTTAAAGGCAGATAGCCTACTTTTGAAAAGTGAGTTCAATAGGTTAAGCTCAGACCTTCTTTACAGTTTAGAGTTTGTGCAGTTGCTCACTTCCTCATGAAGAGCACTGCATCTCAATAACCTACGGACGCCATCACATAAATATAGGATAGAAAGAATAAATTAAAAATAAGTAGAATAAAGGTAGTGGCATTTATTTTATTAAGATGTAATTATTTGTAACTTAATGATTAAATCATTAGAAAATTCCTATTTGTTTCCATGTGTCAACAACCGCAGAGGGCAGGCCTCCATCTGACTACCAGTGCTGTACTTACGTGCTGCATCTCACCCTGTGTCAAACGTCTTCCTTCGCAGCGTGAGGATGTAGGAAATTAGCATCATCAGGGGTGAGATTTCCTTTACACTATTCCTGGCTTTGCCTGGTGCTTTTACTCTTTCAGGCCATGACAAAAATATGTACTTCACTGGAATGGTTTTAAAAAGTTGCGTTTCTGAGGGAGGGATACTGATATAAAAGTACACCCAGTTTCCAGTGATACGAATAAACACTTCCTGGCCACTCATCACTGACAAAACAATGCCTTGCTGATAGCTGTGATAACTAAACTACAAACTTGTGAAGAAAATTTTGTGAAAATACAGAAAAAGTAAGACTTAGAAGTCACGTTTAAGTGGAAAGGTAGCAACAAAGGAGTGGGAAGTAAAGTTAGGTGAGAGTCTGAAGATTTTTATAATTGTGTTATTTTGCACAAAATGGTATCTTGTTTTGCCAAGCTACCAGATAATATATTTTAATGCACTGAATAATGTCAAAAACACGGTCTGCCCCAGTGAATGTAGCACTCTATATTACAAATATAAATGGATCCATCTCTTCACATCTGGCTACCATCGTGCGCACATGCTCAGATTTTACTAAAATCTATGGGGTTTCTTAATACGCCTTTTCCAGAGATAACGATGAGTTAATTTAAAGGGGGAAGGGAGACTAAAATGGCAGAAGAGTCATCGAAGAATAGAATGCCGAGGATACTTCTGTGTAGAATCACTGGGTTCTCTGTGGCAGAGAGGAAAATACTAGAACACATTACAAATGTCACCATGAATCACCAAGAAATAGTATCTGTGAACATGGGCAGGCTGTCAAGCTCCCTTGGGCTTTCTAAGTTTGTGTTGATTTCTTTATGGTGGAGGGACCTGAGCAAGTCTACAGCCTAAACTGCCATTGCAGAAGTCGCAGTACGAGATTTGTGGGTTTTTTTTTTTTTTTATCATCTGTCATACCATGTTTCTTTGTTTGTCCACTAATGGGAGAAGTGAGTGTGGGATTAGGTGGAATATCACATATAAGTACAAAATTAAGTTCTTCAAATGCTCTAGACTACAGTTAAGTTCAAAACTTGTGTCCATCACTTCAGTGTTACCCTCTGTGAGTAGCAGCCTTTATCAATCTCTGTCCTCCAAATAGAATTCCTTGCGCCTACACTGAAGTACAATGTCAGCAAGGCCTATAGTTACCAACTTCAAGAATGTCTCCCTTTTCAAAAACTTATGCAATGCTCTGAGGCCAACTGGCATTGACTATCCACCCCTCACTTCCTCTGAATAGATTTCCCACAAATCAGAGATGCCCATAAAAGGGTCATGCTGGGTAATCTATTTTATTTCTTCACTACTTAGTGTTTTTGATAAAACAAAAAAGTCACTGCTGCTATGGGGAAAAAAAAAACTGTTACACATTAAGTGAAAAAATAGAAAGTTGTATAGTTATACATTCCACTAAATCCACTGCTACACTTGCACAGCATGTTTGAGGTCCAGAATACACAGTACTTTTGTATCCAAACACCCTTTATCAGAGGATACAGGGAAATTTCTTTATTGTGTTTTGATGATCAACATTCTGCAAGCTCTAGGCAGACAAGAAAGGAAAACAGTTTTGGAACAACTGAGTCATGACTCATGTTGATGCCCCAAATGCTTACTTTACATTGAGCAGCAGTAGGTAAAGGTTGACCTGGAGTGACTCTTCAACCTGTAGTAAACATCCCTTGGTCTTTACACAAAATGGATCCCTGCTGCCCCTCACATACTTTACATAGATGAATAAATGATCTGAGGGCCTGGATGGGAAGAAGGAGTAGCACAGAGCTCTTCTGTTCTTCAAATTAGCGAGATGATGGCATTAAAGATGGTGCAACAGAATCACCAGGGGCAGGAGTAAAGAAGCAGGAGGAAATTTAGGAAAATGACCTCTGATGATAAGTTTCTACAATTCATCACCCAACACATATATATGTGTATACACACACACACATAAATTATATATATATATATATATATATATATATATATATATATATATTTATTGAGAGAAAGAAAGCTCCTGTCCAAGAGAGGGACAGAAGGGAGCTCGAGTGTGTTGCTCAGGGCCAACATATATTTTTGCAGTGAGAGGTGTTTTGTGCATTACATGCTTCAGTGTGTGTGTGTGTGTGTGTGTGTGTGTGTGTACCAATAACTTTATCTCTTATCCCTGAAGCTCACTGTGAGAGTCAAATATAAATCCTACAGTAAAATTTTTACAGGGTAAAATTGAATAACTTTTATACAAAGTTAACTGCCTTTTCACTTTTTCCATGTAGAGAAACTAAAGATGAAATCAGCTAATAATTAAAGAAGAAAAATCCAGAAGTCTAAATGCCAAATTGAGTTAAAAATCATGCTAAAAGAAATCATATATGTACTACAAACATCACAGAGATGTCTCTCTAAGGAAAATTTACCCAGAATGAACCTAATATATTTCAATTACTAGATATGTCAATTCTCATATAAATGCATCAGTTTTTCAAAGGGATTCCTATAAATGAAAATGGTAATTATAATACAAGCATAAATATACACACATATAATTAAGAATATATCTTTTCCACAAAGGCAGACAAAAAGTTTTGCTATAACTTCAATAAATAGCATTTACATGATACTTCACAAATACTCATTTAGTTAATGTTATTTCTGCAAATGACTTTTCATAGTTTATGTTTGTTTACATGTTTTATTTTAAAAAGCAAATTTTCTTGTAAGAAAATTTCTTGCGTCTACAATTTGTTTCTCTTGAAAGTTGAATTACTGCTGTCACATTTTGTCCTAGTGCCTCTTTACAATGTGTTAAACAACAAAAAGTACATGAACATTATCTTCACATTGGCCCTACTACTGAGATTGCCAGGGAGCCCACATTTATATGGTGTGTTTACATTTAATGATTACTTTCTCCTATAGCTTGTCAGGATTACATAAATGTGCTGTCTTCATCTTCTTCTATATTTTAAATGACTATTTTATAAGACCCTTACATGTTTTAGGGAACCATGCCAGCTCAAAATGATTTTTCCACAAAGATCTAGACAGTTCCATACAATATGCCCCGTTTGACTAAGGAAGGATTGAAAATTCGAAGTACTTACACATATTCAAAACAGAGCAAGGACAGCTTGGCCAACATCTCAAGTTAAAGGTCACTTCTGACCTTTTCACATGCTGTGGAGTTCAACCAATCAGCATAGTTTAACTCCAGTAACCATGCAGTTAAGTGTTAGCAAGTCAGTGGAAGCCTCAAGCTTCTAGCAGTCAACTGGTTAGGGACAGACAGTCTTGTACTTCCACAACACACCTAATCTTGTAGGGCCTCCCTCCAGTGGTGATGCCTCTGAAAATCAGCCTTCAATAGGAGCCTGTGTTAGTGGCCTACCAATACTGCTAAAGCAATCAATCTCACCTAGTCCTGCTTCTGAAAGCTCTCCAATCTTTAACACTAAGCTGAAAAAACATTCCCCTCCCCTTGCCCCTACCCCTGGCCCTGCTTCTGTGGAAGATTTCAACACTAAACTTGCAGTGTCTTTGAAGCCAAGAGTAGTCAATTTTGATGAAACATGGAACAAACTCCTGACTACAAACAGCTGTCATGTTGGAATATGTTGAGAGGCCAACATGGAATGATCACTTTTCACATATCTGTGCTTTATGTGTGGCCTATTCTAAATCACTTGGAAAAACACTTCATGCAGAAACAAACAGTATTTTTTTTTTAAATCATGTTTGGAATTTGCACAAGAAGTTCTAGAGTCTGAAGAACAAGTACTTGTGATGTATCATAGGTACTGGGAAGAACACAGCCAGGGTGCAGATTATATGGACTGCTTATGTAGGTCTCTCAACACCCAGTGTCTTCAAAAATAAGCTGGCTAAAGCTGATCTTCAGTGTGGCTACAGTAGATATAAAAGAGCCACTCATGGAAATGGGAGCCCCAGCACTGAATGTATGGAGGAAGTTGGTAGTTGAACCACTGCAGACCATCCTTAGCCAAATTCTGTTCCCAAAAGTCAGCAATGATGGTGGTAAAGAAGCCCTAAACCAGAAAGTAATCCATGGGGTTATTAACTCCTTTGTTCATGTTGAACAGTATAAGAAAAATTTCCTTTAAAGTTTTATCAAGAAATCTTTGAGATTCTCTTTCTAACTGAAACAGAATATTACTAACAAGAAACTTCAAGTTTATTACAAGAATCAATTTGTTTGCAGTATACGGAAAAGTTTCTAGGTAGATTAATAGATGAAGAAATTGAATGTCAAAAATACTTACATCAAAGTTCATATGCTAAAGTAACACATGAAAGTCAGCATTGAATGGTAGCAGACCATTTACAGTTCTTAATGCAGAATGTCATAATATTATTCAACAAGAGAAAAAAATGACATGGCAGATACATATGTTTTACTTTGTGCTGTGTTGCTTGAATTACCTCAAATGATTCAGGAGCTGCAAATCCATATCCATAAAGAGGGCCTTAGAGCAACCCGTAATCTTACTGAGGAAAATATGCCAATGCGATTTGTGGAGTCAGTTTGGAAGTGCATGAAAAATTTGTTCAGTTCACCCACACTTTGTTTTGAATGGTAATCAGCACTCTATAAGTGCATTGGATAAGGCCCTTCCATCAGCAGTAAGTCTCAGGGAACCCACGTCTGTTTGCAAAGCTCCTGAACTGCTTGCTAGGTACCGTGACAACTTACTGAAGAAGTCAGCAAAAGGGGTGAGTGAGAGAGAAGTAGCAGACAAACGGACGAGCTTTACTACTGTTTCCAAATACATCCATGATAAGGACGTTTTTCAAAAGTTCTGCAAAAGAATGTTGGCAAAACACTGATTCCGGGATTATGTATGTTCATGAATTCTGAAGAAGCTATGATCAGTAAACTAAAGCAAGCCTGTGGTTATGAGTTCACTAGCCAGTTACCTTGGATGTACACAGATAGGAGTGTCCGTGCTGACCTCAATGATAATTTCAACAATTTTATCAGAAACCAAGACACAGTAATAGATTTGGGAGATAGTTTTGCAATATATGTTCTATAGGCTGGCGCATGGCCTACCACTTCAGGGCCCTTTGGCAATTCTCCAGGAATTAGAAAAAAAGTGTACAGATTATTTTATAGCCAGCATTTCAGCAGACAGAACCTGGCATGGTCACATTACCTTTGTACAGATGAAGTTAAAATGAACAATCTGGGCAAACTGTCTGCAGCCTTGGTCACAGCACAGCAAATGGCAGCTCTTCCTGCCTTTAACAGTAAAAAAGGTCAGCTACAAAGAGATTCAGGACAGCACTCAGAAGAATGAAAAGGAACTGACAAAAATAATCAAGGCAAGACTTGATGTAAAAATGATTAACCATGATTCAGACAGGGGAGACACTGATGAAGAATCTTCGCTTTCATTACATATGAACTTCAGCAGTAGTAGAAGGAAATTTAAAATTACTATATCGATGCAAAAAGCTGCTCCACAGGGTATGGAGCAGAGTAGAGGTGCTGCCCATGAGGACTGGAAAATATATCTCCCAGTTGCTATAGTTCCGATCGTAAAAACAAGAAACCTGCTTCAGCATAAGGCCCCTGTTCAAGAGGTGATCAGCCACGGCAGAGCCAGACTTCATCCCCGCATCAGCATGCTTAAGCAGCGCTTTGGGGTCCTGATAGACAAGCAGTATATTGAACATAGCCAGGCACTGGCCGATAAGTACAGCTGTGCCGCGTGATGTTGCCGCTCCTGGGGGGCTGCGAATCGTCCTGGCCAGTGCACTCCTGTGAGAAGCGGGCCTGGGCCTCCATAAGTTGGTCATTTGGCAGCCCCTGTTTTTCTACTGTTTACAGTGCCACCAGTGCCTCATTGTAAGCGTCAAAGAAAATGCCAGGAGACATTTCAAGCTCATGTCATCATGACAGTTCTTAAATTTTATCAGAGCCAGTGAAGTGCTGCTGGAATCTGGACATTCAGTTGAGTACCGTGCTTTTCTCCCCTTCACCTTTGCAGCTGATATTTTTTATTTCTAATGTATTTTAAGGTACATAAAAAACTTACATATCATAACATGACAGATAACCTAATTGTATCTATATCAAAATGACAAACATGATATTGCTGCTTGTCAAATAAAAAAAATAAAGAAATAGAATGCCAAATAAAAGTTTGTACCAGTATCAAATTTAGTTATAATTAATTAAAAGTTCACCACCCTTTTAATGCTTCAACCCTGTTTCTCATTAGGTTTTAACTGGGTTTGTGTGTATGACTTTGACACTCGCATTCTAAAATGAGAGTCTCAAAGGTAATCTTTGAAATTCTCGTAGCAGTTGACTTGATTTGTTGTTTGCACAAATATGAATGCAACACAAACTTCGCTAAGATGCAAGTGTAAGCTTTATGATGAAAGTTTTAAATTGTGAACAAGCACCAGATAAGGAACAGTGCTTTGAAAGTTGCTTTTGCAAAACACAACTCTTCAGTGAACATAAATAATTGTGGCGAGGCAGATGGAAACTATATGTATTGTGAAGACATTATTTCCTCATCTACTACCAAAGAAAAGCACTTCATATGAAAATTCAGTAAACATGTTCTATCTAAAAGCAAAAATGAAAATCAAGAATGCAAAAACCCCCACAAAATTCAGAAGATAAAATAATCACCACAGAATTTTAATGGTCGTCCACTATTTATAGCACAATTTTTATAATTTAAATTGCAACAGCAAGCAGAAACACCAAAATGACACCCAGAGTTTCGAAACAGATTTATTTATGTCAGGGGGCATTGACATGAATCATTCCCAGAATATCAGGCCCTGATCTCTGGTAGTCTAAGTCTTGTACAGGCTAAGCAAGCAGGAAGTACAGAGGCAGAATGGCTTGTCCACTGGGGACTGGCTCTTGTGATATGCATCACGGTGATGAGCAGATTCTAAGAGACAGAAACAACAGGAACTGCGACAGGAACCATTACCCAGAGACTAAGAAACTGAAAAGTGTACTGGCTTGGAGGGCCATTTCCTGTTACAAAATGACTGACCATATTGCTACCAGAAACATTTTCTGTTTCAAAACTAAAAGAAATTTTTAAGTGTCGGAATGAAATCTACTGCAAAAATATAATTGCTCAATTTACTAACACAAATTATCAAAGATCTAAATACCTAACTCTTTTCACAGTATAATCACAGATACAAGTTATTAAATATGGAAAAAATACTTCTTTTGCTTATAAAGTATTTTTCTAAAAAAATAATATCTATAAATTCCTGAAAGGAAAACTTTGTAAGTAAGACTTTGGAAAAAATAACAAATTTTGCCCAGAACTCTTTTATTCAAATTGGAGGTAATAAAAAAAATAAACTTTTGGTTGCTATAGTACAAATTTAAAAATTGGTGGCCATGTATATAAAAGTACAGACAATATTAATTCAAGGTGAAGTATAATATTTTCTAAAGGTGTTGTCTGTTTTCCCATATTCTGCTGAAACAGTATTTGATCATTTTCCTATTGACATAGAGATAGCCAAGATAAAACTGTTTTATTATTTCAGCATTAACACTGCTCAAAACAGGCAATTAAAGTGTTTTTATTTTGTTTATATTCAGTTTTCAGTTCTCTCACATTCAAAAACATATTGGCTTTCTTTAACAATGTACTTAACAGCACATCAATTTATTTCAAGTAATGAAATTATACTTTCATTTCTAAAGAAAAGGCCCTCAAGTCTGTGTGGATTATTTTTAAGAACTTTTGGGTAAAGCCTACCTATTTCATGCCCATAGTCCCCATCCCTTTAGCAACTGAAAGGACAGCATTTTGGCAGAATGTTCTTACTTACAAGAACTTGGTGAGTGTGTTGAAGAAATAACTAACAAAAATGTATTGCTTTAAGTGTTAGGTCTGTTATTAACATGGATACCAATTGTTTATGAACAAGAAATTCTAACTTGAAATAGGTATTTTGGGTCTTGCTATTACAATCTTTTAGAATCTTTTAGAATCCCTTGAAGAATTCATTTCTTTACACCAGGGTTACTACTTCATCACCAGGAAGAGAACATGTGGAATTACTACGTGTAGTTTTTGAAGAGTGGAAATTAAAATTCCTCAGAAAGCTTTGGTCACTGACTAATGTTTTTGAAAACCATTGACCACTAGGTACAACAAAGTAATAAAAATTGGAAAAGTAAGTTAGAACAAAGATGACCTTTATTATGGCCCTTCAAGACTAAACATAAAGAACAGATTTGTTATCCTTATAATACCAAAATAATTTCAGTATATTAGCCCCTAATAGTAACATTAAGAGTATTTTCTCATTACTGAGTGATTAACAGATGAAATAATTAAATAAGATAGATATGAGTAGCATAATGTTACAATGTAAATAGAAATATAGAGTGTAATTAAAAAAAACTGAGGCAAATACCATAGAGTATAGACCAGTTAAGAACCAAATCAAAGAGAAATATAATTAAGAAAAAATATATATAATTTAAATACTTATAATTTGTTTCAGATTAGTATTTTTACTTTTAGTGTAAGTGATGTAACACTTTTTCCTCTCAATGTATGTATGTACATATGAATGTATGTATGTATGTATGTATGTATATGTATGAAGTACATGTACACTTCAGTTTCTTTGTCTCTGGGTAATGGTTCCTGTCACAGTTCCTGTTGCTTCTGTCTCTTAGAATCTGCTGGTCACCGTGATGCATATCACAAGAGCCAGTCCCCATTTGACAAGCCATTCTGCCTTTGTACTTCCTGCTCACTTAGCCTGTATAAGACTTAGACCACCAGAGATCAGGGCCTGATAGTCTGGGAGTGATCTAAGTCAGTACCCCTTAACATGAATATGTATGTATATGTACATGTATGTACAGGCAATCAGGAATAATTGTAATTTAACTTGCTGGGATCTTGAGTTTTAGTCACTAAATGTGGAGACCCTCTTTAGGAAGCACAGGTCATCTGGAAATACTGTAGTATATCTTGGATGAAGGTTTTGTAGACTAAGAATATGGTGTAATTCAAGCCTTAGGATCAAATGAGGGGGATGATGGGTGGTATTTAGGGAAGATTATTATGTATCATATCTTTCGCTATAAAGTGCCAGCAGAGACGGATTGCTCTTCTTATTGTGTTTGTTTTTGGTACCCTTTGCAAGCGTTTCTCTTTTCAGCTGTAGACTGTCATTTGTGGATCTCTGACTTGGTATATTATTATGTATTCAGGGCAGCCTTAGCTTCAGCTCTCTCTCCTGTCAAGTTCCAGTCCTATTCCACAGTGGCCCTGATGGCTAGTGAAGATTGAAGTTTCTGGGCTGAACATCCTTTCAGGACAGCCTAGGCTTCTGTGTGGGCTTCTCCACTCTTACAGTATAATTTATTTCGTTTTGTGTGGCTTTTGTTGTTGTTGCAATAGTTCATGGAGCACATGCTTTATCTTCTTGGAAGCTTTTCAAAGGAAGCTTGTTCTAATTGCTTCAGTGGGGAGGGTTTGATATGTCAGAATATCTGGTCTTTTTAAACTGCAGCAATGGGTATGTCACAAAGTTCTGAAAAGAACAACTTTGGATGAAGCATACTGAAAATGTTGAGCTACAACACATGTGAGATGCTTGTGGGTTTTCTTGCAATTTAAAGATTAATTTTACTTGTGAAATTGTAAGAATAAAATATGAATGTTTTTAAAGAACGACACAAATTGTACACACCCACGAAGGAAAAAGAGCAGGGTCTTATCCTTACTTTCTTCTGCCACTTGCCCTGCTTCCCAGAAACAACCACCTCAGGCTTTCAGTCATGTCACTCACACTTACCCCTGTATTTTTAAGTGCGTTGCTATCAATTTTCATAGGTGGTTAATTTTTACACGGAATTTGACATGTCATGATAAATAATAAATATTTCGCTCACATAGCCATCCCCATTTTCTTGAAATAATTCTTTTAAAATAATGACCTAATAATTTTCATCAGTTTTTACTTTTGGGGTTATTAGGATTTTATAAATTTGGCTCACTCCTGTGCTAAGTAATTGTCTCAAATTTTCAATACCGTGTGCATCACAGCCAGGAGTATTTATTTTTCAGAAATATTTTTGTCCTTTCAATCGCCACACACTGCTCCGTCTGTGCTGTTTGAATACAGGTGTAGAAAATCCTAGGGATCTGGGTTGAAGAGGAAGAAGGGGCCTGTGTCAGCTCTCACAGTGATCTCCTGGGGCTTCTGCGATGTTAGCAGTCAGGGAGGCAGGCTGCAGCACACAAGGCCCCGTCTGAGGCTTATTGCCGCTGCTCAGAAGCACAGTGGAAGTATTATCACTCACTGAACACCTAGAATGTGTGGGCTCGCAGTGATTAACCCGTATTGGTACGAATCCTACAGCCACCTTACGGTGACATATTATCTCCGATTATGCTAGTTGGTACTTGTTTCTGTTTCTTTCCAGCCATCATGACCTGTTAATTCCCTCCCTCGGCTGCTCGGGGTGGTCCTCGCCTGCTACTTGAGCAGAACAAGTCCATCTATAGAGAGATAGAAGAAGGAGACAGATGTACCACAGCAGCTGCATGAATTAAATTTCTAGTGTCTTTTTATTTCCTGGTAAGTGATTCGGCTCTTATTATTGAATTCATAGTAAGATAATTCAAATTATCTTTAAAACTTCTCTTTTAAATCAGGCCCTAAGGTAATGTGTATCTTTTAAACAAAAATTAAAATTGATTTCCTCAAGATCATATGACCAGGAAGTATGAAGGGGCCAGTATTTACACTGGATTCTCTTGGTTTCCAAGCCAGTGGTGGACTTTTGCGATGTAATTGTACATAAAGATATAGTAACTAGAATTTGCAAAACCCACACTTTTAAACCCAAAGAGCGCTACCTGCAGTTCAAACCGTAGGGAAACACAGATGAGCACAGATGATCATTTACTGTCAATTACAAGGCTCAGGCTTTGGCTCAGTGATGCAAACTGCACCAGCCCCTTGCCGATTCAGTCCCTAAGAACTGCCTCCAGACAATCAGCATGGCTGCTATGAAGGAAGAACTCCAAATTCCTACTGTTAGAACTTGCTAAGAGCATCATCATTTTGCATATTTCAACCTGGAAAGCAGAAAGTACCAACACTGACAGTATTAGAATGATGATATCTATTGTTGGAAATAAAATGGTGCCTGTGGGTGTATACAAAAAAAAGGAAAATCAGTTTCAAAGTCTAAACTGCAGATTATTTTAAAAACAGATATTTAAAGAGATTTAATGTGTTCTCTAGGTAGAAACACATTTTTCTGTTCTTTGTGCTAACTAATGAGTTATTAATAATCAGTCAATTCATATTTAACGTAATTTCCTGGTGTATAATTTAGATTTTATTTTACCAAAATTATTATCAATCACGTTTCATTTCCTTTGTATTTCTCATTTGGTATAGAGGTTCTTTCTTACTTTAATCCTAGATGACGTTAAAATGATTCCAAATATATTTTGTGGCAAGTCTGTACTAAGGTAATGCCTACTTTTACTTCGTATTTGTGCTTAACCTGCCTTCTTAATGGCTAAGCCTTCTCAGTTATTTGATAAAACAAGGCTTTGTTTACAAAGCATTGAACAGTGTTCACAAGGTGCACTAGTGCACAATTACCTAATTAAACAACCAAGGCTTATGAGAGAGAGTTCCCTAAATAGCTTTGCAGGAGAGACCACAACGTGAAAGCACGGTGTGGAAAGGATGGGGATTACCTACTCCATTTGTGCTCTTTCTCACTGAGTCCAGAAAGATGGAACTATAAACTAGTTTCAAAAACTATTCAAGAAAAAAATTTCCAAGTTAAGAAATGTGTGTGAAATAATAATCCCTCAAATGTCTCTATGGCTGATTTTTCAGGTGTGAAATGACCCAGGAGATATGGTTATAAATTTGAAATGACATGTGAACCACTTATTTTCTCTAGAATGTATAGTTTCATTTGAAGAGGCCCAAGTAAGTAAATGGATGAGTAAATCCAGAGAGCCTTTATCTGAAAACCTGCTTAACCCCATCATGATCAGAATGGACACTGGTGAGTGCTCGTAGTCAGTCTAGGCTGTGTGAAATCAATGACTCCATTGCCATATGCTTCCACTCTCTTGACCTCCAGTTTCAGATTTACCACTTAAAACAATGAGGAAGGTCTTCAGTGGTATAGAAAAAAGAGGAATAACTATCACAGTGTTACCCAATATTAAACAAGAGGGCCACATTCAGGAAGAATACAAAATATCACCCTCCATTGTTTGCCCACAGTATATACTGAATTCATAATATTCAAATTAATGCCCTTCATCCACTTAACCCCTTATCCGGGTTTTAGATATTTGTCTGGAGCTTTTGGGAATAAATAGCTCTACTACACTGATATTTCCCTCTATCCTATCATTGCAAATTTCTGACACAAAGAAGCTTTTGAATGAGCCTGGAAATTAAATTCTATTAATTTTTAACACTGAGTTGGTTTCTCAGGATTTAAAAAAATCCATTTTAGTCCATAGTCTTTGCTCCATGTAGTCTTACACTTGAGTGTTTCTAGCACTTGTCATAGTGTGATACCCGCAGTGGGCTGTCGATAATCGCTTGATGTTATGGTGAATAAAATGAACATTTTTCTCCATGGAACCAAGCAAACGTAACATAATATGAATACATGGTATGCAGTTTACTGTAATATTTCACCTATAAAATACATTGCAAGGGCCTAGAGAATAAACTAAAAACTAAGGAAGCGTGATTACAGTTGTATTACCATCTTTGATAATGGATTTGCGTGTGAGTTTCTACAAATTCTCTTTATCATCTAATCGCCAATGGTAATCTTAAACATTTAGAGGTATTTGGGCAACTAAACATAACTATATTAATTTAAAAGGGACACTTTTGTATAAAGGAGCGGCAGAGTGCCTTATAAAAATAAGAAAATTTAAAAATCTTTTCTTTCCATATCACTTACCACTAAACCATATCAAATCAAACAGAAAGATTAATGGCCACTTGTACTGTGACTTTCAGTGCGGACAGAATGCACTTGACAGGGAAGGCTATTACCGGAGCATATTTTAGAGCGTGGAGGTGGCTATTCTCCCTATTTCATGCCTGATTTATGGGGCAGAGGTGCCTGGTAAAGTGTTAGGCTAGAGTTTCCGCACAGGACAGGGGATTTCAAATCAGTGTTTTGGCTCAAAGCAGCAGTCAGCACAATCAAGTGACTTGGTCTATCCCAAACTACTGACTAGAAACATATTTGTTTCAATTTTAAAGCTGTACCTATTTTTAAATAAAAAACTGATACATTAATCCTTCAGTCTTTGTCAAATTGTAAGTCAGTATTTTATTGGAATGGGTTTCATAAATTAGAATTTTTGACATTTTCTCTTAGTAACATCACAAGAAAAATCAATTTTTGGTAGAATGCACTGTATAATAGGAGCATACACCTGCCAACAAGATTTTTCTTCTACTTGTTCTGTAGAGTGTTTTAAATTTCAAATAAAAAAGAGAAGACCACCATACCGCAAGGTCATGTAGTTAAACAAGAAAACAACTAGTCTCTTAGTAATAAAGATCAAATAACAACTAATACTGAAAAAAATAATCTAACTACATTCTTGTACAGATAAGATCCAGGTTGTAAAACCATTTCAAAAATTATATTTATTTTGAGAAAAACAAAGTATCAAAATCTCTGGTATATTCCTTGAAAAAATGTAAACCCACACCTGCATTACCGTTTATATCCCTAGACCTATGCATGTGCAGTCTGACAGTGCACACTCAGCCACCCTTTAATTACAGGCTCCAACAGAAACAGCCGCTGTCTATCTCTTTCAGGACAGATGAAGAGCGAAGCAGGAGTCTGAGCAAGCCCAGCCACCCTTCAGCACCTCACAGAGCAGCAGGGCCCAGGGCGGATCACTTGTGCCGTACAGGTACGTGTCTCCCTTCCATACTGCAGCATCCTCTTAGCTAATGTCTTTAAAATGACAAATATGATCATCTGCACCAACATAATGAAAAGTATCTGTGAACCATGTATAACTAGTCACTGATGGCACCATTTTTAATGTATAAAGCGGGAGGAAAAGGCCTAGGTACATGAAGAGATTGAATATAGGGTGGGACAGATGACAGATAGTGTTCCCTGGTGTGAATGTGACTAGCACCCCACAGAAAACTGCCCCTCAGGGCAAATTGGATTTTTAAGCTAGTAGCAGAGCATTCTTCACTAGATTGGTAAAGACAGTTTAATAAAGAAAATGGTAGAAAAATGAGATATTGATGCTATAATGTAGCAGATACCAAGTTTCCAAGTAAGTCATACTTATAGAATAGGATTTGTAACTGAGAAAGTGATCAGAAAGTACAGAAGTCAAGAAAGTGCCCCAAACTGAATGGTCCCTCTGATTACTACACAGTGAGCGCAATGCTGTTACTGAAGTTATGCTCCTAACAGGGCACACTAATGTCTGCAAAATCAGACCAAGAATTAACCAACACCACGAAATGATCTACATCTTAAACACAGGTTGGCATCAAAAGCGCACTAGAAGCAGCATTTTAGAAGTACAAAGAAAGCTCTTTTGGTTGTGTATCTTTGCTGATAGCATATTTAACCATTTATCAGGAAGCTTTAAAGACACACAGCGAAAGGGCTTTTGCCAAAGCAGTAAGGTATCACAGTCCTAGAAAGATAGGTTCCAAAATCTACTTTGTTGTCATTTGAAAATAGTAAAACAATTTGTTATTTTCTAAAAGCCCTTCCATTATGAATAATAGGCTGTCAGCTTATAGA
Organism: Dinomys branickii; assembly: GCA_004027595.1. Lineage (NCBI taxonomy): Eukaryota > Metazoa > Chordata > Mammalia > Rodentia > Dinomyidae > Dinomys > Dinomys branickii. The sequence continues at coordinate 279,563 of PVLD010000123.1, read as the reverse complement.
TATCCATGATGGCAGTAACTGTGGATTTTCTTTGGGAGTTATCACGCTAACTTCAATGGAAACTCTCTTAAAAGCATCTGGCCAGTCAATAAACAACGACAAACATACATAGCAAAAAATCCTGCAGGTCCCTGGTAACAAACAGCCCAGGGGCCAGCTTGTAACACGGATACAAGCTAGAGAGTCGGCTCTTCCACTGACCTACCTGTGGCCTTCAGAAGTGCTTCAGTTCCTTGTTACCTTAATCTTCAAGCAGTCTCTCATCAAAAACCTAGGAAATTCTACCTTGGTCTATTTTCTCCAAGTAATGCAGATGAGAGAGGCCCACCAAACCTGCAAGCTCTGACCATAACACTAAAATGATCCAGAGCACATTTTGTCCCTGATAGCTTTCTTTCTCAAGAGGACCCATCCCCCCGTTAAAGCATAGGGGTACTAAGTCAGCAGTTGAATATTTTTCCAAAAACGGTTGTCAAGACATTTTTACTATGTGATGGATGCTGTTACATCTTTTCTACAAAAAACTAGGCAGCTAGGTGATTTAAAGTTGTTATAAACTTAATTGTTTCCCTCCAATGGGTGATAGCAGGCTTTGCATCAAAGCCCAAGATCTTTGCTCTCTAGGCTTAGCTGGCATCATTCCTGGGGCACTAAAACTGGGCCGTAGTCAATAGATGCCGCACCCCAGGGCTCTCAGGAAGTAGGACTGCTGTATTTTCATGGCAGTTGAATATTTTACCTATCTAAAAGACCTCTTCATTTTAAATTTACATTATAAAACATTTTGCAGCATTGAATATATCTAATATTATATAGCATTACTGTAAATTGTGCAAAAACATAGCTTTAAATGAATTTATTAAATATTAAGTAATTATATAATTACTGTGTTAAATGCTCTGTATTGTGCAAAAATCCATAAATAGGTAATAAATGGTTTTGAGAATAATTTTATTAAATTTTAAAATAAAAGTTGGTGTTTTTATGAATGGCGAACACATGTTTTGTTTAACTACTTTTATGTAAAGAGACTTAACTCACAGGCCATATTCAAATAATGTTTATATAATGTTTATTCTGTTATTAGTCCTCAAAGTGCATTCTTTATTTAAATGTTTTGAGTATATTCTTTCTTTAAACTTTATTTTAGAGATTCCATGACACTAGGGCGTATATTCCCCAGATGCATAATGAGATCACTGAAATGATTAAGTGATTTATAGAAATGATTTTTTCCTATATTACATGAGGCTAATTTCAGCAATTTAATCTAGGATTACCTCTGTAATTCCAGTAAGGGAAAAATATGTTTCGTATGATTTTTAATATTTAGAGAACTGGAGAATACCAGTACATGGGCTGAGGCAAATTTATTTACTGAAATAGGTTCATTTACAATAAATTACATTAAAAAATGTTTTTGAAAAAGGTAAAATATTATACAATAATGAAGTATCATTAGTTTCTGTCCTAAAGAGCTACTAGAATTCCACTAAACTAATGCTATTAAAAACATATCATTTAATAAGCAGATTGTTACTGGTATTCAACTCTCCAAGGAAACTATGGAATGAAGGCCCAGTTTACAGTTTAAAGGTGATAAATTCCCATAGAACACATAGTATCACAACAACAATAATGACATAAGAAACATTTGATTAATTTTTTTTCCTAAGTCATGAGGACAGTTATGAAAAAATGAGTTAATTTCTTGCCTCATTCTTTTGACATGACAATATTGTTTTCAAGGTAAGTTATATGCAGAGTTTGCACTATTTTCCTGCTATGTACTTATGTAAGTAAATCCATAACTTTGACTGAAACCCCAATGATATTATCCTAAACACTAAGGAATGAGATGTGTTATAATATAAAAAATGTCAAAGCACTATTATAAGAAGCATCAGCAGATCTCTCCAGTCAAGCGGATGTCACTGAGATATAAAACCATCTCCGAGGAAGGCTACTGTGAATCACTGAATCATGTGATGTACGTACTGCTTCCAGGGAAACAGACTTTGAGTCCATTTAAGAATACACAGTAAGTTACTGTGAAATGCAAAACAAGAAACTGTCTGTAGTAGTTTTCTATGGGAGCAAATTTAAAGACCTAAATAATATGGTACAATTAGCTTCTAGCTATTAATGGATGAATACATGCTTTCAAAGTGCTTAAGGACATCAGAACAGGCTGTTCACTTGACTACCTGAAAGGTTCTCTGTCAAAGTCTCATTTATGCTGTGAATTTATATTATGAAGAGAGGAGAAGCCTTATTTTAGAGATTCCATGACAACAGGCCATACATTCCCCACAGTGGGTCCTAGACCTTTCTATGGTCATAATGGAAGTAAATGCAAATTTTATAAAAATTTAAAGATGAACAAATGTTGCTCCAAAGTAGACTATGTTAGATCCCTTGGAGCTTGTGAAACTTGGTGGAAAAAGAAATTACACGAAGTGTTCTCCATGAAACATGCAGCAGATCATTTTTGAGGGTGTTTTATTCAAACGGGCACAGTAGTTGCTAAGCAGGTACATAGTTTCATATTAATTCTTAGCATATTGAGACACATGCTTCATAGTACAGCTCAGATCCCAGCAAGCAGAGCTGGAGTTTCCCAGAGAAACATATTCAGTGACAAAACAATATGAGGAGACAACCAGAGAGATATTACAGTACAGAGAGAGAAGCGTACAGTACATAGTCAAAAACTTGGTAGTTAACTCTGTTCCCAGAGAGCCACGATTTCTCAGCTCAATAGGCAGCCAGGTGCCCACACATCCTAACCTCCTAAAAACTTACAGCCAAGCTAATTCAGTTCTGTGGTATCTTGAGAAAAATGAATTGATTCACATTAGTGGCTCGGTGGTGGGGAACAGGGGGAGGAGAGGGTGTCAGGGTGAATAGGGCTTGATGTGTTTACTTTCTAATCAGTGTCACTCAGCCAGAATGTGACACAATTAGCATTTTATTATGTGTTTGCTTTCTTCTCTTTTTGTACTGCATAATTGGGTGGTGTATCACGCCATTTCATGCTCTTTAGCTGCTCTATGTAGCATTCATTTATTTGGAAGTTGCTTCTCAGAAACACTAAGAAAGAGAAAACTCCAGGCGAGAAATAGGTAATGCCTACAAAACAAACAACAGTAAAATTCAATTTCTCACTCACAGCTACATATTACCATTATACATACATCAACAAGTTTGAGTGACTACACCAAATCAGAAAGAGTAAAATGAAAGACCCTGTCATGTGTGATTCAAGGAGAGAGGGAAAAGAAGGATTGAGAGTTTCCAAGAATAACAGTTGACAGCATGAGAAAAGGGAAAATAAGCCACACAATTCAGGTAGAAGAACTTCAAGGTGTAACATTTTTCTTAGGTTGTGCTCTCAAGAGATAGATTCTAGAGCAAGGACTCAAGATCAAGTAATTTATTAAGCAGGTTCTCCCAGGAAAAATTACCAAGGGAGTAGGAAAACAAAATAGGACTTGTAAGAAACAAGTAAAGGTATTATTCCAGGTAAAATCCCAGGGCCTTAACCTGCATGAAATTGTGTAGAATTTGTTGCACCTCAGTCACATCTCAAGGCTAAGAGCACAGGTTGGTTTAGTGTTCATTTTCAGGCGTTACTTGGCTTAGGGTAATGGGGAAACTCACATGTGGGGCTGTACAGGGACTCTAGCAATCGCTAAATACTAAATCTATTCTATGAAAAACAAAAATATAAATTTAGTCAATAATACACTGAAATGTTAACGACAAAGATCCTAAAGGTCTAAAGGTACACTTCTGATGCGTTTTCAGACATATCATGGCACATTTTTCTTAAATTTTTGAGGTTAGAAATAAAAATATCAACTTACAAATTTATAGCCATTTTCTCTAACAGTTTAATTATATATGCTTTAAGTTGTGTCATTTTTCTTTCCACTTTTTGCTTTTAAAAGAAATATGTTAATGCTGAGAGGTTATATTATTTTGAGAGATGAGTAAATCTAAGGAAATATGAATGTTTAGTTATTAATTTTTATTCTACAAAGTTTATGGTGGGATGAAATCTTTTTCATTATATGCGTTAGTATTTTCAGAAAGATCCATATTTAGTCTATAAAGGCAATGCTTTATCTGCTTGCATCAGACAGCTAAAATAAAAATGTTAAAACTAGGCCTAATCCCTAGTGACCATACATCTGTGTCAAAAACAATGCATAATCTGGCATAATTAAAAGATTTGCTGATGAAAGTTGTACAACAGAGAGGAAAATATGGCAAATCATGATGTAGTTTTTTGCTTCATAAATGAAAATAGAGACTGGACACAGACTATAGAAAGCAGTTATTCTTATATAATTTTGAACAGTACAATTTTGGAAAAATAAAATGTCCAGGAACAAACTGTTTGAAAACAAAGCAAGTCACTACAATTTTCAAGTTCACATCACTAATCCAAAGGTTTCATTTTTACAAATATGAATTTACAATGAAATTACATAATGACGTGATTTGGACAATCTATAAAAACGTTTTCAGTGCCATAATGTACAGCAAATTCAAAATGAAAAACCAATATAAATTGAGGGAAACATAACTAGTATTTTAATCAATCATTAAGTAATAATTAAAAGACATGTGCCTATTTGTAGATATTCTCTCAAAGTGTGTCTTCATCTCTGCAGTACCAAGCCACAGTCCCTGGCACACAACAGGCATTCAATAAATATCTTAGTTGAATGAAAGAAAATGATTGAATGAATCAAGAAATAGACAAAACATGAAATAATTTTTAGAATCTAGGAATCATAGTAATGACTGCACTATCTACAAAACACCTTATGTTATGATCAAATTAGCATGAAGAACCCACTTAAACTAAGGAGGAAATCTACTTAACCTGTCAAAATTTTAAAGACATTATTTCTATTGCATGTGAAGTGTCCGATTGTAAATCTTGCATTCCTGCCCATTGCTTTCTCCCTTGGGAAACAATGAAAGGCAAACATACTAAAGATGAACTTCTGGTGTCACAAGGGGGGTTCCTAACCCACTGCTCCCCTCCTGTGTGCAAATACACCAGTGATTTGACATCAGGCACTGACAGCGCAGTGTCATCTGAATTCATCCACTGGCATTAAGCCCAGTATTTTTATGTGTACCAGCAGTGTCAAACAAAAAAACCTGAAACATCTTGCGCTCACTATTTTTATTGAAGTAGTAAGTGAAACAGACACAGTTCAGACCCCCACACACATACTAGAGCTTTGACTTTAATTAACCACACTTCCTCCTCTATTGCATTTATTTCATTCTTTTACTTTTTAAAAACCATTTCTTTGTCTTGGATTCTTTTTCAACAAAGCAACTCACAATATTTACTTTAGTATGATTATGGGAAAGATATTTTTATCAAATCTAATATTATTATGATTAATTTTCCCTGATTTGTCTCCTGGGATTATTATTCTGTTTGTGCTTTTATTTACCTTCTAGTATTTTTGTGCTTTTTATTTTATTGGTACTTTCAGACAGACATAACGAGAAGGTTTATCATAGAGAACATGCGCCTGCACACAATGTACCTTGTATCTTCATTTTTCCGACACCCCGCTCTCCTTCAGCCCCTCCTCACTTACAGAAGCTTTGTTTCCAGTTTGTCCTTCCATTCTCTCTTTTATTTTCTCATGTCCTTGCCCCCACCATGTTCCCCTTCTCAGTTGAACATTTTCTTCCCATGCCTCAATGTCTATTACACAGTTTGGTCCTTTTTTATGCATTCAGTTTCTCATACCAGAGAAAAAATGCAGTATTTAAATATGTGTGTCTGATTTAATTCACTTAAGAGTATGGTCTCAAGGTGCATGCATTTACCTAGGAATGTCTCAAGTTTATCCTTCTTTATGACAGAGTTGTACTATATTGTATTAAAAAATCACTTAATATTTTCATCAGTTGATGGCCATTTGGGCTGTTTCTAAGATGTAGGTATTATGAACTCTTCCTCTGTAAACATGGTGTGCATATATCACTGTGGAGGGATACTTTTAATTCTTTCAGGAATACACCAAGAAGGGGAATATCTGGGTCTAATGGAAACTCTAGTTTTAGTTTTTTGAGAAATCTCCACACTGATTTCCACAGTAGTTGCACCAGTCTACATGTCCACAAACAGTGGAGAAGAGCTCCTTCTCCCCCACAGCATTTGTTACTAGTCGTTTTTTGAGAATAGCCATTCTTTCTGGGGTGAGATGGAATCTCAATGTTGTTTTATTTTGCATCTTTCCAGGGACCTGTGATGTTGAACATTTTTCATATATTTATTTGCTGTTTTATTTCTTCATCTGAGAATTGTCTATTCATTTTAGATGTCCATATTTGGATGAGTCTTTAAATTTGGGGGTCTGATTTTTTTGACTTCTTTACATATTCTAGAAATTAGTCCTTTGCCTAAAGACCGGCAAAAGTTTTTCCCACACTGAGTGTTTTGTCTTCAATCTGGTGGTCATTTCCTTTGCTATGCAAAGTGTTTTATTAAGATGAGATACCTGTTGTTTCTTTGTGATCTTTCCTGTGCAAGCAGGATTCTTCTCATAGAGTCATGCCTAAACCAATGTCTCTCATAGTTCCACCTATTCTATATTGCAGAAGATTGAGTGTTTCTGTTTTAAATTTAGATCCTTGATCCATTTCAATTTTAGTTTGGTACATGCTGAAAGATATGGTTCTAGTGTTAATCTTCAACATGTGGAAAGCCAGTTTTTCCAGCATCATATATTAAAGTGGATATCTTTCCTCCAGTGAAGTTGTCTCCTTTGTCAAAAATCAGGTGGCTGAGTATGTTTGCAGTTGTTTCTGTATTTTCTATTCTGTCGCATTGATCCTCAGGCATCTTTTTTTACCAGTACCATGCTGTTTTTATCACAGTAGCTTCATAGTATAATTTGAAGTCAAGGATTGTGATGTGCTCCTATCTTGCTTTTGCTGTCCATAATTGCCTTTGCTATTCTAAGTCTCTTCTAGTTCCACATGAATTTTAGGATTATTTTCTCTAATTCTAAGAGATATGTATGCTGTTGAAATTTTTACTGGGATTGCATTAAACCTGTATAACAATTTTGGAAATGCGGACATTTTTACAATATTGGTTCTTCATACCCAAGAACAAATATGTTTCCATTTCTTGATATCCTCTTTGATCTCCTTTTACAGAGTACTGTAGTTTTCAATGTAAAGGCCTTTTTACTTCCTTTCGTAGACTGATTCCTAGGTATTTCACCTTTTGGGGGATGCTACTGTGAAAAGTCCTTAATTTTGCTCCCTGTAAGTTTGATATTTGTGTACAAGAATGCTATTGATTTTTAACTGTTGAATTCATATCAAGCAATGTTACTGAAATTGGTTATTAAATCTAGAAGACTTTCAGTTGTGTTTTTGGAGCCTTTTATGTAGAGTATTGTGTCATCCACAAATAATGATAATTTAACTTCTTCTTTTCCCATTACTATTCTTTTTTCCCCCTTTCTCTTGCCTAATTGCATTGCCTAATGTTTCCAGGACTAGAGTGAATAGGAGAGGTGATAGTGGACATCCATGTCTTGTTCCAGATTTAAGAGTAAATGCTTTCAGTTTTTGTCCATTCAGTATGATGCTGACTATCAGTTCATCATAGATGGCTTTACTTAGATTGAGATAAAGATGATTTATTCAAATATTCTGTGGGTCTTTTACCGTGAATGGATGTTGGACTTCATTAAATACTTTTCTTGCATATATTGAGGTGATCATATGGTTTTTGTTCTTCACTCTGTTAATATGGTATATTATATTAATTGATATATGAATGTTGAACCATTGCCACATTCCTGGGATGAATCTTATATTTTCAAGGCATATAATCTTCTTGATGATTTATTGCATTCTGTTCACCAGTATCTTATTGTAGATTTTTGCATCTCTGTTCATTAGGGATTGTCTTGATTACTTTTCTCTCGTTGCTGAGACAAAATATCCAATGCCCAAAATGAAGGAAGGAAAGGTTTATTTAGCTTACAGTTTGTGGAGGTTTCAGTCCATACTTGGCTGGTTCTGAGGCAGAGTGGCACATGGCAGAGGGAAAACATTCATGATAGCAGAGCACAGCAAAAACAACCAGCAAAAAAGGAGGAATGGCTACAAGCAGCTTCTTTTTCTCCCTTACCTTGTAAATGGCCTACTGTGTGTAGCTCTCACACAGTCTCCATGCCTGTCTCTTCCACAGGCTCAGGATGCATACAAAGTAAATGCCTTGGATTCCTGTTGGGTCACTCAGCCAAACCTCTAGACTCCTAAAGTTGACACAATGTATAAACCATAACACGGAGATTATTTTGTAGTTCTCTTTTTTGGTTGGCTTCTCCTCTGGTTTTGGTATCAGGGTAATGTTTGCTGCCAGGACTGAATTTGGGAGTACTGCTTCCCTTTCAATTTCATTAAAGATTTTGAGAAGTGATGGCATTATTTCTTCTCTAAATTTCTTATAGAATTCAGCAGTGAGTCCATCCAGACCTGGGTTTTTCTTTCATGATAGGTTTTTAATTACATCCTCTATTTCACTGAGTGATATTAGTTTATTTAGAATTTTTACATTTTCTTGATTTTGGTATTCATGTGTATTTAGGAACCTGTCACTTTTTCTGTTTTCCATCTTACTAGAATATAGTTTCTCAAAATAGGTATTGATGAACTTCTACATTTCTACAAGATCTATTATGATTTTACCCCTTTTGTTCCTAATTCCATGGATTTGAGTCTTTTCTTTCCTCTTTCTTTTTGATAAGTTTGGCTAAGGGTTGGTGAATTTTCTTTACTCTTTCAAAGAACCAACTCTTTGCTTCATGATTCTTTGTATTATTAACTTAGTCTCCACTGCATTAATTTCTGCTGAGCAATCATATGAGCTTTGGGCTTGTTCTGCTCTTCTTTTTCTAGACCGAGGTTCAGGAGCAGGTTGTTTATTTGCACTCACTTGCTTTTTCTGACTTGAGTGTTTACCACTACAAATTCCTCTCACAGGACTGCATTCATCACATCCCATAAGTCCCATTACCTTATAATGGCAGTATGGTTTACTTGCAGAAAATGTCTAATTTCTTCTTTACTTTAATCTGTGACCCATTGGTTGTTCACAAGAGCATTAGTTTTCATGTGTTTGTGAAATTTTATAGTGTCTTTTGCCATTGATTTCCAACTTCACTGCACTATGATTTGATAATATGCCTGAGATAATTTTAACTTCTTTACATTTGCTAAAGAATATTCTATGTGGTAGTATGTGATCTATTTGTAAAAATATCCCATGTGCAGCTGAGCAGAATGTGTATTCTTATGTTGTGGGGTGGAACATTCTGTAGACATCTGCTAAGTCCATTTATTCAAAACTTCATTTCAGGGCTGATATTTCTTTGTTCATTTTTTGTCCAGGTTATCTGTTTATTTGTGATAATGGGTATTAATGCTCACAATTACAATTGTATTAGTGCTTCTTTGATTTTTCTTGTCCAGGAATATTTGTTTTATATAGTTGGAGATTTTCCTTTTGAATATTTTCATTCTAAATGTCTACATGGTCTTTTACAATGCAAGTTTCTACAAACACCAAGCTACATTCTAGGTGGCAGAACAACCTGCTTCACTGATAGCTGCTTATGGTTTGTGGAATCCAACAATTGCAATACGATCTGAGGGTCAATAGTGCTAAGCAATATTAAGACACAATTAAGCAATATTAATATTGCTAAGCAATATTAAGACATTATATTTTCTACCTAAATGGAAAGCATGAAAAGATGTACAGAGATCCTATAATCCTCAGATTTAAGAGCATCTTAGAAATTAACTGTCTCCCAGTGAAATTTAACCTGTGTTCTCCACAGGCACTCTAGTTCAATTTAGATTATCTTTCAGGGAGTCGAGCCTCCTGACAGAGGTCAAAATGATATTTATTTTAAATTGAGATTAGGAACAATGACATTTTATAGTCCAAATCATATGTTTTTCAATAGATAATTACAAAGGACACCAAGGTTTAACATTTAACTTATTTTCAACAGACTAAAAAAGGGAAAGAAGCATTTTTGTTTCACAATTTATAGGCAAAGGATTTTATCTGAGATCTATTATTACTGCAAATTGTACATTTTGCTACAAAATTAATCTGCAGTAGCATTCATAGGTAAATGCTCTTTGAAAGAAGCTTTTCTTTTTGAAACTAGATGAGTGAAGCTGGTTTCATAAATGGTGCATTTGTATTTTCCTGTTGACAATAGAAATGAAGGAAAATACACGGTGTTTTTTTAAAAATAAATTATCACAGTTGAAGAAACATTGCCATTAACCCCACTCAAAAATACTCCATCTCAATACAGTGGATGATGCTACTGAGCGACACCCAGTGGAAAAACGGGTCTCATTCACCGGGGGTGGCACCATGAGACTACTCGACCTTCCCCAAAGTCAAAATGACCACGAAGGCAAAATTTTGAGTCAATTCAGGACATTGAGGCAGTCGTGACAGTGCAACTAGAGACATGAAAGGGACTTCCAGAACATTTTATGCTTAAATATTCACTGTGTATTTTGATTACACGCCACAGTATAGTTTATATAGAGAGATCTAATTTATGAGACTGATGAACGTGTTTGCTCTTATGAGAGCCACAGCACTTCCTAAATACACCGGATGCTGTTCTGAGTATTCTTAGAAATATGTGAGTGCAGCTGTGCAATGTAGCACACTTGTGTAGCTGCAAGAAGCTGAGGCAAGAGGATCCTAATTTTAAACCCAGCCTAGGCCATTAAGGAACTTAGGGAAACCCTGCTTCAAACTAAAAATAACGAAAAAAGGGCCGTGGATAGAGCTCGGTGTTGAGACCCAGGGCTCAATCCTCACTCCTCGTTCACCTCGAAATGCTGCACTTTACCCACATATGGTATCTCAGAGAAACGAGATGCAGATAGGATGAGGCGGTACTGGGATTGGGGACTTACACTGAGGACCGTCTGAATTCATGCTATGGAATTTACATAATATGATAGAGACACAAAAGTTGTTATCTAGAATAGGAACGTTGCTATTTCAAAATCAGATGAACTTTTAATGTAAAATGCACGCTGGCTGCTATCGCTATGAGAAAAATAAATATTTCAGTACTGTGCACATTGATCATATGCTCAAATGGTAGTGTCTGGGCTATAATGGTATGAGTATTGTTGCTATAATCAATCTGCTTCTCTTTTTCCCAATGCAGTTTCTAGAAAATATAAATGACATACGTGGTTCTATCTATTGCTTCACTTTGATTGCAGTGGCTCTGCTGCACCAAACCGTAATCTCCAGCTTTCTTTGACAAATTGAGTGTGAGACTCAGAGGTATGAACCTTCTTTCTGGTGCCTTTGCTAGTTACTAACTCCTTGTATCTCTTTTATGGCAGATTTTAGTTCTTTCACTTAAATGTAGCTATTTATATAAATATACCTTCATCATTAAAAATAAGTGACTGTAGACCTGGGAATGCCTAGGAAGGGGGCAAGAAAGCAACAGCTTCTTAATGTGACCTGTCTACTCTCCTTCAGATAAGCTACTTTCTCAGTAAATCAGATGCACACCCTGAAATATCACATGGTTTCTCTTGCATGAGAGACCCAAAATATAAATAAAGAGCAAAATAAAAGATACATAAAAGGAAGCAGGGAGCTCGGTTTTCAAATGTGAAGGGAATGAGACATGGAGGGGCGAGGAAGAGAAAGGAATGGACAAAAGCGGACCGAAGAAGGAAGTGTAAGCAGAGCTTCTGCAAACAGGAAGGAGAAAGCAGAGAGCGCTGGGAGGGAGGTGGGTGGAACGGAGGAGTGTCTGTTACCTACATGCACAAACTCCTCCACAACAATTGCGGTCAACATGTACTGCAAACCTGCCCTAATAAAAATTAAAAGGGAAAGAAATAGTTGCTCAGAGGTAGGAAAAAGAACAGCAGGTAGTCAATCCCATCAGTTTTTTTGTAAATCACGTTTTATTGGAATACGTCCATAGCCATTCATTTCTGTGTCATCTATGCCTGCTGAATACATCAGCAGAGCTCAGTAGTGGCCATGACTTGCAGTTCTCTGATTTTAAAATAACTAGCACTTTGCCCTTTATGGAAAACATTTACCAATCATGAGACAGTTTATGTCAAGATTTAGTGATGATGTTTTCTTGGAAATCTTCCAGCTCAGATACCATTCACACTAGAATTACACTTTCATTCATGAAATAACTAATCCTCTTAAAGCTATCAATGACTCCAATTTGTTTCACATCATATTTCTAAGATCCTTCCTTATGTTGTAATAAACACTTTTAGAATAGGAGTCCAGGGTCCTTTGTGACTGTGTCTCTCAGCAAACACACTGGAACTGAAAAGCAAGTTTCATATAACTTGGAATAAAGACCATCTCTTAAAGTTACTTTCTATCTAAGGCCTCTGGAGATTTCAAAACTTTACAACAGAAATGTCCAAAACAGCTGCTATAATATTTCTCGTGTCAAGAATGTCACTGCAGAGAAAATGAAAGATACTTACTAAAAGGAAGTGAGCCATTTAAAGAAAATTTATTATGGAATAAAGCACGAGAAACTTTATGCAGGTATAACATATGGTGTATCACAAAAGGCTGTTTTGCATTTTTATTTTATCTTGTGACAAGTTAGGTGATTTAAAGGGCATGGAAGGTAAAGAAAATTCTCATTTTATTAGTGGGAATATTTTGCAAAAATCAATTGACCTCAATTATCCTTGATGCAGAAATGAATATAATTAAAGTTATTCCTAAAGAAGGCATAATTTTTAAGGATATCATGAAAGGATATAGAAACATTTACTTCTCACTGATGTTAGCACAAATAGTTATTGTTAACATTTCACATTTTAGAGGCAAATGCATACAATTATGTAAAACAGTCATAAAGAAAGTACACAAGATGGCTATTATTGAAATTTTCAAATATGCTTGTGAAATTGTACAATGAATTACTTTGTTCTGAGAAATGTTCTTACAAATGCAAATCAATATATACGCAGGGGCAAGTGAAATAAACATTATATTGGGTGGCATGTTTGCTTCAGTAAAGGATTAGAATGTAGGGGAAACAAATTTTAAGGCCCAGGAAAATTATTAAAATATTTGAAGAAAAATTTAAGTGAAACACACATCCTGGTAAACGAAATTGAGATTGCTTTTTATTTTACTGTGAAATTCCAAGGAAATATGTTTTAAAACAATGCTTCTTAATTTTGACTGAGCACAAAATGGCACAATTGTGAACAGAAATAAAACTAAACATGTCTTTTTTCACTTTTTTAAAATTTTAAGAAGATAATAAAACAATATAGAATTTGAAAATAAGATCACAGGAAGTTAACAATGGTTATTAATTGTTGTCTTCAAAATAGTTGCTCAGATTACCAGATACAGGCTTGGAAAATTGATCAGACGTTATAAACACTTACTGTTTCTTTCAAAGAACTAATAGAAATTAGTAGCACAATTATCTTAGCTCTCACATATATATATATATATATATATATATATATATATATAATTCCTTCTTTTCTACCCCCCACCCCAGTTATTCTTTCTTTTTTGAGCAATTTCTTTCCCTTTCACAATGCCTATTTTACCTTTTGGATATTATTTATTCTTTCAGTTCTTCACAGTAGGGAGACAGTATAATGTTTACACATGTGAGTCTGATGTATTTCATTTATGAGTACGGTCTCTAGTTGCATCTATTTACCTATAAAAGCCTTGAGATTTTCTTTTTTATAGCTGAGTAATACTCCATTGTATGAAAAAACCACATCATTTTATCTATTCATCAGTTGATGGGTATTTGGGTTGTTACCAAAATTTAGCTATTACAAATTGTGCTGCTATAAACATGGGTGCACAGGTATCACTGTTTTATGTTTTCAATTCTTCTAGGAAAATATCCAGAAGGGGAATAGCTGGGTTGAACAGAACCTCTAATCCCAATTAAAATACCGCTAGCATATCTCACAGATGTAGATAAAACATTTCTATAAAGCAGTAAGTATTAACTGTGAAGGACTGGTTGACACTGACATTTTTCATTCATTCATAAAGATCACTTACCCAACTTGTTATTAAGAAAAAGCAGAGTTGTATGCTGTGGAGAGAGTGACGATAGTATTCTTATTCATGTATTTGCTATTTCATATTGCAACATACTGTGGGATATTTTACACATATTATTTATAAGTACTCAACATTTTACAAATATTTTACAAACATTATTCCTCATCTGAGTGTTTGCAGGAGCTGCAGTATATTCTTAGTCATAAATGACAAAAGCAGATCTCAAGCAACACTGAACAAAATGGCCCCTCCGCTTGCTCACCAACCAGTGTGCGCACATGAAAATGACGTCACGCGATAGTAGCGCTCTGCTCACTGCTGTTAGACTCTGAAATTCCCTCATTCTTTCGTGCCGTGAACAAACTTCCTTCACACGACCAGAGGACCCTCACCGGCCCACCACCGTGCTATCCACACTAAAGCAAATGAGATCAAACATCCCCCACCTGCCGTGTGTCAGATCTGGCCGAAGGACCTTTTCTTATAACTTTATTTTTTCAAAAACTGGTAGACAGGGCTGAAGGGGTAATTCAGCAGTAGAATGCCTTCAACCATCTCAAGACCTGAGTTCACCCTCAGCAACAACAACAAAATAAATTGTCAAATAACTGTATGACAACCTCGTATAAAATATTGTTTGAGAGTATATATACATTAAGGAAAGTCTCTAGCTTTATATAATTAACATGTATGTTACTTCCCATAGTTATCCTTTTTGTTGTAAAATAACATACACATACATACATATGCAAACACACACATATTCTTCAAATTGGAAGTTTGTGTTTGGGCAAGCACTATAAAATTTAAGTATATATCCACACCTTTTTCCATTTTTAAAAACAGTTTTGATACAGGGCCTTGTGAAGTTGCCTGGGCTGATCTCAAACTCATGAATCCATCTGTCTCTGCCTCCTGAGCAGTGGGAACCTCAGGCAGGAGCCCTCTGCATTGTTAGTTACACATTGTAATAACATTCTGCAGATAGGAAAAAAGTATCACTTTTCAGATATCTCATAGGTCATAGACATTCTTAATGAAATTATTTTAAGAACCTATATGTTAAAACATATTGATACAGATTTTATATAAGGTTTTTATTAATGATGAATATTTTATTTAAAACAATTTTTACTTTGAGATTGCCATAGTTTTCAGAAAATAAAAAAGAAACCGAGAACATAGGATTGAATATATTCCAGAAAATCTGATTTTCTAGATGGGAATAAGCAGTGCTAGAGTGCTACTGCACAGTAGGGTAACTACACACAGTAATAATGTATTGTATTAAAAAAAAAACACAGAAGAATGAAGTTTAAATGGTTCCACCAAGAACAAATGGGAAATGTTTGATGTGACAGTTGTGTTGATTTAAATCACATTATGGAAGGTGCACATTGATTGATGCATCACACAGCAACTACTCAAGTAATCTGCAAATTTTTGTTCTTATGCACCAGTTAAATAAATTTAAAACAAAGTCCCTTGGAATTGTTAAAAATTCTCTTTCTTACATGGATTTAAAAACTGATTTTCTTTTTTTTTTTTAAACTGATTTTCTTATGCAAACTTTCTAGAGTGCCTTCACTGTATGTACATACATGGGTCATTATATGAGTAAATAACAGAAGGGTTAGCTTTTAAAAGCATGTAAACTGATTATTGGTTTTGTCAAAGTTTAATAGCTTTGTTTGGTGCATGTGAATGTCCATTGTTTTAATGAGCTGCTCCTCAGATTCAAGGATCAGTATTTCTGTGGAGTAGATCTCAAAATAAAACATCTAGCAGGTTTGTTCCATATTTTTAAAAGTTAAAACACACAGCAAGGTAACTTCTTCCACAACACTGGTACAGTCAATATGTCACTTAAATCATTACTTTTTCTTTGAGACAGTGTCTCACTGTGTAACTCAAGCTGTCCTCCTCTGCCACGGTGCCCTGCCTTTTTTTTTTTTTTTTTGAGAAGCTTTTTATTTGATGTGGTTCTATTTGTTGATTCTTGGTATTATTTTTGTGCTCCTGAGGTCTTGTTCAGAAAATCTTTGCCTATACCTATGTCTTCAAAAGTTTTACCTGTTTTGTCTTCCAGGAGATTGTTTCTGTTCTAATGTTTAGCTCTTTGACCTATTTTGATGTTAGTTTAATACATGGTAAAGGAAGTGGGTCTAGCGTCCACCTTTGGCACGTGGATAGCATTTCGCCAGCACCATTTGTTAAAGAGTCTGTCTTTTTTCCAACAAAGGGATTTGATACCCTTTTCAAAAATAAGAAAGCTGAGTGTGCCTGGAGCTGCTTCTGTATCTTCCGTTCTGGTCCATTGATTCATGAGTTTGATTTTGTTTGTTTTTACCACCATAGCTTTGCATTACAATGTAAAGTCCAAGATTGTGATGCCCAGTCTTCCCTCTTGGCTCAGAAATGCTTGTGATAGTCTAGGTCTCTTCATAGGAATGCATGGGAATTTTAGGATTAATTTCTGCTCTTCTTTAAGGCAGGTAGTTGGTATTTTGATTGGATTGTGTTAAATCTATACAGTTTTAGAAAGATGGCCATTTTAACTATATTTGTCCTACCTATCCAGAACACAGAATACATTTCAATTAGCAATGTATTGTTTTAATTATGGAAATACATATTTTTATTTCAAAAGTAAGATATTCTTATTTTTTAAAGTACTGCAGAATCATGCAACACCAATGAAAGTTTTTCTTTACTTTAGGCTCTTCTTTCCATAGCAGTGACCGCTGTTAACACCTGGGCCTATATTCTTCTAGAACCATCTAAAGGACATCACTTTACGATATATTGTACATTTTACTATTTTGCACAAGAATACATTATAATAAATCCTCCTGTGTCACATCAGATAAGCATGTTATCTATCTTGTCATAGGAGCAACATATTTTCTAGTGGGGACAAGATGTGACTTAATTGATCATCACAAAACTGAAGGATTTATAGAATTTTACCAGATTCATTTGCTAATTTAAACTGTATCATAACACATTCCTGTGCAAATAAGTTAAAGATAACTCTCTACAAAAATGAGTTTTTTGAATACATGGGCATTAGATAGTTTAACAGAAAAATTTCTTTCAAATGGCTCTTCCAAATTACATTCCTATAATATATGATATTTTTATTATATTATATGCTCTTCACCACTGTGTACAATCTGACTTTTATCATTTCAGTCTTAGGTGAAATAGAATTTTTCTAATTTAAAAGAAAATTGAATAATTTTTAAGACGTTTATTGGTCATGTACCTTTATGCTGTTGTAAAATGCTGACCTAGATACTTTTTTCAAAGTAGAGACTCAGAAATTATTGATTCATAATGAACTCTTTATAGAATATTAGATTTTTTTCTTAAACTGCAAATATTTTCCAGGCATCACATTTTGGACAATTTCAGAATATTGTTTGAGGTGAATGCAGTTAGTTTATTATCGAGTATCTAGTTTGTAATTTCATGTATTACATCTCTCCTAGAAAGGATGTATCCACAGATTGTAAAATAAGCATTTTCTTTTATTTTAACATTTTGTATTTTAAAAAAACTGGTTAGCTTAATCCACAAGGATTGGAATGTTAATTCATATGTTTGACATGTCATAAAGTAAATATTATGATATATTAGATAAATATGATTGCACTGAATTAAAAAAACCCTCAAAGCTAAATTAACTATTAAAAGGTTATTTTTCTGACAAGGACTTCATCCAAAGAAAGGTTAGAGAAAAAATAGACCATTCCTACTTAAAAAAAAATGCATGTATGAATTAATTTAAATGATGGATCATACAACTTGCATATGTCGAATACACATTAAAGTTTTCATAGCATCTTTCTCTCTAAAATGCAAGTAATAGCCATGTCTGTTGGTGCACTCTTGTAATCCTACCACTTGGGAAGCTGAAGCAGGAGGATTACTGGGAATTTGAGGCCAGCCTGGGCTACATAGGGAGTTCAAGGCTACCCTGGACTACATAGCAAGACCTTGTCTCAAAAAACAAAACAAAACAAAATAAAAACATAAATGCCAAGGAAGTCACTAACACAATGAAGAGGCAACCTACAGAATGGCAAAGTCATTTTGCCAGCTATTCCTCTGACAAAAGACAAATGTCCAGAATACAGAAAGAAAAAAAAAAAAAACACACCCCCAAATTGAAAGACCCAAAATGTTCAACATTGCTGGCCATTTGAGAAATGAAACTTAAAACCATGCTGAGATTCCATTTTCACTCCAGAAGGAATGGCTACCATCAAGAAATCAAGCACTAGTAAATGTTTGCAAGGCTGTGGAGAGAAAGGAACACTTTTCCATTTTTGCTGGGGCTATAAACTGATAGAACCACTTTGGAAATCAGTATGGAGAGCCTTCAGAAAACTAACAATAGAAATTCTATTAGATCCAGCTATTTGCCTTTTAGTTACCTTCCCAAAGATTTTAAGACATCCATGCTACAGTGATGTATGCATATCTATGTTTATGTCAGCACAATTCATAAAAATGGCCTATATGTCCATCAACAGGTGAATGGATTAAAAACAAGTTATTTATACACAATGGAGTACTACTTTGCCATAAAAAAGTGTAACCTGGAGTCATTTGTAGGGAAACGGATATACTTTGAGATTATAATGTGAAGTGAAGTAATTCAGACACACAAGCTTAAATATTGAATGGTTTCTATCACGTAAAAATCTGTATCTATCCATCTATCTAGATATACAAAACTATATATCTATATCTACATAAACAGATATAGATATACAAAGCAAGACACAGATAATAGGAAAGCAGAGAAAGAAAAAGGTATAGGAATTAAATCCAGTGTGGATAACGTATCCAAAAATATACCTAGACTTAGTATAGTTTAATGTTCTTTGGCCTGTTAGTCCAGTTTTCAATCAATATATAATGATAATTAACTTTATAAGGTCTTATAAGATAAATAAATGAATCTGAAATGCTGGCAAAATGTAAAAGCAGGAAATCAAAGTATGTTATGTTCATGTACTATCCCCTACAGTGAATGTAATCACTATGTGCTATAAACATGTACCCATAAAGGTCAAAAACATATATTCACAAATGCTTTAAATTATGAATAAATAAAAATAAAGCCCAAACAAAAGCAGCCATATTGCTTCTATCAGTTCATAATCTCAATGCAAGGACTAGTATTTTCTTTTTAATTTTGAAAAGCAACTTCTTTTACTTTTGGTAATTGTTTAGACACAGATTCATATGGTCTGGATGTGTCCCACAAACTCACACTCTGATACTAATGCCCAGTGCGTTCACAAGAGCACTGTCTTCAGGAAGTGACCATGTCATAGGGCGGCACGTCCCGAGCAGGATGAATGACTCAAGAAAGGGCTGCAGAGAAATGTGAGCCCTTTGTGCCCTTCCTTCTCCTCTGCCCAGAGGACACAAACTTCTGTAGGGTAGAAACCTGGTCCTCACCCCAAACCGAAGCTGCCTCTGCCTTGATCTTGCAATTTCCAGCCTATAGAACTGTGAGCAATAAATGTCTATTATTTTAAATTTCTCATTCTTGGGTATTTTGGTAGAGCAGCACAGATGAACTAAGGCATACATCAGCTGGCAGAAAATGAGCAGAAGGTTCATCAAATAAAGAGGAACTCTGAAAGAAGTTGGTCATTAGTCATTTTCTTCCAATCTTGAACAACTTTCAACTTTTTTCATAGATGGTAGATCCCTAACATTTCATTTCAGCCTTTGAAATCTCAACTGTATTATAATATTTTTAAATGAAATTAACAAAACCCTATGGCTCTCATTACACATAGCAAGTCAGACACACAGTGATAAAAAAAAGTGAGGAGACACGTGCCCAGAAAGCCCTTGTGTGCAACCGCCATGGTGCCTACCACAGAGCTGCCTAAGGGGAGAAAGCACATAATGAAAGGTGTGAGCAAGGGTGACTTGAGCAAAGGTTCTGTTTGTCCACAGATAAATTACCAAATGATGGATAAAGTGTACATAAAGGAGAGGTTTAATTTTTCCAGTTTTGTTGAGGTATAGTTGAAAATTAAAAAAACTTCACGTACTTAGGGTATAAAATAAGGTGTTTTGATACAGGTCTGCACTATGATGTGACTATGACAATTAGGCTAAGGAGCAGACGCAGCATCTCCCCAAGCTGCCGCTCCATTCATGTGTGTAGTGCAGACACGGAGAGTCTCCTGTTCGGTGGGTT
This sequence comes from Dinomys branickii, assembly GCA_004027595.1. Lineage (NCBI taxonomy): Eukaryota > Metazoa > Chordata > Mammalia > Rodentia > Dinomyidae > Dinomys > Dinomys branickii. Next base: position 259,152 of record PVLD010000123.1, on the reverse strand, counting down.
AGGAGTACACAGACAACATTAGCAGCAATCACCCTGCTGGACATTCACTCTTGAGAACTTACCATGCACAACTGAAACCTTCATCATTTCACAAACATCCCCCATTGCTGTCACTCCCTTAGTCCCTGGTAAGACTGTTCTACCTTCTACCTCCACATGTTCAGCCTTTTAGATTTCACACTAGTGAGGAGGGACAGTAATTGTGCTTCTTTGTGCCTGGCTCATTTCATTTATTTCTTCATGTAAGTCCTGTGGCAGGTGTACTGGTTCACACTGTCTCTATCTATTTATCTGGCAATGGACACTAAGGCTAACTCCCTACCTGCCTGTTTTGAGAAGAGCTGCCCGTGGCAGGTGAGCGTAGATATTTCACCAAAAGCAAAAGCTGAAGCTATGTTTATCCCACTCAAAAAATACAGATCTGGTATAACTTCTGTACGTATGTGAAAAGTAGATTTAAATACCAATGACCTTGTATTTACATCCTCCGAAAGCCTAATAGCTTCTGATACTTCCTAAAGACTACAGTAACTAGAGAGACATACGGGTTTTTAAGATGCCAAGCAGTCACTTAACTCAATCTGAAATCATGGTCATGAAAGCATTTCCATTTGCGATAAACAATGTAGTTCAGCTTCCAGACAACTATTCACTCTCTTTACCCCTTTTTTGAGTGGATTATGAATTAAGAATAATTTCTACATTTAAAATGTGTAAAATGACATCTAATTCAAATGTTTCAATTCATAATTTTGGAGATATCTCTATGTGTCCTAGCTGACCTCAAAATTACAGTCCTCAGTATCAGCTTCTGGACTCACCGTGAGTTTTTATAACAAGGAAAATATGCAAATAAACCAAATTATGTCATTTTGTTTTGCACATCAGTTTGGTATTTTTTTCAACCATTGAAATTTACCCAATGTTGGAGTCAGTGTAAGAGAACTGACACGGTGGACAGTTTGGGGGGCTTGTAAAATATCAAAATGTTTCAGAAGGGCTTTTGTTGCCACTGCATCAAAATGAAAATTGAAAAATATTACTTCATTAAACAGCATAAATGGGTTTTGAAGACACATTAAGTGAAAAGGTGCAGAAAGGAACGTGGCTATTAATACTGCGCAACTCTATTAATGGAAGATCAAACACAGGAAAAGTAAAGCTAATTCCTGGAGAGAGCAGTACAGAAGTTAACAATGAGAGGCACTATGAGAGTGACCTCTTGGCTGTGAGAGCTGCTCTGTTCCTTGATCTGGGTGGTGGTTACATCGTGTGTTCAATCTGTGGAAGTTCATCAAGCTGTACTGCCATGCTTGTACTTTGTGTACATGTTTTACCACAATAAAAAAGTTTGTTTAAAAATGGCCCTAAGACTTCTGCCCAGCTGGTCAAAACACAATGCAGATCAAACTATAACCACATGATCATTGAAATTTTTCTTTTAAGTAGGTGAATAAGCAGCAAAAGAAATACTGTACCCTGGTGTGTGCACGCATACATATAAACATGCATATGTGATAGTTTCTGAGTAGATTTCCATTCAGTGTCAGCAACTCCTTAGGCCTTGAGCTGTATCTGACCCAAGTCAGTTATTATCAAAACAGATTGAAGTCATGTGTCTAAAGCTGATAAAATGGTTAGGTCACAATTTTACAAAGACTCTGAAGTAATCAGCCAGCAAAATTCCAGAATACATCTCTAAAATCGCAAGGCCTCCCTAGAAACGCAAGTTATGTGTATAAAGGCACATGAAAATGAAGTCCTCCTGGACATAAACATAGTTTGCATCTGCAGAAATGTACCTCCCTGTTCTGATTACTGATATTAAAAAACCAGAATTAAATCAGATGAAACATTTTTTAGTTGCATGGAAACTGCTCAATCCTCTGGTCTCAACTGTGCAGCAGTCTGTTATCAGTGATGTAAAACAATATTAAAGTAAATCAAATCATCTCTGCTCACCAGAAAGATTATTTTCCAGTTTGGTGAGGTGTTGGGGTTTTGTTAACTGTGCCTTTCAAACTTATGTTTTAAAGTTTCTCCTCTCGGAATCAGATCCAAAATTCTTCTTTCACCAAAATTATAAACACATAAATATAAACTATTTAAAACTATCACAAAGCTTCCCCTTAAGAGGCATTTCCTTTCCTTATGTTATAGGAATGTGATATTTTTGTGCTTCCACCTGCTTTAATACTACTTTAGCCATGGTATATATAAATATTATCCAAAATTACATGGTTTTAATTAAAAAACATAAAGTCTCATGATTCAGCTAAGAATATTACATGTCTTTCACACTTCTATCAAATAAAATGAGTGGTTATTTTCACAATAGTAGCATATAAAGGCACTGTTCTATCTATATTTCTTCTTTTCCTTTTCTCACTAGTTTATTCTAAAAAGTATTTCTGAATATTCCTGAAGTCACTTATAATTCCATATGTTCTCATCATAAAGTTTCCCCCTACATTTTGACCTTGAAACAAGATCAAAAGTAGATTTCCACAGAAGACCATCTGCTTTTTCAAGTTTACACTTTTTTTCATTTCCATAGTTATTACCTTACACAAAACTCTTATTAGAACAAGGAATGTAATTTTAATAGGACTTTTGTATTGTATAATAAGTAAGGTTGGGTAAACAATATTCTATCTTTTTCCCCTTGCACTCTTTCAAACGCTACATAGTGTTCTTCACCAGTAAAAAATAAATTATGACATAATATATTTGTACATGAATATTTCTCTAGTGATGACATTTCACTTAAGTTGAAACTTAGTCCAAATGCAATAAGTTAAGGCTTGAACTAGTGTAGCTTCTAGAATGGGGAACTTTAAATTGAGGCTGAATTTCATGCCTGCCTTACTGAGTAGCACAAAGAAATGGACTTTTCTTATAAGATAACACTGGCTTTCAAGCCGAGGGCAACATTCAAGTTACCTTGAGCAATAAGTGATGTTCAGATTAGCAAAGCTACAACAGAACTCGCATGTCCTCATTCTCCTCATCGGTGCTTTCCTAGTTTTTGCCATGGAAATAGAGAATCGCCACACGCTGGGTGATCTGTTAAAATTCTAGGCATCATTCTGTAAGATTGTTTCAATCCTTCACTACACATTCAGTCACCAACATCCCCAGGTATCTTCCGCTGCACCTTCCACCACCTGCTCACCATAAGCGCACAGCCATCGTCAGCATCTAGTGCTTGGATCATCTATCTAGTGCTTGGATCATCTCTAGGCCTGTCCGACTTTCCCCTAAACAATTCATGCAACACCCAACATCATGTTCTTTTTTAAATTTAAAGGAAATCATTCACTTTCATTCTTATGTCTCTAATGAGCCTACATCATGAATAGATATTTCAATCCCTCTAACAGGTTTACACCCTCCTCCTTCACCATTCAGATCCAGCCATTTTAGTTCAGGTTATAATGTTCACCCTCCTTTCTGCTGTTAGAGCACTTTAAATGTTACCCTTTTCTTGACCACTCTGACAAAGATACCTGTTACTCAGAGCCCTATGGCTGACATTCTTTCTCTGTCAATCACTTTTACACTCTCCTTCCACATGAAACATCTTCCTTAAATACATGTTGAATAAATGGATGAATGTAAGGAAAGAAACTTTGTTATTGTAAATTTCATATGACTGTACTTGCCTGTTATAGTTAGACTAGATGGTAAACTGGGGGAGCTACGTAGAGTGGTTATCACAGTACTCGAGGCACACTAAGACCTGATAAATAATCTGTTAGTGGGTTTTCTCTGTTGAAATAGAGCTTTGTAATTTTTAAAAAAGACTATCCTAAGCACTTGTATAGAATTCCTCCTTGAGCAATAACAGCTCTCCTGACTGCAAGAGATTTAGGGTTTTCCTTTCCAATAACATCTATTAAAATATAGTATTATAAATGGTCAGTGAATTAATGCTTTTCAACATTTTAAGCTAACCTGAGCTACACTATTGCTGATAGATTAAAAAAAAAAAACTTTACTGTTCTTTATTTTACCATCCTGGTATTCTAAAGTCTACCAGATATTACTACCCTTCCTGATAGGAAGGAAATGAGGAATATGCACTGAGAGGATTTGACAGAGTGAAGATTCAAGTTAGGCATGAAATCTATGCTCCCCCGGTGTTTGCCACTTGCTGAGGAGATTCAGATCAACACTGGTGTGTGTTTAACCTCAATTTCCTATGCCATTTCTTTAGACTTTTCCCAAGAGATGGATAAATAATGAATGTAATTCACTCAGCACAATAGTTTAACAAATGACTGATTTTGAGTTAATAGTAATTTTTCTCTAAGTATGGCACTGAGCAATACCTCTGGGAACATCAGAAAGACTTCTCTCCTACAGCAGATACCTGAACACAGGCTAATTCTACTGTTGTTGAGGCTTCCAGTGCTATTTCCTGTTCCCGAGGTTATGGGTGCAGTCACACTGATTTCTTGCTTTCTGATATATTCATTTAATGACTGTGTTTGGAACCACTTTGACTTTGTAAGTAGTACAACTTGATGATAAATAATGATGACTTAAAGGCAAACTAATCACTAAAGAAATAAAGGTCCTGCCCATGGTTTGGATTCTTAAACAAAATATGCTCCTATTTCCACACATCTGCAACAGGAACAGGAAGACAGAAACCTTCCCAGAGTCCTGAGAACTCTGAATGTAAATCATGACTATGGTCCATTAAACTCACTCTAAAAACCTTAATATTGTTCTGCTTCACAAGCTTGTCCATGTGTAGGAATGTAACCACGTGGTTACAATGCTCAAAGAGCCAAGCGCTTCATTCCACTGCATTCCATTCCAGAGTTGTCTTTCCACAGAGAAAATTTGCAGTTTTCAACAACTCTCAGGCAGCCTTCTCCCAAGTGAGGTAAATGCTCTCTTTGTGTTGTTTTCTTCCCAGGTGACTGCAGGTGCAAGATAGATGGCTAGCACTCAACTACTGGAAAATAGAGGGAAGTAAACTGTGTCATTTCTCTAAGTTTTAGTCAAAATGTGTTCCACAGAAGCAGAGGTAACATAATAGTCCAAACAATAATTTGCAAAAGCACTGAGTTTTCCTAGCTACTACTGTTCAGTATGTGGTTCCGTTATCTTCTTTCACCCCCCAAATGTGATGGATTTTTATGCCTCAGATCTTCCTTAGCATATCATCACTCAGATGTAATGCATCGAGCACAGGCATTTATATTGAAAATGCTGTGAACAGTTCTGGAATGGACTCAGAGAGTTTGTAATGGGCTGTCAAATCTATTTCCTGGTAGACACTAAAGATTTCCTGATGGATTATTGTGCAGGTAAACATGACATGTAAATTGTGACTAATTTCTCAATGCTTAGTTAAATATACAAGTGAAGTGCAATTTGCAATACATTTCTTAATAATCATTCAGATATATGTGTCAAGAAATGTAAGACTGTTCAAACTTTTTGGTATAGTAATTCTATTACTAGGAGTTTATTCTAAACAAAGATATAACTCCTACTAGTTATAACCATAATAAAACTACAACCAGACATATAATAATCAAGATCCCAGATCTCCAGCAAAAGAGCAGAACATTAAAAGCTGCTAGAGAAAAGAAACAGACCACCTATAAAGCAAAGTCCATCAAAATCACGGCAGACTTCTCAACACAAACCATCCAACTGAGAAGAGCTTGGAGCGAAGTATTACAGGTCCTAAGACAAAAGAGCTTCCAACGAAGACTGATGTACCCCGCCAAATTATCCATATAAAAAGCACTAAAAGACATTCTACGTAGAGAAGAAAATGAACACAGTCTCAAGAACAGCAATAGAAAGGAACCCTCAAGACAAGCAAAAAAGTAAACAGGTAGAAAAAATAAGAAACCAACAACAAGTAAATAACTTGACAATTATAAGGCAACACATATTGGTTAGAACCATAAATGTAAATGGCCTCAATTCACCAGTCAAGAGAAACAGAGTGGCAGAGTGGCTTAAGAAACAAAATCCAATGATATGCTATATACAGGAAACACATTTTACTCAAAAGGCAAACCATAGACTGAAAAATCAAAGAATGGAAAACAATACTCCATGCAACAGGAACCCAGAAAAATGCAGGAGTAGCTATTCTGTTTGCAGACAATGTAAACTTCAGACAGAGAACAAAGAGATTAAAAAAAAGGCCACTACATACTTGTAGGCTGCAAGAGGATGAGATAACAATCCTAAACATGTATGCACCAAATATCAGCACACTAAACTACATAAGACAAATCTTAATAGCCTTGAAAACTCATATAATTAACAACACTGCTATAATAGGGCACCTCAACAACCCTTTGACACAAAGACATAGGTCAACTGGACAAAAAATCAGCAAGTAAATAACAGATCTCAACCAAAGCTGTGAACAAATGGACTTAGTAGATGTATACAAAGTGTTCCACCCCACAACATCAGAATACACATTTTTCTCAGCTGCACATGGGACTTTCTCTAAAATAGACCACATTCTAGCCTATACAGCATACCTACCTAAGTGCAAAAGAACTGAAATTATTGCATGCATATTATCTGACCACAGTGCAATAAAATTGGAACTTAATGACAAAAGGAACTCCAAAAACTCCATAAACACTTGGAAATTAGACAACAATCTTCTGGACAACCAATGAGTCACAGAATAAATTAAAGAAATACTTACAAACAAACGAAAATGCATATACAACTGACCTGAATCTGTGGGATACAGAGAAAGCAGTTCTCAGAGAGAAATTTGTAGCAATGAACTCACACATAAGGAAAACAGAAAGAGAACAAATAAATAGCCTAATGCTGCACCTCAAACTTTTAAAAAAAGAACAAGTCAAGTCCAAACCCAACAAAGAGAGGAGATTATAAAGATCAGGGCAGAAATTAATGCAATTGAAATGAAGAAAACTCTACAAAAAATAAATGAATCAAAGAGTTGGTTCTTTAAAGAATAAATAAAATTGATAAACCCGTAGCCAATCTTATCAAAAAATGAAAGGAAAGAACTCAAATTCATGCAATAATAAATGAAAAGGATTAAATTACTACAGATTCTACAGAAATTCAGAAGATAATTAAGGCCTACTTTTAAAATCTTTACTCCCAAAGGATAGAAAGTGCAGAAGAAATGAACAGATTCCTAGGTATGTATGAATTACCAAGGTTGAGTCAAGAAGATATAAAAATCATGAACAACCCAATATCAATTAGTGATACTGAAAATGTGATTAAAAACTTACTATCAAAGAAAATCCCAGGCCCTCATGGATTCATACCAGAATTTTACATGAAATTCAGAGAAAATTTAACACCAACACTCCTGAAACTCTTCAATGACATTGAAAGGGAAAAATTCACCCTAACCCATTTTTGGAGGCAAGTATTATACTGATACTAAAACCTGAGAAAGACTCAACCAAGAAAGAGAACTACAGACCAGTCTCCCTAATAAGTATAGATGCAAAAATAATCAATAAAATACCATCAAATAGAATGCAACAAATCATCAAGAAAATCATACACCACGATCAAGTCAGATTGACTCCAGGAATGCAGGGATGCTTCAATATTCACAAATCAATTAAGGTTATATACCATATCAATAGAGCCAAAGACAAAAACCACATGGTCATCTCAATAGATGTAGAAAAAGCTTTTGACAAAGTCCAACATGCATTCGTGATAAAAAAAAAAAAAATCTACAGAAAATAGGAATAGATGGTCTTTCCCTCAACCTGATCAAAACCATCTATGACAAACCAATAGCCAACATCATACTAAATGGACAAAAACTGAAAGCTTTTACTATAATCAGGAAAAAGACAAGGATGTCCACTCTCAGCACTCCTGTTCAACATAGTTCTGGAAGCACTAGCCAGAGCAATTAGACAAGAGAGAGAAATAAAAGGAATAAGGATAGGAAAGGAAGAAGTAAAACTATCACTATTTGCAGATAACATGATACTTTACATGGAAGACCCCAAAAACTCCACAAGAAGACTCCTTGACTTAATCAAGAAATTCATCTGTGTAGCTGGATATAAAGTCAACACCCCAAAATAAATAGCATTCCTATACATAAACAACAAATAGACTGACAGAGAAATTAAGGAAACCATAGTTTTCACAACAGCAACCAAGAAATTAAAATATTTAGGAATCAATCTAACAAAAGAAGTAAAAGATCTATTCAATGAAAATTACAGCACTCTGAAAAAGATATCAAGGAAGGATCTCAAAAAATGGAAAAGCATTCTTTGTTCATAGATTCAAAAAACAAACGTGAAAATGTCCATACTCCGAAAATTGTTGTATAGATTCAATGCCATTCCTATTAAACTACCATTAGCATACCTCACAGATCTAGAGAAAACATTCCTTAAATTCATCTGGAATCAGAAGAGACCCAGAATAGCACAGCCAATACTGGGCAACAAGGACAAGTTAGGTGGAATCACAATCCCTGACCTGAAATTACACTACAAAGCTAGTGTAATAAAATAAACAGAGTACTGACTAAAAAACAGATGAGAAGATCAATGTAACAGAGTGGAAGACACAGACACAACCAAAAACACACCCAGCCACCTAATCTTTGATAAAGGGGACAAATAAACTCGCTGGAAGAATAGCCTGTTTAATAAATGGTACTGGAAAAACTGGTTTGCCACCTGCCAAAGAATGAAAATAGACCCAAGTCTATCACCATGCAGTAAACTCAAAACAAAATGCATCATAGATCTCAATATTAAAACAGAAACACTAAACCTATTGCAAGAGAAATTAGGTAAAAATCTTGAAGACATAGGCTAGGCAGAGAGTTCATGAACAGAAACCACACTGCCCATGAAATACTTCAAAGAATCAACAACTGCAATCTCATCCTGCAGAAAAGTTTCTGCACATCTAAAGAAATCACCAGCAAAGTAAAAAGAAAAACCCACCAATTGGGAAAAAAATTATAGCTGATTCTCCCTTGGACAAAGGGTCTTATATCTAGAACATATAAGAATTAAAAAGCATCAAACTCTCCAAGTTCTAAGGCCCAATCCAAAAACAGGCAGTTGAGATGAATACACATTTCTCAGGTAAAGAAATACAAATGGCAAATAAATATATGAAAAAATTTCAACATCTTTAGTCATTTGAGAAATGCAAATTAAAACAACACTAAGATTTCACCTCACCCCAATAAGAATGGCTGTTATTAAGAAATCAACCAATATTAAATGCTGGCGAGGCTGTGGAGAAATAGGAACTCTTCTTCACTGCTGGTGGGAATGCAGACTGGTGAAACCACTGTGGAAATCAGAGGTCCCATTCAACCCAGCTATTCCCCTTCTGGGTATTTTCCCAGAAGATCTGAAACAACATATCACAGCGATATATGTGCATCCATGTTCATAGCGACACAAGTTGTAATCGCTAAATTGTGGAAGCAATCCAAGTGTCCATCCACTGAGGACTGGGTAAAAAAATTACAGTACTTTTATATACTGGGGTATTATTCAGCTATAAAAAAGGTAAACTTGAGGCTTTTATAGGTAAATAGTCACAAGGAGAGACCATACTCACAAGTGAAATAAATCGGATCTGCATGTGTAATAATGTATTATCTCACTACTATAAGAACCAGGAAGTATGACAGACATTGTGAAATGAAAGGACAATGCTCAAAAGTAATGGACAACTTGGTTGTGGGTAAGGAGAAAGGAAAGAAGGGGAAATTATGTATGTATCTATACACAGGATAGCTAACAGTTGTATTACTGTCTTCTATTGCTTTACTGAAAGGAACAGTTAATGATTACTTGTTTGATCTTTATTGCTTGTTTCTATTTGTTTTTCTGAGAAACCACTTTGAAGCTATCAATACATAATACAATAACCTTTATTAATTTTGTACCACTTTGTGTAACTGTATTGTGTGTAGTGTTCTTATGGTATTTTGTAAATGGATATCTGTTTGTTAATATATTTCCTTACTTTATTTTTAAAATAAAAATATAAAGAAAGTTATAGACAATCTTCAAAAACATTCTTTTACGAAAACGTATTTTAATTATATAAGTAAAAAGTTCATTTAAATAGTTCTGAATGAGTATATATAGTGCTATTATTGATTACCACTGGGTGTAGAATTATGAATGATTTAATGTTTTTAGCCAAATTCTTTGAAGTACAGTGAACATAAAATAAGATTTCACCATCTCTATGTCATCACAAGATATAGCCCAAGTCGGTCTCTTTAAAACGTTTTCTCTACCCCTATGCCACAACTCTGTAGAACTGTTAACACACATGTCAAGAGAACCCTGGGAAGAGCAACTCGCCCCACTTGGCAGAGGGGAACCATGAATTTCTTTTTTGTCAGCATAGATTAGTTGTGCATTTTCTATAAATGAAGTGGAGTTGTGTGTGTTCATTCTTTTATCTAGAATCTTTCTCAGATGTATTAATGTTGAGTTGAGTTTTTTCCTATGGCTTTTTTTTTTGTTTAACATGTTTCTGAGATTTACCAAAGTAGTTGCACTTAGTAATACATCTCCTTTTTATTATTGAGCAGTGGTCCCTTGAGGTTATATTACGATACATTTATTCATTTATTAATTGATGAACATTTGGGCTTTTACACCTTATGAAAATCATAAAGAAAGATAATAAAATATTTACATACAAGTCTTTGTGTGGCTATGTGTTTTCATTTTCCTTGAGTAAATGCAGAAGAGGAAAAGACTTTATGAATATGTACGTTCGCTTTTTGGAAACCTGGAAACTATTTTCTAAAAGGTGGTAACATTTGAGAATAACAGTTGTTCACAGATGCTAATATTTAGTAGTGCCAGTGTTTAAATTTTAAACACAAGTTTATTCCAAGGTATTAATTCATTATGTTGCTTTCTCACTTCCCTGAAGATTAATACACTAGGTACCTTTTTTATTTCTTTATTTTTTTTTTCTTGTTTTTGGTACCAGAAATCAAACTCATGACCTTAGGCTTGCCAGGCAAGTGCTTATGCCACTTAGCTGTGTTCCCTGCCCTAGGTACCTTTTTATGTACTTATTTTTAATATTATCTGTTCTGTATGAAGTGTCCCAATCCTTTGCATATTTTCTTCTATATTGAGCTTTTGTGTCTTATTAAGTTATGATATATTCAGAGATGTAAATATTGCCATTTTTCCCACTGATGGTTGCATTTTTATGTCCTCAACGAAGTATTTTTTTCCTAAGAAGATTTTAATCTTAGTGATGTCCAACAATTTGTTTCCTCCATACTTTATTGTTGAGTGCTCTTTCTAAAATTCTTTGTTTAACTCAAGCTCATGAGGATTCTCTTATAATTCTCTTAGTTAATTTTTATAAATAGTGAAAGTTTCAGGTTCATTCTTTTATATGGTTATCTAATTTAATCATCATTTGTTGAAAGAATTTGCTTCTCACTGATGTATTTTGGCACCTTTGTTAAAAATTAGAGACTGTTTCATGTGGCTTTCATACCAATACCAGACTATCCTTAATATTTTTATCTGTGCTCCAATTTATAATTCAAAGTCAATGTTGTTTTCCTCTAGTGACTTTTCCCATTGGTATTTTTGACCTTTATCTCACCCAGTGAATTTTTTAGTTCTAGGAACTGTATTTTGTTCTTTTGGCATGTCTTCTGATAATTGCTTCATTATGTTCATGTTTTTGTTTTTTAATTTTTTAGCACACTTACAGTATATGTTTCTAAAGTCATTTTCTGCTAACTAATCTTTGGTCTTTTGTTTATTTAGTTATTTTTTAGATTTTTTTGAGACAGGGTCTGGCTAGGTAGTTCAGGTTGTCCTTAAACTCTTTATGTTGCCCAGGCTGGCTTTGAATCCATGGAGATCCTCCTGCCTCAGCCTTCCATGTGTTGGGATTACAAGAATGAGCGACCATTCCTGGCAATCTTCTGTCATTTCTGAACCCCTTCCTACTAATAATTTTTCTCCTGAGTATATGTCATATTTCATGCTATTGTTTGTCTTTGATGATTGTTGCTTAGATATATTTGAGTTTCTTCATTTTTCTTTCTTCAGAAAGATATTGAACATTAGCTTGCCAGATAATGAGGTAATTTTTGAGTAGGCGACCCCTTCAAGGCCGATGTAGACTAGCCTTTACTCCAGAGACAGTTTGTACGTTTCTATAATCTTTACGGAATGTCCTAGGTATTCATGAAGTTTCCTTTACTCTGATTGGACAGATCTTTAATAAATCATAGTTCTAGCAAACATGGTCAACATTTACTTTACAGGTCTCCCATAGATCTTAAAACATCTTGCCCCGTTTCTGCACACACATGTAAAGCTTAGTTTTTCGCCATAGAATTAAGCCTATGCCATGCAGGTTATTAAAAGTTCTTCTCCCTCTCATTTTCCTCCCTCTCTCTGTCTCTGTCTCTCTCTCCACTTACCTCCCTGTGAAATTTCATCTATATAAACTAAATGTCTGTCCTCTCAATTAACCCATGCCCTCTGCATGTTCCCCTTCCTGCCTGATAATCTGGACAGTGCTTCCAGACAGAAAGCCCAGCTCATCACTGGGCCCAGCACACTTCTGTCTCCTTCTGACTCACAGTCTTGTGTTCCCCACTGTATAATGCCTGAAGTCACATATTTTACATGTTTTACCCAATTTTCTGGTTGTATAATACTATAGGGAAGACAAGTCTAGTCTCTGTTATGAAAAACAGGTAGAATTGGGAGTTATCAATAATGATTTTGTATGTCTCATTTTTGAAAATTTGCTATTGTACATACATAAAATGTTATACTTAAAAAGTTGGTCATTCTATAATCATTGAAAAGTGCAGATAAAAAACCAAAGTGCAGATAACCACATGGTAATTAAATTTAATTAATGAATTAAATTTTATTCAGCATTGATGGGGCAAGTTTTACCTATACTTATTAGAATGGTTAACATCACTATTGTCTGCCTTCTCGATAATGACATTCTTCACGGCTCAAGCACAAGGTTTATTTGTTGAAAGAAACGAAGGCTGGGCACCCAAGCAGAAAAAGAATGTTGTGTTTGAACCCAAATCCCCAGTGTACAGAAGAATCATCTCAAAACCATGCAGTAGGTTTCGGTACAATTCATAGATACTGACATTTTATAGACCAGGAAAATCCAAGCTTAACTAGCATAGAGAAAGTAATACATTTCCTTTCTTTTGTAGAAAGCTGCATATAATATATCTTTGAAGACAGTGTTGAGATTATCACCATGTTCTTCTATAGATAAATATAGGAGTTCAGTTTCTGAGGCTGTGGCATAGTTTGTTGGCAATAAATTCACATGATGGTACAAAAAAATAGTACTTGTGGAGGAAAAAAAACTTTGGCAGTGTATACTTCTGTTTGATTTACTGACATACTTTCTCAGTTCCTTATACTTTGCAAAATCATATTTACTGTGCCATAGTGTGTCTTATTTTCCAAGGGTTTTATTTTTGGGAGATGGAGGAGGCTAAAGGCGCAAAGCACACATATTCATGAGAAGAGTGAGTGGCATTTAATGTCATAAACATGACAAATAAATGCACAGGCACTTGATGTCATCACCCTTATTTCCTTGGCACCCAGTTGCCTGATTTCTGCCTTCATAAACTCAGCTCAATATTTTATTTCTGCACAATGAAGTTTGTCTCAATAAAATTAGTTCCTGCAATTAGCTTCCTCAGCGATGATGAGCCAGCAGCACTGTGGTAATTTTGAATTAATAGCTGAAAGCGTGGTATCAGCTAGTGCCTCTTTTGAAAGGTGCTGACATGTAGGTTTTTAACTAGTTTCTCAGGTTAGTGGGTGAGTCTGCACATCCCCAGTGCCCGAATAATTTAGTACCCATATAGCACAGTTCTGTTACCTTGTTTTATGACAAGTAGCATGTGTGCACTTATTACACATTTACTGTGTGATAGGCATTGCTGTAAGGCTCTACACACACCACCTTACTGTCAGAAGAACCTTTTCAGCAAACACCAACCTCAACCAGGATGAACACACGGGTGGTCAGTACACATTCATCCAGGGTGTTAGTATGAGCTGCGTGCTCGAGTACTAGGAACTGAGAATCAAGCTGACTCGAGCAGGATGTGAGACACAGTTCGTGCTCAAATTTGGATCAACTCTGAAGCCATTTTGAAAATAAGTTGACAGTATTCAGGCTATAGAAAGCACACAATAACCTGCGGGAAGCACTAGACTATATTCATCAGTACGCTTCTTCTCTTCCCTGGAGAGAAGGGACAAAACATCAGGAATTCCTTGCTTTTTATGGCTCTCCATCTTTTCCACCCTAAGTCTAATCTTTACAGAGGTACATATTGCCTTCTCTGTTGGGTGTAAGGAGGGGAACTCTCTTGTTTGTCCTCAGAGGTTTCCCATCTGCATATGGGCCCTTTTAATGTTATTTCCATTACACCAAGTGCATAATCAAAATGAAATTAAAGTCAGTGCTATTCACCAAGCACAGAACACCTACCTAAATACGCAGCTTGCTAAGTTGGAAAATAATAAATAAGACAGATTTTGCTATGTTCCTAAGATGCTTGTAATATGGCAGCTGGTGACAACAGAGTGAAAAGCAAAAAGAAGTGTCATTTAAAGAAAATTAAACATTTCATCAATGGATTCAGAAAGGAGAAGTATAGTGTGCCTGTCAGTGAGATTGAAAGCTTTTAAGCATTGCATTTGAAATAAAACCACATAGTGAAAATAGCAATAACCTAGAGCATGTGAATCAGTCCATGGAGACAGTAAGGCATTTTCCATTAACCCATAAGGTTGCTAGGTATTCAATATTCAAATTAATTCTTAGTCAGTCTCCATTTTCAATATTTATTCTATATATTTTAACTTTGTGCTATGGATTCATCTTATTTTCTATTTTAATTCTTTGACTCAGTCCAAATGAATTGGTCCTAACATGACATATACATTCAACAAACTGTTTATACCAAGTATATTATCATTGTCAGTGTTGAGGTTTTTTCCACAGTATTTAGGATGCAAGGTGTAAATTTGCTTTACACATAACAACTGGGATTCAACTGAAGCCGCAGGAAAAGCCAAGTGAACATAACTGGCTCTATCCAACTGTCAACCTACGTTTTTCTGTTCCATTTTCATATATGGTGAGGCTTCTACTACCACACTGAAAACTAGCCCTGA
The DNA here is from genome assembly GCA_004027595.1 of Dinomys branickii. Classification (NCBI taxonomy): domain Eukaryota; kingdom Metazoa; phylum Chordata; class Mammalia; order Rodentia; family Dinomyidae; genus Dinomys; species Dinomys branickii. Next base: position 243,916 of record PVLD010000123.1, on the reverse strand, counting down.
ACCATTAACCAATGACAGGAAATGGAGATGAGGCGCTCTAAGATATTTGAAAAGCATTCAAGAAATTGCTATGACTGACACAATTTCACTTTCAAATATCATCTTTGACTAAAAATCTGCAAATCACATTTTAATGTACATGCTACTGAAAATATATAGATCATGTTTATTAAACCTCAGGTCAGATGAGATAGCCTCTATTCATAAAGTCTTTGTGCACATAAAGAAAACAAGAAACTAGTCATGAGGAATATATAATATTCACCCCTTTAATATGTGTTATTGGATTTCATACTTAACTAGGGAAGAGGCTAATATTGGGAAAAACTTGGTGAAGGTACAGGGGCCATTCTATTATTTTTGCAGCATTTTATCTATAATTATTTTTAAATAAGCAGTGTACAAGGCAGGAAGATTGTGAGTTTGAGGCAAGGTTGGGCTACACAATACATTCTAGGCCAGCCTGGACTACATGAGACCCTGTAAATAAATAAAAGAAAGCAAGCAAGGAAGAAAGAAAGGTTACCCCCAAAGATCAATGTCAAATTATCTGAAAGTATAAGGTTGTAGCGAAAGAAGACATGACAATGTGTGTATTCTTTTTCCCTCACCTCTTGCCTATGAGAGATATTAGATTCCAAAAGCAGGACCTGGTTATGACAGGACACAGCATACCGATTCTCTGCATTCCTGTGGCTGGGTGTGTTGTTCGAACTCCTTTCTGCACACCTCAAGGCAGCGGTACTCAGTGCTGGTGATAGGCCTTTGGCAGAGCCTCAGAACACTGCTTACTTTTCCCGTCCTCGAGAGTGCAGTAGCTATTCTCTGCAGAGCTTACCTTCAATGGCTGGGGCAAAGTGATTGTCAAAGGCTAAGCTTACAGCCAGATTGCAGCGCGAGGACAGAAAAACAATGTTTCTTCCTGAAAATGGGTAAGCCCCTCTGTGACCTTAAAGTCCTTCATTTTATGCTTCAAAACCCCAGGGTGTGTGATGCCGGTGAAAAAGTTCCCAGCACGCCTCCTAGATGAGCTGGCTCATACTTCACTCACATCTCAAAGGGTACTAAGCTTCCATTTTTACAGGTTCTCTGTGCCTGATCCCATCTTTGGCCAAGGATTAGGCAGGCACTGGAACTGGCAGACTCTTTTGAGATTTTACCAAACAAGATTGTGCCAGCATCCTTCCAAACATTTTTTTTTACTATTTCCTGAAACTATCTCAAGGTGTAGGTGGTTACGAACTTAACGATGCATGTCACCATCCTAAGAATGTATAGTGACGTAAAGCATCACAATGTACTAGACTGGTTTGGTGAGGAAATGAACAGTACAGCAATCAGACTGCTTTTACAAATGGTCCAGAAGTTGTGCACACCTTTAGTCACAAAGTTTTTTGTGACAAAGAAATAAAGTTGCTGCTTCACATGGTATGTATGGTAGGGAAGCAGGGTCAAATACACTGGGTACTTTTTGTCCCCTGGAATTCTTTGTTATCATCAGCCTATGACAGCAATTAATACAGAGCAGCATGGATGAATGACAAACATGACAGAATATTTTAATATTCCCCATCCTACACTTATTGCACGTTTTCTGAAGGACAGAAGGGGCACAATTCAGAAATAGTTCTGGAAAAGCCCGATAAGGAAGTCAAAGGAAAGAAGTACAATAAACTGAAAGTCACAGTCTGAATTTTAAGTGATCTACCAAATGCTTCATGACCTCTCAATCACATTTCTAAGCCACAGAAGCCATAAAACTCATGATTTCTATTGAGATAACTTAAAATACAGAAATATCTGTGTCTTAAGACAATTGTATTCCTTCAAATATTTATTTCTATGTCCCGGTGCTTTTATCGTGCATTTCATAAGTGAGTACTCACCATCCCATAGTCATTCTATTCCTTCCTTCTTAAGGCTGATCACCTTTAGATGTCCCTCTAAAAGTAGGCAATGTATATGAGTTATAGTCTTATACTTACACACTCACACATATGTAGTAAATTGTGGAAAACATTAGGTTCCATTCCAACACAAACTCCACATATATAATACATTCAGAGTAGATTTACTTACATTTCATATTAAAATAAAGATGGTCTGAAACTCTATTTCAATATGGTGCTGTTATGGTTTGCATCTGAATGTCCCTGCAAAGGCTCAGTGCTCATGCACTGCCACTCTAAATCAGGAGTTTGTGACTGATTCATAGTGCAGTGCTGGAGTGAAGGTGCTGGGACTAAGGGTGAGTGATTGCTGGATCCATCCACTGATTGGATTGGTACCACCCTAATCCTAGCAGTCTGTATAAGCTAACAGGGGCAGAAAGAGGCTTGTTTCCCCCTTTGCGCTCTTGTTGCATTTGCTGTCTTCCACTCCCACGAACTGTTGCCCTCTGCCCTGTGCCATCCTGCCTTGGAGCCAGCAAAGGATAGACTGGGAGCTGAAGAAACCTTTCTTGCCATTAACTCGGGTGTTGGGCATCTCATCTCAGTACCAAGAGAAAAGTAAGTAAGACAGGGCTAAAGAATGCTCTACTAAGCAGGAAATAGGACATTTCAGTAAAGGTTTAGGAAGAAATCCTTGTAGAACTTCCATCTCTGACTATTTTAGTCCATTACCAGTTGGAACAGGCTGCTGCACGTTGGTGAATGATGAGGGACAAATACACAATTACAATGTATTCCATACCCCCTTGCCTTCATTGCTTTTGCTTTTGCTGTAGAGTTCACACATTTATTTTGATGAATTAAACAATAGCACAAAACATGAAGGACTATTTAGATATGGGTTAATACAGGGGAGAGAAGCTGGTTTATGAAAAATTATCTCAGAAATTATAAAGTCAGCGTCCCCTTATTTTAGTAAGAAAGTAGAATTCTGACAAAAATGACAAGAATCTTTATGCACTCCATGCAATTACTCTTAGTTATGTATGATTTATAACTTCTGCATGTACTCTCCACACACACACACACACACACTTCTGGTAGCACTCTAAGACAGCTCCTTCTACTGTGAGGCTTTTTTTTTCTACTCTTAATGCAAGCTGATTCTGAACTCAGGAATCACGTACAGGGCTGGGGGTATAGCTCAGTGGAAAAAGCAGTTGCCTAGCAAGCGCAGGGTCCTGAGTTCGATCCCCAGTACCACAAAAAAAAAAAAAAAAAAAAGGAATCACGTACAGAATACCTGCTACCTAGTACAGTATGTTGCCAATGGTTGTAAAATGTATTCTGAAATGAGAAAAAATGTAAAAATATAAGCCTCGAGATGCAGAGGGAATAGTCAGAGGGAAGAGTGTGTCTCAGCCCTAGCAAAGCAAAGCAAAACAGGTTCTCAGGAATTGTTTCCCAGTGGCGTTGTGGCTTCAGCACCCTTGAAACGTCCCATTACCCACCAGGTGTGTGAACTTTTCTGTTGCTGATCTACACCTTTTGGATCATTATCTACAGCCAAGAGTGTTATATTGGAGTAACTATAATAAAATTCAAAATGTAGTAATTTAAACAGAAGAGTGAAGTGGAAATAATATCATGTGAGATTGAGACAATGGCAAAAGAAAGTGTTTGCTATACTGTTTTAATGAGAGCAGTGGTAGCCGACACACTGAAACAATGGGACTGAGGTGGAAAAGTGCAGGGGGTATTGAAAGAACTTTGTAGAATATGGAGGGAAATTGCATTTTAGATGCAGCAGAAGCAAATAAAGGACTAGGCACATGGAGGGTAAGGCAAGATAGATGCCTTCCCTTGAGAAAAACTGAGAAACATGTCCTTGGGAAACCCTGAATTTCAATGTGGTATATTCTACTAAATTGTTTGAATTCTGGTGAGAATATCATTTTCAGAACTATTTTAGATATGTTTCAGCACACCTGCTGGCCACGCTCACAGCCGTCCTGACAGCAATCTAAGTGTAAACCCACTGAATTGATCACATTTCTTGGATCAAGACTAGCAATGTTGTCATTTTATGACAACAAACATGTGCACAACTGGTGCTGAAACAAAAATGACAAAAACCTTTAAAGTATTTTTAAAACTCCTTTAGATGGTGGTTAAGGAAGAGAACTTTTAGGGTAGGTGTCAGTTATGACGGGCCCACAACGATCTCCTCCATCCTCTCACAGCCACCACCACGGCACTGTCACAGACTCTTCGGGCAGCTCTGCCGCTCGCTCCTCCTGCCGAGCACCAAGTCCAGGCTGGGGTGGAGTCTTAGGCATGAGGAACGAAGACAGAGCTTGGCAGAGCCATACAACAAGGGGTTTAGGTTCCCATCTTCTTACTAAAGTGACATCGTTAAAAAATTCTGACAAGTAAATAGTTCTCATCTTCCAGTTATATAAAACAGCAGATTTGACCATGAGATTATGCAACTACTTAGAATCATTGTTGGGTTCATAGCAGATTTGGGGTCCTAATGTGCTCTGTAAAAATTCCCGCAGGTCACAGTTGTTCATTCATATGAATCAATTAGTGAAAAATAATTGATGCTAAGAGGCAATACTCAATATTTTAAAGGATTCAAAAAGAGGAATGTTACTATATAATATAAAAGAAGGGGGGGCTGGGGGTATAGCTCAGTGGCATAAGTGCTTGCCAGGCAAGCGCAAGGTCCTGAGTTCGATCCCTGGTACCGGAAAAAAAAAAGAAGGAAGTATTTTTAAATACTTCTACATATTTTTAAATAAGATTTTAAATTAGACACCATTTTGAAGGTGACACGCTATTATACAATGTGATAAGTTTAAAGTATCTCTTAACTTGATACAATATCTGGATACCAACATTGCCAACAAAATATCCATCTGTATTCCCTTACCAGATGGTTCCAAAATTGAGTTTGTAGGTTCATGTGCTATCATCTAACGCAGCGTTTTTCATTCATGGAGGGTTAATTGATAAAGAGAAAAAGGGACTCAGTCATAGTCACTTCAGTGAAAAGAAGATATACTCCAGGGCACTTGTTATCTCTGCAAAGCCCATTGTGGATTGTGAGTGGATAAATCACATCAACAGAAGTCATCTTTCAAGTAAAAATAAAGACTGTGGAATGCCTTTATCACATAATAAATCTTGTGGTATGTAAAAAAAAAAAAAACTTTCTGCAGAACAAAGCCCAACACTGGAATCATATCTTTTTGGTAGTATAATATCTGAGACCAATGATAGTGTCGATTTGATAAAGGAGAAAAGGCTCTCTTATTTCACTTTGTGTTATCAGATTAATCAAATAGCTCAAAGTTAAGATAGACACAAAACATAGTGCACTTTTAGAGACCAAAACCTTCATTATAAGGCAGCCCTGGCCACATGTCATGGCACACCTTTAAGACCAGTACTCTGGGAAGCTGAGACAGGAGGATCAAAAGTTCAATCCCAGCTGTTGCAATTTAGCAACTTTGTAAGACACTGTGACCAAAAAAAAAAAAAAAAATGTAGCTTAGTGCAAAGTCCTGCTTTCAATGACCACAACTCTTCCCCACAACTTCCAAAAAGCAAGAATAAAACCATAAAATCTACAATTCTGTAGATAGGTCATCTAGGAGACCTGTCTCCAGAACAAGAGACAAGCAGGTGATGAGTAGGTGCACACACTGAGGACTGCTGAGTTTGAGAAGATCTAGATCGCTTTATTGAATGAAAACAATTCCCAATAAAAGATCATGATCTAGTTCTCAGGAGTGGAGCCACGAGGCAGATGATCAGGCAGATTCCAGTTGGCTCCAGGAGTGTAGCGTGCAACCCTACCCTGGAATCATTAATAATGACCTTGCAGCATGGCACAAATATGCTGGATACCAGCTTTTAGAGCTGGACAGAACTAAGCTGAACATTTTGTCTCTCATTTTTAGTAACTTTAACCATTTGTCTAAATTTATCTCGGTTTCAGTTTATTAATTTTGAAAGACTTAATAATATCTGTCACATTCAGTTGTTGTGAAGATCAAATTAGAAACAGTAAACACATTCCTGATCATTTCTACTGGTCTAAATTGAGGTCTTCATTTTCATTTTCTGTCAGGAAAATCTCCATAGACTCCTAGGGAAACATTCCAGCACCCCATGCTTACATAGTTTCTTAAAAAGGAGAAATTCATAGAAAGATCTACCTCTCCACCCATATCATCCAGAGTCGCTGATATCTAAAAGTGAGGATCTCTTGGAAGATAAAGAAATAATATCAAATATTGGAATTGCAAACTCTACGGCACACAGAGAAGGCCCCTTTTAAAGGATGTATGCTCAGTGAATCTAGAATCTCAAATATGCAAGCAGAGAACTGCAAATTAGAAAAAAGAAGATAATGAACCATATATAAATAAAAACTTTAATTAATTTACATGGTACACATGTGCCAAGAGAAAGGAACAGAAAGAATAGAGCGATTGCCCCATGAGTTTCAGGGAAATCCTCTTTGTCAAGAATTCAGCACTGTGCAAGGGAGAAGATGCAGGATTTAGAGCATTCTGTCTTCAGGTCTCTACAGAAAGCACAGAACAATTTCTCATGAAATAATACCTTTCACTCATTCGTTACTCTTTACATTCCTAATTTTAAAATATTACATTGATGCCTTTTAGTTAAGAGCCTAGCAACATATTCATACACGTGTATCTACTTTGAATTTTTTTCACTTCTCTAAACAAGCACCATCAAGTAGTTTTATTGTAGATAATTCAGTTTCCTCTATAGCATGCTACTAGGAAAAAATAGTTTTGTCTTCCCACTATGCAAAAATCCTAACTAATGCTAAGGATTCTCTTTATAAATTAGAAACTCTCACTTATGTACCACTCCATGGAGAGTTTAATGAGTTCAGCATAGAGTTCACTAAGCACACACAATTTCTGGCTCTGGAAAGTTAAGGGACATGATCCCAGGATGTGGAGAATGAATGGAGTGAAACTATGCTTCGATTTACCTTTAATGTCTTTCTGTGGTACCTCTTCTTAACTGAGGAGAGAAAACACAGCTTTTTCTCTGAGAGCCCATGCTGTACTTGGAACTGTTACCATTTATATCTACAATATGCAAATCCTATGCACATTCTGTATCTTAGTGTGACTCAAAAGTGGTATATGGTCATCCCTCAGGATCCATGGGGCACTGTTTCCAGGACACCCGGTCCACCCTTGGCAAATTCGACAATCTGTGAGTACTTGGACTAGCTCTCTCATTGCTGAATATGCTACCCAATGCTCCTAAATGGAGGAAAGGTTTAAAGACTCATGGTTTGGTGGGACTCAGTCTATGGCTGGCTGTCCATACAGCAGGAACATCTTGCTGGGAGGGTGTGGTAGAGGAAGGGTGCTCACCTCAGGGCAGCCAGGAAGCAGAGAGACAAGGGAGGCGCTGGGGGCGAGGTCACTGCAGTGACACATGTGTTCCAACAAGGCCCCACCTCCTAATAGCACGCTTAGCTATAAGCTCAGCAATGCACTGATCCAGTGATGAGTGTAGCACACACATCATCCCATCACCTTCCATGTGCCCCATGCCTCAACAGCAGAGACTTTGGGCAAACCCTAGATGGGAACCTGTTATGGCTGATACATTGTGTCACCTTGGGGAGTCTAAGAGGTTTGGCTAAGTGACTCAGCTGTTCTGCATCTTGGGGTAAAAAGGATATTCACTTACCCTTCTGGGATGTTGTTTATTGTGTTAATTTGAGAAGTTTAGAAGGTAACTATGTGACTCAGAATGGAGCCAGGGTGCTTACTTTATATACATTCTGAGCCTATGGAAGAAGAGGGCATGGAGATGATGTCAGTGATACATGCCCCCTGGGTCGGGGTAGGCTGTTTTAAGGTAAGGGAAGGAAAGAGGCCATCTTTCCTCCTTTTTGCTCTGGTTGTTTTTGCTGTGTTCTGCCGCCATGAATGTTTGCCTTCTGCCATGTGCCACTCTACCTCTGAGCCAGCCAAGTATAGACTGAAATCTCCACAAACTGTAAGCTAAACAAACCTTTCTTTTCTTCATTTTGGACGTTGGGTATTTGTTTAAGCAATGAGAGAAAAGCAACTAAGACAGAATTTGGTACCGGGGGTGGGGTAGTTGCTATTGCTATACCTGACCATGTGGTTCAAGAGCCTTTGGAAACTGCTTGTAGGAAGAGTTTGGAAAGGTTCAGAGACGTCGCCTGAAAGAGATATGCTAGAACACCTGTGAGATTCTGGTAAGAGCTCAGAAGACCAGAACTATAGCAATGTGCAGGCATCTTATTCAAAACGATGCAGTATTAGCATATAACACATACATCCTCTTGTATATCTGAAATTAATTCCAAATTATTTTTTAGTATCTAATGCAAATACTTACAAATACTATGTAAGTAATTGTTATGATATGGTAGGGGGAACAGTGACCAGATTAAAAAGCATGTGTGTGCTTAATACAGATGTATACTTTTCTGAATATTTTAAATCTGCATTTGATTGAATCAACACATGTGGAGCCCACACACACAGACAATGACTACACAGAGATATATTATGAACATGTTTCATTGCCTTGCAATCTATCCTTTTCACAATATTAGGAGTAAGTCCTAAACACCTCCCCTTTTGTATTATAATTTATTGTGGCAACTTTACAACTTAGGATGAGAGTTTTTATGTTTATTTCCCACTGAGTAAAATATCATTATATTTACCAATAACTACCTCATTTGAACTTTAACAAATTTAGTGACAGTTATCATATTCAGTGTGTTTTTGTGAGTGAATGACATAGGGCCAATGATTTAGAACTGTTTTCTGTCTCCTTACATAGATTTATGAATAAAACTAAACAAGATATCCTATTTTCTACTAGTTTCAATTGCAGAAAACATTTTTTGGGTATGTTTTGGAACATTTTACCATTAGCCTAAACAAAATTGCTCAGATTACTAAAATTTCATCTTAGTCTCCCAAAAGGTTACACTATGTAAAAGTTACCTTGTTCTTCCATTTCAAGGCAATGTTTGCTCCTTTTAATATCCCAATAAGCAAAATCTTCCATAGAGTTCGAAATTATACCATATATTAACTTGATATACTCTTCAATGAACTTTTACTACTACTTCAGCCCATGTCACCCTCATTTCACAATAATTCTATATGAAGTTACTTATTTTTCTTTCTTTTTATTGCTTACATAGCTTGTGGTTAAACAACCCTAGTAAAATATTTAAATAAAAAGCAACCAAGATGTAGATACATGTACTTTAAACAGATTCTACAGTTAGTGGAAATGCAGATGTGCAGTGTTTGAGCACATGTCAGAGTGAGCAATTCTCTTCATAAAGTTTAAAGTGATCACTTCAATATTCTTGTCTCGGGCACTTTCTTGTTGCTGGGACAAAATAAATGATATCCACAATGTAAAAGAGGAGAGGCATATTATTATGATGAAAAGGATAGTCCATGGTCCATGGCTCCAAGGCAGAAATGGCATGCCCGAGGGGCACAGAAGAAAAAAGCTGCTTACATCATAGCTGCCAGGAACAGAGTAAATGGAAGAGGCAGGGAGAGAGAAATATCCCTTCAGGACAAACTGCCAGTGAGCTGCCTCTTCTGACCAAGCTCTGTCTCCTGACATCACACTGAGCTATTGTGTCCCCATGGCCCAGCTACCTTCCAAGTGCCTCACATCTGAATACATGAGGATTTTGGGGGTCAAACCAGATCCAAACTATAGCATTGCACTGTGGGCCCAAAAGACCCCTGCATACCTAGTTATGCAAATTGCTTTTTGTTCATGTCTAACAGTTGCTAAAGGTTAACAGTTCCAGGACTGCTGAAAAGTAAAAGTCCAAAGTCTCCTCTGAGACTCAAGATAAACTCTTGGCTATGAGCTCCTGCAAAATTCCAAAAATGAGTTCAATATTTTCAACATATAAAGCCATAGGATAAACATTCCCATTCCAAAAGGGACAAATAGGCAGATAAAGAGAAATCAAACCAAAGCAAGACTGAAACCCAACAGAGCAAACATTAAACCCTGTAGCTCTGTGTCTCACATCCAGCACAAATCGTGGCAAGCTGTGAACTTCTAAAAGCTTGGGTAGCCTGACTCCTTTGGCAATGCCAGCTGCAGCCTTCATTGCTTCTTTCTCTAACTGGCTTTGCTCATGTCCTACAGTTTTGCTCAAACGTTCAACAGTCCTGGTTGAACTGTCTTTCAGCTTCACTCTCACACTGTCCTTTCAGCTTCACTCTCACACTTTTCAGGTACTGTCCTCTTGGGCGCACTGCCTGGACTCCCAGCCTCCTTCTGAAACCTAGGCAGAAGCCTCCCTGACACCATTACCTCTGCATTCTGCACACATCTAAAAGCAGCACCACATGTGGATGATGACAATGTCTGCCACCAAGTCCATCTTTCACGGAAATTTCTGATTCATTGAATTTGCCCCTCTGCTGGCTGTTTTCTTCATTTCACCCAGCTGTTCTTAATGAATTTCTTTTGAGTGACCTCAAGAAATGAGCACACAAATTCCAAGCATAACATACAAATATTTTACAAAGAAGACTTATGCTTTTCCTGCCCATTGTCACTGTTACTGTTTTACTTTCTGAATTTGGAGAAGGTAAATAACAATCTCTCCTTTCTTTTGGCATAACAGTCCATTTTAATGGTTCCACTAATATGGGATATATTTGACAACTGTGGTTAGTAAAGAACAGAAACTCTCTGACTTTGGTCTTGTCAAATAAAAATTGTTTTAAACATTACAGACAGAATGCAGGTTTCACTCTTTGCTCATAAGGAGATGTAAACAGGGCACTGTTCTAGAATATCTCGTACCTATCCTGAGAAAGCAGGGAAGGCAGAAGCCACTCAATAAAGAATTGAAAAATTTATCTTTTATAGAATTCCGACATTTCTGGTTCTTAGTACAATGTGTTTAATAAATGGTCACTGTTTATTGAATAGTTTCCAGAAGTATATGTGAGACACAATATTTATTCTTTGTATAAAACAGAGAAAAACTATCAAAAGTCAGATCAGGATGCCATGCAAAGAACTTAGCAGTAATGCACATGTGTTAGGAAAACAACTTTTGGAGAAAGAGTTTTACTCACAGCTTTGCCATTACTAGCTCTCTACTCAGTAAAACTGGTTATATAAAAACCTCTAATCATTAAACAGTAAGGAGATTAATACCATCTGTAAATGGTGAGCCAACTTACTGAGCTACTATTAGAAGACTGTTCGAAATATACCATAAACTCTTTCCATGACCCTTAAGATAATTTAAGGAACAAAAGTATACAAATAATTGTAGAGTAGTACATTTCTATTTTAATAAGTAAGTGGCAACACCAATGACAAATTAAAATAACCAGAATTATGACAAACACAAAGTAATTTAGAACATTGGTTATAAAAATAATTGTCAATATAAGAAACACTAACTTGATTTCTGGAAGTTGGTGGAATAGATATCCTAAGTGACCCTCATGCTGAAGAGAACTTAAAATGTAGGTAAAATATTACAAAATAAAATGAAATATATGTCTGAATGTGTTAATGATCTAGCAAGAAAATGCAAACTGTTTATTCCAAAGTAAGTAGGTTAAAGCTCATAAATAACAGAATATTCTCAAAGCAATAATGCATATTATTGAGAACAAATGATAAAAAGACAGGATTTCTAAGGTATCATTTTAACAGAGAAAAAATAGTAATTAGTTTTAGGAAGACCTAAACATATGATTAAAATTAATACTACTGGTAATAAGAAAAATAGAAATGGCACTTCTCGTAGGACACAGTGAGGATTTTACTCATTGAAATATTCCGAGGAAAATGCATTACTAAATCTAGACAGGAGAAAACACCAGCTACCCAAACTGAAAGGCAGTCTATGGAACAATTGGTTCACACTCTGGAAATGTCAGTGTCATGAATAGCAAAGAAGGACCCACAACTGAAGAGCAGTGAAGAGACAGGTTATCCCACACTCTATATTACTCTGAAGGATATGATTTGGTCAAGGAGGAACATTTAAATAATATGTCAATAGTTTTAAAATATGTCCACAAATCTTTCATTCATCCCCCTTCTACAGGCAGAGGCTAATTCTCCTTCACAGTGAATGTGAGCTCTACTTAGTAATCTGTTTCTAACACACTGAAGATGGTAGAAATAAAGAGGCTTATTATTTCTTTTTCTTGCTCAGTTGCTCTGCTAGGCACTTGTTATAAAAGAGACTGGATTCCTTACTTACACACAAAACTCAAAAAAATGGTTGACTCTGGCAGAGAAAGAGCCCATGTGATTTGACCAGGGAGAAGTTCTAAAAATTTAAATTTATATTCCCCACAAAGACTATATATAGACATATATTTTAAAACCATCATGGAAACACAGACATAATCAATAAAATCAGAACAGATGTGAGCTCTGAGATGATAGGGAAAGGGGGCTGAATGAGAGGAAAACACACATGTTAACTGACGAGCTGTGAATCCCCCCCCCCAATCACATAGTGAGTATAACATTATGCACTGGACTCTTTTATTTACACACTTACTCATACTTTATTGCATATTTAAAATGAGAGAACACAAGAAATGAACGGTTTGGGGTACATGCAGTGTGTATTCTGTCACTGTTCTAATCCTTTTGTGCTGTCATAGTGAGGAGAGCTGTTTGTGACTGGGAATCTGCCTGAGTTGAAAGAGTGGAAAAATTCAACGGGTTGAGATAAACAGTTAATGGGCAAGGAAGTTGGGTGACTGCACAGTCTCTTAACTCTTCACCCTCCCCTTTCTTATTGACTAGTTAGTGTTACTTTTCAGCTTTCCAAACAAAGAAACGTGTCATCTATTTACCCACCTCATGTGGTTGGACTGGCCCTGTGACCTGCTTTGGCCGAGAGAAGAGAAACCAGTGACAAGCCCATTCTAACCCTGGCCTTGAGAAGTCTTAAATGCTTTTATTCTCTGTTTTAAAGCCTTTTCATCCAGCATGCGAATGTGCCTGGGTTAATTCACCATACGAGAGACAAGTGGCTCAGTCATTTGTGCTGTCCCTTATAGAAAATCATAAATAAACAAGGCTCTTCCCAACTAGCTGGCCCTGACCCAGCCACAGCTGCCCTCACGTGCATGAGGAAGCTCAGCTGAGACCACTGAGCCTGTGATCACCAACACTGCCCACTGCCCCACAAGCCCACTGGAAATAATCAAATGAATGCTGTATTAAATGCACTGTGATACTGTTTGCTCCTCAGACAACAATCCCATCATGCAATCATTAGAACAGGTACTAATCATAAGTAATGAGTTTTATAATTCTATAAGTACTATTCCTTTCCTTTATATGCTTATTTTTTCTGAAGGTTCTCACTAGTACATATTCACAAGGTTACGCTTTTGCAATCCTATGATACACTGAGGTGCCGTATTTTGATGATATGCAAAATATCTCCACTTTGAAGAAACTGAAATGAGGTTTTTAGAAAATGATCAAACCTGAGAAGATAGATTTAATTTTTCTCTCAAAAGCCAAACAAAATGAAATTTCTAAAGGATAAAATAGAAAAACTTCAGGGAAAATGCACAGGCATGAAACTGAAATACGGTGATTTTTCCTTCTTCTAATTTATGTCACAGTGAAAATCTTGCTGCACTGTGGTGCTACAGTATTCATGAGAAGAGGAGAGCAGGGGTGGCAGAAGGTATTTTTAATAAAGTCATCACGGCACTCATGAGGATGCTGTATTTTTCCTGAACAAGCAGCATAACTTAGTACTCTGTTCTAACACCACACACAGCATAATGGAAATGACACTTTTAGAATACTGATTCTCCCACAGGGAACTCCACAGTGAACTAGGCAAAGATCACAAGCCTTGACAGCTGATTGGTGAATTAATTAGGTGTGGAACTCAGTTAATGCTACTGTAAATCAAACATGGAGCATGCACTCAGAGTCATACAGAGATTCCAAGGATGCTAGGTTCACACAACAGTAGGGACAAATGTGGTCAGACTCCGGAGGGAGGCCCGCTGCAAACAGCTTTACCAGAGACCTGCTGAGATTAATCTTCCTTATTTCTCTTTTTGAGAGAAAAATTTAGACTGGGTGGCAAAATTATGTAGTATCCAAGGGAAAGGCAACGATGACTTTTTATTACTCTCTCTAAAGTTTGCTGTAAGTTTAAAAAGTTCATGTTCACCAGTTCTTTACCCATCTTTAAAGCTATTTAACATCTCAAGTATGAGAGAGTTTAAAGAAAACACAAAACAGGACCGGGGTTGATTTGCTGTGACTGCCTCCTTGGCAGCAAGATCTGCAGAAATATTCTTGCATTGTTTGCCTTTGTTTTGAAATACATCTTGGAATGCAAAATCATGTATTTATCTGTTGTGAGATCCGGGGTGATCACGCAAACCTCCATCCCTCAGTTTCTTCTTCTGCAAAATAGACACAGTAATAATATTCATCTCTAGGGCTACAGTGAGGGTTTATCACAAAAAAATCCCAAAACTGTTTAAAACAATGCCTGGCACGGGCAAGAGTTATAAAAGTTGTTGCATGGATATCGACAGAAGAAAAATATTCTCCTATTTCTACATCTGTCATCATTTAAACTGCTACTTGCTTACAAAGACTTTGATCTCCAACATTCTGAATGGTGGAAAGTGGCATTTTCTTGGCAAAACTCGGCTTCCACAAAACTGAAGAGAAATAACATTAATAAAATCACATGTCAAGCACAAGAGTGTGAGGATTCATAAGTGATTTAAAATTTTTCCTATTCTGTGATCTGGAAAATATGGAGATACATTTTCATATGCAAAAAGTATTTCTTAAATTCATCTCAAGAATTTTTTTCTTAAGGAAACAACCATGGAAGAAGCAACCTGTTGAAGTTCAGCTGAATTCTGAGCCTCTGTCTTGCATGCTCTATGGAATGACATGAAGCAAGTTCAAACCCAATTCCATGTAACTCAACACTTCCCACTAGCAAAGCTCCAGGAGAAACCATAGAGAACATGCAAAAGAAAATGGGAACACATGTCTCCTCTTCAGATCAAACAATATCATTAATGATATTTTAACTTCTTCCAATAAATTAATCACTGAAAATACAAATGAGTATACAAATGACACAGGAAATATTGTAAGATATAATTTCAGTTTCAGCTCCTTCATCTCCCCTGTCTGGTATGCAATGAAGACAACCGCTGTATCATAAAACAACCAAGCATGGTGCTCGTGGAATTGCTAGGGATGGGTATGTGGTTGAGATAAACACAAAACTGAACTAATACTGCTTAAAGAAATAACTTGGGAAGATAAGTGGAAAGAGGGGTGCAGTATTTATTCATTAATAATAATAACATTATTAGCAATTTTATTAACTGATGAAAGGTGCAGTCCTTATTATGACTGCTGAGCTGGCTGCAGTGGTGCACACTATAATAGTAGCACTCTGGGAAATGTGTGAAGAAGGGTCTCAAGTTTGAGCCCCTGCTAGTCAATCAGCTGCTAAGCTAGACCCTGTCTCAAATTTAAAAAAATAAAAATAAAAAGTTCTGGGGATATAGTTCAGTGCAGAGGCTTTGAGTTCAATCCCCAGTCCCACAAAAAGAAAAAAAAAGAAAAAGGAAACAGTGAGTAAAAATGTCATAAATATGTAGTGTGAGATACTAGATAAGTTGAAAAATTAAACATTACATTAAGGAACACACAAGGTTCTGATTTATTCTTGAAAGGATTTTAAAAGCCTTACTTGTTTTTTGTGCTGGATAAAAATTTTAAAAATTAAGTAAAGAGAAAAATTTTGAATACTTGCAATAATAATAGAGATTAAGGTAGTATCTATTAGGAATCATATAAGAAGAGATATGCCTTGAAGCTTTGTTAAATCACACACACAGCTTTAAATCTCACATTTTTTATATGATAATTACAAAATATAAATAAAGAGCAAAATTAAAGATGGGTAATCAGAAATAGAGCAACAAGATAATCGATCTTTTGCAAAAGAGAAGGGGACCTTAACTGCATCCACTTACTATAAAAGCCTCGGGTGTATCTTTCTTTATAGCTGAGTAATACTCCATTGTATAAAAATTCCGCATCTTTTTATCCATTCTTCAGTTGATGGGCATTTGGGTTGTTTCTAAGACAGCTAAGATAGATGTACCACTAATTTCTATTCACTCCTTGAAAGGAACAGTTGGTGTTTATGCTGTTTGATCCATGTTACATGCCTACTTCTGGTAATCTGAGCAACTACTTTGAAGATAACAATATATGATATAATAACCATTGTTAATTTCCTATCATCTTGCTTTGAAATCCTGCACCATTTTATTTTTTTCTTTTCATAAAAGGAGAAAATAAATGAACAAAAGACAATGGGATCAAGAGATGGAGAAGAGAGGGAGGGAATGAAGAAGGAATTCAGATGGGTTATGCACCTGCCCTGACTCCTGCAAGGAATGCGATCATTATGCACTGCATATACAAACCAATAACACCTAGAATCCCAGCATCCTAGGAGGCTGGGGCTGTATAATCACAAGTTCAGGGCCAGTCTGGCCAACGTAAAAACTTAGCAAGACCTTTTCTCAAAATAAAGAAGGCCTTGGAAGATGGCTTAGTGCCAAGGCCCTGGGTTCAATTCTTAGTATCAAGTAAACAATGAAATGTATGCCAATGTACTGTGATTAACTCAGTCTTCATGACACCACCATGTGTAACAGAAGTGTTGAAGAGAGCAATGTGGTGATAACTTGATGACATCATGGCTTCCATCTTTAACTCAAATCAAGTACAGCGACGGCACTGATTCAAGCTTTGTTTTAGTGGAAGCACTGGTAAAGAGAACCCAAGGATTTTACTAGTCTTGATAAGCTATAGCAATGAATGAAAGCGATTCATACAATTTGAGCAATCTTACTTCAATCTACCTTCCTTGCTGATTAATACTGGCTAGAAGAAATTATAAACAATCTGTAATAAGTACCGGACCACAGATATTAGTGTTTCTAAGAAAGGACATAGATAGAGGTTTTCAAATGTGCACAATATTGGAATCTCTCAGAAGCTGAAATGCATAACCAGATCCCAGACCAGAAAAGACTGTACACATACGTATATATATGGTCAACATTTTCCCCAGAGAGAAAATAATGTGGTTTTACCTAATACATGAACAGAGTCCTATTAAAGGTCATAATCTTATCCTAATCATAACCTAAATCTTTAAAAATAACAAAGGAACCAAAAAATACTTAACTTCATGCTGTACTACTTTTTCCAGGTGGCTCAGTCATCATTGGGTTGAATTTGTCATTGAAGTGGCAATGCACAGCTGACTTGAAATTATACTTTCTCATCACGGCTCGCTGTTACAGAAGCCTCAGGGGCATCACGTGGCGAGCAGCGGTGTTTCTGTTCCTGTTCGAGATTTATGAGCTAAGCACTCAGACCCCACGTAAATTGCAAAAGTGACAAATCTTGGGAGTGGGAGCCCAAGGTGATTACTCTGGGCCTGCGATCATAACCACTAAAATATTCCATCTCACTTTCAGGAATTTATTCATCTGGTTTTAGTTTTAATTTTTGTCCTTTTGACACGGGGTTTCACTATGCAGAACAGGTTGGCCTTAAACTCACTTTGTAGCCCAGACTGGCTTCAAAATCACATGATTCCCCGGCCTCTTGAGTGCTGAAAGTACATGCGTGAGCCACCACACCAAGCTCCTTTCAGCAATTTGTGTCAGATAGACAAATTAGCAGCTTTTTTGAACTAGAAAGAATCTCAAGGTCATTTTCTTTTCTTTTCTTATTTTGCAGATGAAGGAAAGCACAGTAAGTGATTGGCTTCAAGTTCACATTCTAGTTAGTGATAGAATTAAAAATAGAACATCTCCAGTATTTAATTTTTTAAAAGCTTCTTTGTATCAAGAGTGCCTAAAGTAAGACAGCATAGAACACAAGAAAGCATCACTTATTATTGAGCAAATGACCTAAGAAGTATGGAAGGGCTACTTCTCTGCATAGAAGCCCATCACATGATGAGGCAGTGATAGAAGATGTGAAGCATTTTCTCCTCCTACATTGGCTGTCAGCTGAATCCCCTGTGAAAAGCAATTGGCTGTCTAAACACGCCCAGCTGCCTTGCCACAGTTATGCGAGGCTCATCTTTTATGCAGTAGCCTGAACTGTTTAGGGGGAATTTCTTATTTTCATGGATTTTTTTTTTACTTAAATAAAATCCATATGATATGATTTATTTTAAATGTTCATACTGATCACATTATACTGAAACACTCTCGAGTCTCCCTCAGAGATCACTACAATGTATACCTCCCTAGCATCTGACATCAGTTAAAATATTTACAGAGTTTTCATCATCTTGAACCCTTAGAATCTTCTCTTAATTAAAGAAGACAAAACTAATTGTTTGAAGCCTGCACGCTCTGTCATTATTGTCCTGGGTAGCAATTACTAGCTTTCCTAAAGGCGATTCTTCCGGCTATAGACAGAGCTCCTCTTTTAAGGATGTGATTCTTTTCAGAGTATGGACTTATTTTGCCACCTCTGCTCTGTTGCTATGTTGCCTGCTTTCTAACTAAGCTTTGGCAATCACACTGGAGAAAATTATCTTCTAAACTTGAATCAGAAAATGTCTCTCCCATGATCATCATATTGCTATATCTCAAGTAATGTTGTAGATTAAAAAACAATGTGAAATTTCAAAAATTCTTTATATGTTCTAGATAGAAGTCCTTTGTCTGAGGTGTAGTTGGCTAAAATATTTTACCAATTCATGGCATTTCTTTTTACTCTGTTGGTGATTTCTTTAGATGTACAAAAACTTTTCAGTAGGATGAGATCCCAGTTGTTGATTCTTTGAAGTATTTCCTGCACAGTTTGGTTTTTGTTCATGAGCTCTCTGTCTACCCCTATGCCTTCAAGATTTCTATCTACTTTTTCTTGCAGTAGATTCAGTGTTTATGTCTTAATATTTAGATCTTTGATCTATTTTAGCTAAGGCAATTGTGCTACTAATTTCTATTGGTTTATTGAAAGGAAGTTAATGATTAATTTTTTTGACAAATTTTACATGCTCCTCTCTGGTAATCTGAACAAGTACTTTGAAGGCAACAATATGCAAAACAACAACCATATTTGAATTGCTGTCATCTTGGTTTTTGAAATTCTGTATTGTTTCTAATGTTTTTTATTATTTTTCATTCTCTTTAAAATAATAAAATAGAAAAGTAATTTGGAAAGCTTTTAACTAGATAAAATAAATTTTAAAACACAATAAAGATCCTTTTCCTTCCTTCATAATAAAAAAATAAATATTTCATTACCTGATAGGACAAAGTTATATCTCCTTTGTTATTTAGATGAAGAGTTGACTATGTAAACCACTGTTACAGAAAGGAAGCAGTAAAAGGGATTTTAATTGTCAGATCAAGAAACAGAGACTATGAGATGTATCCTTTCATCCCATGTACGTTATATGCTTTAAGCATTTGTTAAAATGGAAATTCTCAGTGCAGAAAAATTTGCATATGGATTTGCTATTTTTTAAAATACTTTTGGAATCAAATAAAATATTAATTTTCAAAATGACTTCTTATCATGTAATAAATTAATAATGCATGTTTCATTATTAGCTGATAAAAAATCCTTCTAACTATAAGCTATCAAATTACATCTGAAAATAACAGTGTTCTTTGGGCTCACAATGGGAAATAGACAGTAGGACTTTGTGTACAGTCAAGCAGAAAAATGAGGTTAATTTATCAGGATTACTTAATTGACCAAAGAACTATGAGACAGTATTATATAAGAAATACTCAGCAAAGCAATTATATTTCCCAGTGTCTTCAAATCACTTAAAATTTATCATGATTTAAGTGTCATTAAATATTCTTTTTGATTGGAAGTGTCCTGTAAGTGATAGACAGTTTTGTGCTGTGCAAATTAGCAATTTTTCCCTAATTTTCTTCACATGACAGTCAATTTCTCCCATATTATTTCTTCCAAGTTAACATAACAGAAACCTTTGCAAAATGTGCCAAATGTCTCATTGTGCAGTTCAAGATTTAAATTTTATCATTCATGCTCGTGACCAATTTGATGCATTTTGCATGTAATTTCCCACCTATTACTCCTGGAGATCAATTTTTCTTTTTATTAGGCCTAAACCTCTGTGCATGAAGAGTTACGGTTTCCCTTGCATGCCAACATCCTGTCCTAGACTGACGTGAGTGGGCATGTTTGCATACGTATATATCTGTCATCTGAACCTAGGTAGGCGAGTCCTATGTATGTCATTCCTTCCTTCTGTTATTGTTTGCCTAGGACATTTGAGACAGTCCAGAAGTAGGCATATACTTATTCTAGAGGCCGTACTTTTAGAAGAAAATTGTACTTGAGTATTTCAAATTTGGGCTCTTCATGGGATGCTGTCTCATGTGTCCCTTCAATGAGCTATTTCATAATAGTTAATAGCTATGCCTTATCTTTCTAGACAATATTGGGCTCTGAATTCCTTTCTCTATGAATTCAGAAGGTAAGAAAAAGCAGTGGCTGCAAATATTTCCATATTCTTTCAAGCAAACGAAGCTCAAGTGCACACACACCATGAGGTGCTCAGTAAATGATGAAGAGTTGAGAAGAGCAAAGGCTGACAAAGTAATCAGACTGTCTAAGACACATGTACACACCAGGGCAGAGATGCTCGTCTCATTAGGATCAAGGACAGAAAAGCAGCCCAGAAGCAACACATTCCATTTTACATTTATATTATTTTATAGCCTATATTACTACCTGTGTCATATGTATTCACAAAAGACATTGTTAGCCTTCACACATTATGCCTAACATTTGAAAACACCCTACATAAAGAAGTACTGCGATCCATCACACATTAGACACAAGATTTAAAAATGCTAAAAGGGTGTTTTAAGAGACAAAAATGCCATTAGACCAATATACATAGTATACAGACTATCGAGCTTACATCACACATGACGTGTACTTTAGTTTAATGGAAAATATTATAGGCCCAGCAAAGAATTGCCAGTATGACAGGAACTTTATCAGTCACTCTTGGGTTCACAAATTAGAGTAACTACTTAGTTTAACACACTAGTAAGTTAAAGAAAAAGAATTACCTGCCTTCTTGGTATAAGGAAAGTAAGTTTTAAGACACAAAGTAATATTTCATTTCATCTTGAAAATATCATTAAAATAAATTCAGCATTTACCTCTGATGATTAAAAACCCACTGGATACTTTAGGAGCACTTGCAGCTCATGGCACAGCTTTCCAGGGGAACTGTTCAATTCCTACAAATAGAAGGAAGGTAAGAGAGAATATTCAGAGCTACCCTTGTCTTTGTAAGTTTATGGTAATTAGCTATGAAAACTGTATTATCATTCCACACTGCTGTTTCAAAAGTACCTTGCTATGATTGTGGTTAGCATGCAGCTGCATTTTATTAAATGCACAATAGAGCAATGAAAATTATGTGTGTCTGGAACTTGTAAAACTCTAGAACAGACTCCACATTATGAACACTATTAAAAGAAAATCAAGTCACTCAATTGAAGTTTGTTTTTTTTTTAAATGGGAAAAGACTGCCATACCATGGATAAAAGCATTTGTAATTGAAATGTTTCCTTGTTATATATGCATTGAACCATGAACATTCTCATGGTCATAACAATGTAGAAGAAGTAGAGAATCTTGGCTCTTTATTTAATTTCTATTGTCAACTACTTTAACAAGGTTGCAGTAAGTTTCACACATTATACCGAACATTTTCTTACAATCTATTTCAATGATGTATGAAAACAAATTTCTATAGAAATTATTTTTTTTAGTAGTACATATTTGTAGTATAGAATTTCTACATTCTTTGGGCGGAGTTACAACCTGTACATAATACATCTGAATTCCTGTTTTATCCCCTTTCCCAACCCTCACCTCTCCCTTATCTCTTGGTTCCCTTCTATCTACTTGCTAAAAGCAGTAAAGTGGTAAACAAAATATAGAAATATTTTGTTGCAGCTCAGTATTACTTGTGTATGTTCTCCGTGCAGAAGCACACATTCCTGGACAAAAAGAGAACTGTATGCACTGTCTTCCTCTCCTGTAGCCTGATCAGGCCAAGCCTCACCTGTGAGTCACAATCAGCGCCATGGACATCTCCATACTTTCTCTTCTCTACATGCTCACCATGCCAATAAATCTGTAGCCTATTAATACTAAGGAGCCAATAGCTTTTGAGAAATGAGTCATACAAATAAAGTAAGTAATATAAATATAAAAGACGCAACTAATTAAAGGGTATTAAAAGAAGACTTTTGCTAAATAGAAGAGCAATCTGGCTACAATACATAATTTAGCAGAGAAAGTAAGTAGGTGAAATACATTACTAATACTTAAGGAAAGATCTGTGGAGTGTTTTCTAAACAGGAGTTGAAAGAGCATAATCACATAAAGTAGACATTTTCGTTAAAACTACAATCCTTAAAAAGCAAATAAAAATCACAGTAATGGTATACCACGTTCTGTAATTATGTGGTAAATAGTGACATAAAAGATGAGATGCCAGACTCATAGACTTTGTGATACATTAGATCCTCTCATTAAAACAAATTGAAGAAAATCTAGAAAGGTACAGATCAAAGCTTGTTCAAATCAAATGTTGCTCAGAGGGAATAGAAGAAAGAAATGTACAGAAAATCGGTTTCACGAGAACTGGTCACTGGCTTAACTGAGCCAAAGCATAACTTAGAACGCGGACTATAACGAACTATACCCTTAAAACGTTTACTGACATATATAATTTGAGGTAAGGAATAAGATTTAGACCACATGCACACACAAAAATAGTGGAAACAGAAAGAGATTGACGAATGAGTACCAACAAACTTTCAGTAGACAGAAAATAACCCAAGCCATCCATAAAACAAAGTAGGCAGTGTACCTAATGAAATAATAATGTGAGCCAATCAATCACATGATCATGATAATGACATAATAATGAAGAAAGTAATATTAAAGACAGTCAATAAAATCGCTGTACTCATAATTTAATTAATTAATTAATTAATTTGCTTTTTGAAACTGTGAATCAAACTCAGGACTTCACACTTGCCAGGCAGGCATTGTGCCACTGAGCTGTACCCCCCAGCCCCATACTAATAACTTTAGAGAGATTACAATTTTCAAAACTACAGCCAGACCTCACCTAAAGCCAATTCAAACAAAAGTGATCTGATTTCAGGGTGTCATGGTTTGTGTCTAGATGTACCCCCCCCCAAAGCTTCATGTGGTCATCTAGAGTTTATGATTGATTCATGATCAAATGCTGGGATTATGGGTGTGAGTGCTATGGCCACCCTGGTGCGGGAAGCCTGCACACAATATAAGGGAGGTGAAGAGGCTGCTCTTCCAGCTGCCGCTCCTCCCTTTCTGCTCCGGCTGCTTTTGCTGTTTTCTGTTGCTGTGAACTGTTACCCTGTGCAATGTGCCACACTGCCTTGGAGCCAGCCAAGTATGGACTGAAACCTCTGCAAATTGTGAGCTAAATAAGCCTCTCCTTCCTTAATTTTGGGCATCAGGTATTGTGTCTCCGCATTGAGAGAAAGGTAACCAAGACACAAGGGTAGAATTTTTCAAGTATAATTTATAAAACTCTGACTGTTACCTGCTTTGATTCTCTAGAAGAGGAGAATACTGATCTCCAAGGTAAAGCATTAAAGGTAAAGCATTTGAGTTACATTAAAGTAATTCAAAAAGGAATAATCAGATCTTTGAAGTTTATGGTGATGTATTAGGAGTATATGACAACAAAGGAAAAGTAAAAATCTTCTGGACCTCTCGTGCTACTTGTAAAAAAATATTCTATAGTAATGGATTTATATTACTACTTTTATAAATGTTTCAGATGGAGACAATTGAAAACTTCTGCTTTAAATGAACAGGTAGACAATTTTACCATTTTTCTCAGTCTTTTTCCAAAAAATAATATAGTGCTTCTCACAGTTTATTTCAATAGAGGAGAATATAATATTTGTTTTGAGAAAAAAATTTATATAGTATACAGGTCCTCCTTCAAATGGTAACTCCTTTATTTAATGAAATTTCCTCTTGCTATTATTAATATTAGTGTATAGTACTATAGGCGATAAACATAGAGAAAATAATATTATGGAGCTTATTATGGTAAAAAGTTCATAACATAAATTTCTTAAATTATCTTGTGAGGATAATATATTGAAGTATCACAAAACGAACACCTCAGTGGTCTGCTGTGTCAGATTTTGGAGCTCCATCAATATTTTAGAGAGTTATATTTCATGTCCTACAGAAATGGTTTGCCCTACCTGCAAAGAGAGTATCTCTTGTACATTGAGACTAAATGCTGTGAGTTGCTACATGGCAGCCTTTTCTTCTCTCATACTGTGATGTTTTTGTTCTTTGTAGGCACAGAATACCAGGAAGAGAAATAACATTGCTACTATATACCTAGAAATTATGTGCAGTGATTTAAAAGCAATTAAAGTATTCATCATGTATTAAATCTTATGAAATACTGCTGTACTATTTCACAAATTCAGAACTGAGGCTTAGAAATTGATTCAATAACTTTAAGATTACACATTTTTTCATTACTTACCACTCCTTCCCAAGTATCAGAAGTAGAGAGTTTTGCTATGAAACTAGTCATGATAAATGATAAATTCAACATAACGGTGCTAACAAGGCTTGAAACCTGTAATCAGTGCAGTAGACCAGAACTAGGTGATTTAAATATTGCATTATCAACAATTCCCGGCTGTTAAATAAGACTGAAGCTCTAAATGAAAGCTTTCCCCTTCTTTTGTTTGTTGTTTTGATCCTCTTTTGAAAGGATTCTTATTAAAATGTAATAAAGTCTGTATTGTGAATGATAAAGTTTAAATTTATAATACAACATTTATAAAAATGACATCTAATATTTTAACAGGATATTTTCCATAAACAAATAGCAGATTAAATTTATAAGGTACTTTTAACAAATTGACATGATAGAAATCAAATTTCCTAAAAAATCATTTATTCCACACTATTTTCATCAGGATAGAAAAATTGGAATATATTAGTTTTTCAATATTAATTCAAGTATAAGAAAATAAATATATATAGTTCCTAATCCTGACATCATAAAATCCTGAAAGAGTAAATAAGATACAAAAGGTACCATAGATATTGTGAAAGGGAAATAAACTGCTCAAAAGGAAAGAACAACTGGGATGGGGAAAGGAGAAAAGTATTTTTATATATATATATATATATATATATATATATAAGCCAAAATAATTGTACTATTAATTTCTATTAGTTCATTAAAAGGAACAAGTATCATTTACATTGTTTGATCAATCTTAGAAGCCTATATCTGGTAATCTGAGCAACCACTTTGAAGATAACAATATGCAATATAATAACCACTGCTAACTTCCTATCATCTTGTTTTGAAATTCTGTATCATTTTTATTGTTTTCTATTACCCTTAAAATAAATCCAAACAATTACTATTAAGAAGAGATATAATTTTAACATAAAAATTGACTACTATTTGCTAGAGCAATGTAGAGCAGTTAGCAAAATTAGAGAAGAGAGAACTAAATCCACTGAATAATTTGTAACTCCATTATTAGCTACAACTTCTAATATTAAAAGCATGCATTGACTCTCTCTATAGACTCCACTTAGAGCATTACTTAAAACTCACAAAAAGAAAACCTTGTATTTTCACTCCACTAAATTGTTTTAGTATGAAATGCACATTGCCTGATCTTCAATAGAGAAAAGCAGCACCGAACAAACACATTTTTCATTTTTCTTTATTTCAAGCTGCCTAGTTTCAAACTGCTTTGTTTGGTGACTCCCAACAGAACGATGAGGGCTTCATCCTGAATTGCTTTGGTGGCAGATATTTCCTTTGTTCTTGACTTCCTTAGAGATGTATATGGAGGGTATCAGCACTTTTATTCACTTTAATCTTTCAAAACCCAAGAGTGAAAGCGATACCCTGTTATCTTTTTTAGTAGGTCAAGCAAGTTAAAACTTCTTATTCTTTTTAAACTTTCAACAAGTTGAAATCATGTTGCCACTATAAGTTTTTGCAATTGGATCACATATTTTGTTTGGTAAGATACATTTTTATAGCATACATATATATGTACAAACATACACACACAGTATATTTTGTGCCCTGCACATGCTAAAGTGATATTTGTTGAATGTCTTTCATATGCCAAGCCCTGATGTTTTTTGTTACTTTTCTCATTGCTGAGACAAAATATCTGACACCCCAAGTTAAAGGAGGAATGGTTTATTTCAGTTCACAAATTGTAGAAGTTTCAGGCCATAGGCAGTTGGCTTCCAGGCGGGTGGTATGGCAGAGGGGAGTCGCAGAGGAGAAACAGTCTATGATGTGCCGGGCAGAAGGCAGCAAAGCAGCAGCAGTGGCAGCGGCAGCAGCAGGCCTGCCTTCTTTCTGTCTCTATAATTTCCAACCATGCTGCAAGCCTATTGATTAGTGTCACTCATACCCTACATGGAGCTTCACACCATTAATCACATTACTAATTATTGAGACTATTAATCTTAATATCACACCCTCATTTCACATTCACACACCCAAATCCAGCCATCATCAAAACTCCTCATCTATGAATGCATGAGGCTTTGTGAGACAAGTAGATACAAGCCTTAATAACAGTTCTAATAACATAATAATAATAACAATAACAATTCTAATACTCCACATCTATTTGCTCACTTAATTCTCACAAACCAAAGACAATGTTTTAATCTCCAGTGAAAGGACAGAGGCACACAGACCACAATCCCAAACTGAGGCACACAGGGATTAACAAACAAAGCAAATGACAGAACCGAAATTTATTTAAAAGCACTGGTCCTCTGAGCTTGTTCTACTGAGAAATGCTGTTGTCTTTGAGGAAAAGATATCAGTGATGGCATTCTAACAACAGTAGCACAAAAATGACCCTTAGCCAAATTGTCCATAGTTAATTTAAAAAGTCAACCATAGAAATATATACTGGGTGATTAAAAAGAGTCAAGTGAGAAACCACGGAGCTGAATCTCCCTGAAGGCAGGAGTTATGATGTCTGGCAGAGTGATAAACATGTGGTGAACCAGCAGTCAAAGTGTATTTGTTGTATAAATCAGTTAATAAGTAAGAAAATAATCTTGTATGAGTCTTGGCAATCCTGCAAATGTTGGCTAGAGGTGAAAGTTTCACCCAGGGTAGAGGAACCATTCTAGATTTGATACACATCGTCACTGGGCTCCTACTTCCCATTTCCGGCCAACCACCTTATATAGTGCTCCCTCGCCCCAAACCCCTGAGCCCTTTTCAGCAGTGTTCTATTTACAACAACCTATAGTCCTTATTATTTAGGTGTTGTTCTATGCTACAATCATTTAATGAATTAACCTAACCAAAACCCATTTTAAATCCATTTAAAATAGGCATAAGTTGATTTTTAAGAGAAATATCATAATTCAATATAGTAACACTAATGATAGGAACATCAGGCCATTAGACCAAAACTCAGAAGGTAATATCCTGAGTTACCCTGTGCCGCTTTTCATCTCCCAGTTCCCCGGATGATCCTGAATCCATCTATCTGTTGCCATCCTCACTGCCATTATCTCTGTCCTGTATTATGCTCAGGGTCTGCCAATGTAATCAGCATTCCTGTTTGTTCGTGTTCATGCTCTATCAATCTTTTTTCCAGATTCTTGTCAGAATTATTTTAAAATATCAGTTGAATGGTGTCTCTCCATAAATGATATTCCCTTGTGTTTGGAGATTAAAAAAAAAAAAAAACACAAAAACTTTCTGTTTAAACTCTTAACCTAAAATGCCCTGCCTATCCAGCCACCAGGGGCCTTTCCTCCTTCATCTCCTTACTCACCAGCTCCATTTCTTCTGAAAACTTCCTTCTGCTTCAGGGTTGTTGCTAGGCTTTTCCCTTTGGTCAGAGCAATCTTCTCACCATTGCCTAGTCTTTTCCATCCTTCTTTATGTTTCAGCTTTACTTTCACTTTCAAAAGTGCACCTCATCCTGAATGGCAGGCCCTTTTGATGTTCTACCCTGGCTTCCTGAAGTTCTCTTGCATGTCATTTCTCAGAGTAATGTCCTGATTTGGAGTGCGAAGTTCATATACAGACTTACTGAATGTGAGTCTGCCAAGGACCACTTGCTAGACTTCATGACATTTCATTCCTTCATCCCCTCTATGCTCCGGCTTTCTAACTTATAAAATGAGGTACAAAGTTATCTAACAAAGGGGTTTTTTGAAAACCAAATGATTTAATACAAGTAGGCAATAAGGACATACCAAGTACACCATAACTGTGGTAATAGTTATTCAGTGAAATTCTACTTATCTGAATAATTATGGGATCACATTTTTTGCTTCTTCAAAAGATGCAACCCCCAGAGGAACAGGAGTCATGGCTGCACTCTGACCACTGCACACTGGGTGCCTCTGACACTGCCGTGCTCAAGGACAGGTCAGTAAATATCCTATGAATTAATTAGTTGCATTAATCTATTCACAGAAATAGGAGTCTCTAAAAATGAGAGAGAATATCATATGGATCATCCATTTTGTGGTAGATGGCTCTTTGATATCAGTAAAGTAATATATTGTGTGGCAGTCACTTCACATGTTAGTAAGTTTCATTGCATATAAAGAACATCTTCATAGCATACCCATTCAGTCATTTAATTCAAAAACAACTGAGGAATGAATATAAAGTATGTCAATAAATTCTGGACAAGTCATACATCTCCTTACATTATTGCAGTTTGATAATTTGTGCATACAAAAAGTTTTATAAATCACAGAAAAATTACTGATGTAATCTTTCTGGTTTTATAAATATCTCTTTACTATTATTGAAGCAACAACACAGTTCCATAGGACTGAAATTCACTCTAAAACTCTGCCTCCCACTTCATTAATCTTTTAACTTTAGTTCTTTTCCTTGAATCATTTTTTTAAGGCTGTGATCTCCTACTAAATCAATGTCTATGTCCGGTAGATGCTTTTCAAAAATTTATTGCTACTCTATTCTAACCTTGAACAAAAAACTCACATGACTTTTGTATCAAAGAATGGCATTAATATTTATGGTTAATTATTTGAAAGCATACTTTACTGAGATAGGGGAATGACTGAACTTAACTAATTAAAATATGCATTGTGTTCTTCTTAGGACTACTCATTTGGCCCTTTCTATTTTTAACATTCTTGTTTACATATGTTTAATTAACATGATTATATACATTTATTTGCACAACATGCTTTTAAAATATGTATTTATTATGGAATGACTACATAAAGCAAATTATCATAAGTGTTACTAGAGATATTTATCAAGCTTTTGAGGTGAGAACACTTGAATTGAGATAGAGTTTGCAAACATTTTTCTCATTCCATAGGTTGTGTATTCATTCTATAGATTATTTCCTTGGCTGTGTGGATCCTTTCCAGTTTGATGCTTTCTTAATTATTTTCCCTTTTGTTGTCTATGCTTTGGGCAGATCCAAAAACTTATTGTCCAAACCATCATCATAGAGCTTTTCTTTGTGTTTTTTAAAATTTATTTTAAAAATAAAAGAAGAAAATATATTAATACACATCCATTTACAAAATAGCATAAGAGCAATACAAACAATACAGGGCTACAGACAAAGTGGTAGGAAATTAACAATGGTTGTTGCATTACGTATTGATATCTTCAAAGTGGCTTCTCAGGAAAACAAATGGAGACATGCAACGTTGATCAAACAAGTAATTATTAACTGTTCCTTTCAGTAAAGCAATAGAAGACAATAGTGCCACCGTTAGCTATCCTGCATACACATACATACATGATTTCTCCTTCTTTCCCTTCTCCTGTCCCACACACCCCAGTTGCCCCTTACTTTTGAGCGTTTTCCTTTCATTTCAAAATGTCTATCATACTTCCTAGTTTTTATTCACTCTTTCAGGTTCTAACACTAGTGAGATAATATGTTGCTTACACATGCAGGTCTGATTTATTTTCCTTATTAGTATGGTCTCTAGTTGTGACCATTTACCTATAAAAGCCTCCATTTTATCTTTATTTATAGCTCAGTAATATTCCATTATATAAAAGTACCAAATTTTTTTTTATCCAGTCCTCAGTGGATGGACATTTGGGTTGCTTCCACAATTTAGCTATTACAAATTGTGCCACCATGAACATGGGTGCACATATATCACTGTTATATAATGTTTTCAGATCCTCTGGGAAAATATTTAGAAGTTGAATAGCTGGGTTGAATGGGACATCTAGGTCTGGTTTGCTGAGGAATCTCCCAACTGATTTCCACAGTGGTTTCACTGGTCTATATTCCCACCAACAGTGGAGGAGTTCCTATTTCTCCACAGCCTCACCAGCATTTGTGATTGGTTGATTTCTTAGTGATAGCCATTCTTTCTCTTGTGAGGTGAAATCTCACAGTTGTTTTCATTTGCATTTCTTGAATGGCTAATGATGTTGAACATTTTTTCATGTATTTATTTTCCATTTGTATTTCTTTATCTGAGAAGTGTGTATTCATCTCAGCAGCGCATTTTTGGATTGAGTCTTTAAATTTGAAGGAGTCAATGTTTTTTTAATTTTTTATATGTTCTAGATAGAAGACCTTTGTCTGAGGGACAGTCAGCTAAATTTTTTTCCCAATTTGTGGGTTTTCTTTTTACTCTGGTGGTGATTTCTTTAGATGTGAAGAAACTTTTCAGTAGGATGAGATCCCAGTTGTTGATTCTTTGAAATAGTTCATGGGCAGTTGGTTTTTGTTTATGAATTCTCTGCCTACCCCTGTGTCTTCAAGGTTTTTACCTGTGTTGTCTACCGATAGATTTAGTGTTTCTCTTTTAATATTGAGATCTGTGATCCATTTTAACTTGAGTTTGTTGCACGGTGATAGAGTTGGTTTCTTTATATTTTTTTCTGGTAGTTTTATAACTTTGGATCTTACACGTGAGCCTCTTCTCTCTTTTTCTTTGTTTTCCTTCTTTCCTTCCTTCCTTCCTTCCCTCCATATTTTTTCTTTTGTTCTTTCTTTTCCTTCTTTCTTTCCTTCTTTCCTTCTTTCTTTCCTTCTTTCCTTCTTTCTTTCTTTCTTTCCTTCTTTCTTTCTTCTCTTCTGTCCTTTTACTTTTCATTTGTTCTGTCCTGCTGTAAATTAAAGCCAGAGGCTTACATATGCCAAGCACATGTTCTACCACTAAATTACACTTTCATACCCTTACATGAAGGCTTACTCCATTTTGAGGTTTGTATTTTTTTGTAATGTGGTATGAAATATGGGTCCAGTTTACCTCTTCTGCAAGTAGATATCCAGTTCCCCCAGCATCACTGACTGAAGACACTGTGCTTTCTCTATGTGTGTTGTTGACATCTTCATTAGAATCAGTTGTCTATAAATGCACTGGTTCATGTCTTCTTTCTCTATTCTGTTTCCTTGCTCAGTCAGTTTTATTCTATTACCATGCTGTTTTGATTACTACAATGGTGTAGTAGATTTGAAGTCAGACATTGTGCTGCCTCAAGCTTTGTTCTTTTGCTTGACATTGCTTTCACTAATCAAACTCTTGTGAAATTTGGCCCCCTACAGTCTTAGATATTAAAGAACTGGTCAACATGTATATTCTTTTAACAAACTGTATGCTTAAAATTCTGTGATACCAGAACAATGATGTTATTTTAGAACTCTCTTTGTAATCAATCTGAATCATAGGTCAAACCTAGTTTCTTTTGACTCAAATTTTACTTTGATAATTTAAAATAGGCTAATATTGCTGAATAATTCATTTATTCACTATACACTTAATTGAAGATAGTTGTGAAGGGGACGAAGATTGGGGGACAAACAGGACAAATTAGTACCCTGAAAAATGCACATGTCAACCATTCTCCGGGATCAGATGCACCACAAATCTTCTGAATTTAATGGGAGTTTGCTAACAAGAATGCTGTAAAAGGTTGCTACTTTTAACTTCCTCCTCTGAGAAAACAGTAAGAAAATAAAATCCAGCCCATACGATGGTCTCTTCAGAATAGGTATTCTAAATAGTTCTACAAAGTTTTTCATAAAGTTGTTACCATAACAGTCTCAGACCTTCTGTATCATGGGCTCAAAAAGACCCTAGGAAGGAGCTGAAATAGAAAACAGGAGAAAAACACAGACATGGCCATGGTTGGAACATCTCTTATCAGGAGAAGAAATATTTGGCTGCTGGAGCTGTGGACTCACACTTAGTGGATCAAACCTATAATGAGTGAATCAAATTTTTGAGTTAAAGTCATATTTCTACTGAAGTACCATCTTAGGTTCAGCGTATCTCCCCCAAACCCTTTCTTTCTTGACACTTAAGCCTAAAAGTAGTATCAGAAGAAATTTGAAAGTGAAAAAACTGTAACAACAAGACCAGAGGTAGACTTTTCTTTGGTAAAGTTTATAATTAATCAATCATAATGTGTACAAGGATTTATAAAATTTTTGTTGTCAAATAATATTTGAACAGATAAGGAAGTAGAGATAAAAAATGGTGGAGTGACTTGCTCCCAGCAAGTTGAGCTACCATCAAAGCCTAGGTTTCACATTCTAAAATGAGCATTCTCTGATTTCACCCCAACACCAGAGGTCCATTCTTGTACATGGTAACTGGGCTTCTATTCAGCTTTTCCTTGCAAAATCTGATCCTTGAGCCCAAGTGCTTCCCAGGAAAACAGAGATGCAAATCTGTATAAGAAAACTGGGCAGAAGCATGCCAGTGTCTCAGTGCCACCCGAACCCGAACAACAGATGCGGCTACAACCCCCGAGTACTTGCGGCAGGTGGAAAGTGCTCTGGAACCCACTGATGGTAGCCTACTGTGAATTTGTTCCACATCCTCTGGATTGCATCCAATGCACACATCTCTGGCCTTGCCGAATCTTTGCTTTAAATTCCACTTCATGCAAAACAGAGTATTAATTGGAAAACGGTGATCAAAGTCTGAATTCATTTTTGGAAGTAAATTTTTAAGCTTTTATATAATTCTTATCATAGACATTACTTAAACATCTTGAGGTTTTGATTTGCTTGCTGAAACTTTACATATTATTCACTTTGCTGGTTACTACTGTAAGTAATTATAGAGGTAAGTAGTACTTACTACTATAAGTAGTTATAGAGGTAATTCTACAGTTGTGACTCTATATTGTGTATTAGCATATATTTAGCAATATGATTTGAAATTAATACAATATTAGAGAATTTGGGTGCTGTAATTACATCAGCATGCATTTAAAACAATTTACAAGGGTTTAGTGACTATATGAATTAATGGTATTAATAATTTTACAGTATGTTGAGAATATTTAAAATAGAATTTTGCAGAATTAAATATTGGAATAATTTTATATTAAATTATAGTTACAAAAAATTGTTCTATTTCCATGGCAGGTCTGTTTTTATTATATTTCAGTGGTCATGTATTAAGTGAAATAAAGCAGACACAGAAAGATGAGTATTGCCTCTTCTATTAAAGAGGGAAGCTAAAACAGTTAACCTGACAATACAATATTGAATACAAGAAACTGGAAAGGATATGAAGATTGAATCCAGTTCTCTTTTTTTGGTATAGAGAGTTGAACTTACAACCTTGCCCTTGCCAGGTAAGCACCGTCCCACTGAGCTGTGTCCTCGGCCCTGGATATGAAGATTGAAAAGGATGATTGAATGTGATCATGCACAGTGTGCACGAATGGAAATGTTGCAAGGCATTGTACTCATATATACAATTAAAACATTAGTGAAAACCTACAAGAAGGAATTTAACCGAGATGTGTTTGAGTTATGGGAAGCAGAGCACATCCTCAAATGTAAAACATGCACTAAACTGGTAGAGTGAAACACGTTGGTGACTAGATAAAAAAATGAGCTTGAATAGTCCCACCTCCCCTGTCCTGAGTTAAGAAAAAGAACCCGTCTTTATAATTAGAAACAGCATGATATATTCTTACACTTTTTGCATTTATTTATGTATTTCCTAATATACCCAAGTGTTTTTTCCAGTACCTATCCTTCATTTTAAATCAATTCATTACTGTTTTGTTTCTATTAATGAATACTAAAGCCAAAAGGAAATTCACAAGTCATATAACCTTCCTTGAAATTCCAGGCAATAAACACTAAACTAGACCAATGAGCCAATTTAATTTTTTATTTAAAAAAAATTAGTCAAGTTTTGTGCAATTCATGTCCCTGTGATGTACATACCAATCTCTTTGGCATCTGTCTGGTTTTACAATGTGCTTTTCCTATTGAAAATACCTTTCCACTGTATGTTCATGGAAAGAACACAAGCAAATATCATTATAGTCAATCCTTTTATGCCCTCCCACTCCAAGAAATAAGGATATTATTCATTCTCTTTTCTATGTCCCTAAGCAATTTGATACATCCTTCTTTTATTGCACTTAGCTTTATGTTATATATGTTTTTACAGTGTTGGGGATTGAGTCTAGAGCCTTTGTACTGAGCTACAATGACAGCACTTTCTGTATTTTTAGCTTCATACAGGGTCTCACTAAGCCACTGGGCAGTCTAGGGTAGGTCTCAATTTGCAACTCTGGTGGCAACACCATCTACAGTCGTGGGATCACAGGCTACACTGTGATGCCAAGTTGAATTATTTCCTTGCACAATCCTGAGTTGTGGTGCAAAATACATGATTTATTCTTTCCCAAATGCTTGTCCTGCAGCCAGGTTTGAATAATTGTTTTCTGAATGAAATCACCCTGTTATAATGGTTATATAATCATAATAAAAGTCCAATAAGGAATATAGAGAAATTTGGGAGAAGTTTGCTATTAACTCATTTATCCTCTGTCTAAATCTTCAGTAGTCATATCTAACTGTTCTATAGTTTTGTAAAGCTGGCATGGCAGAATTTGTGTGCATAATATAGCAGATGCTCATTAAATATTAAAGCATCAACATTTCTCACATGAGGTCAAATATCACATTTGTTATTATCTCTCTTTTTAAATACATAGAAGCATTTAAAAAGCTTTTGCTTTTGTTTAAAGGCAAAACACTGTTTTGATCCTCATATTTTAAAACCTATTTTTGCATCCATTCCGTTGCTGTATTTCCATGTTATACAATTAAAAATATGTCCAGTCTGTATTATGTCTTTCAAAGTTGGTCTTTTTTCATTCATTCATCACTTTATATTTTTTGCTTCATTCCAAGTACCATTGTTACTTTCTGATTGCCAAAGTTCTCCATAAGACTCTCATGACGTTATTCATCAGAATGTGCTTTTTTAAAAAACAAGGAAGCAGCTATTTGTAACCAAAGACATAAATATCAGATGTCTGTGGAATAACAAAGTCTATGGCAGCTGGAGGTGGAGAAATATGGTACAGTGGTTACATAAATAACTGTTATGAGTCAACTATGAGTGTGTACCTTACTTCTATCACTCATCAGCTAGATAACTATAGACAAACTACTTCACCTCTCTCAGTTATAGACTTCACCTCCAGATGAAGAATTGTGCTATAACATAGATATTAATTTATGCAATATCAAAGCATAACACTTGTAAATAGTAAGTTCTCAACTGATTAGTTTATTTAGTAATTACTATTATACATAAAAATACTCTTGCCAAGCTATCTTTATGTGTCTGTTATGGTTTGTGTCTAGATGTGACCCCCCCAAAACCTCCTACAGTCATGGGACAGCTTTTAGAGTTTATAATTCATTCATGGTCCAGTGTTGGACTCATGGGTGTGAGTGCTACTCCTGCCCTGGGGCACATAGTTTGCATACAGTGTCAGGGAGGGAAAGAGGCTGCTTGCTTCTGCTCTTCCCTTTTGCTCTGGCTGTTTGTGCTGTCCTCTGCACCACGAACTGTTGCCCCTGTGCCATATGCCACTCTGCCTTGCAGCCATCTGAGTATGAACTGAAACCTCCATGAAAACTGAGCTAAATAAAACTTTCCTTCCTTAATTTTGGGTGCCAGGTATTTTGTCTCAGCAATAAGAGAAAAGTAACCAAGACAATGTCATTAAATAATTATTTTTTTAACAACAATCACATTTTTAGAGTCGTTCATGAGAAAAAGCTGTGTATTTTATTCTCCATGTGGGGTTATTTGGAGTTGGTTGGATTTATTAATAAATAAACACATTAATTAAAGTTTTACCTATTT
Source organism: Dinomys branickii (assembly GCA_004027595.1). Taxonomy (NCBI): domain Eukaryota; kingdom Metazoa; phylum Chordata; class Mammalia; order Rodentia; family Dinomyidae; genus Dinomys; species Dinomys branickii. The sequence continues at coordinate 207,587 of PVLD010000123.1, read as the reverse complement.
TATCTATAAGCAAAATAGACAAAACCATTTTATGCTATATCTTTCTAGTAACTGACATGCACAGGAATCATTCATTGTGTGTGTTTCAGGCATTTTGTTGAGGGACTTTCTTGTGTTTGAGGTGCTCTCCAGAACTCCTTAAAGGGAAATTTTCATTTTCCACTTGGTTTATATTCTATCAGAGATTTAAAGATTATTTCATACAGTATGGATTGTGTGTGTGTGTGTGTGTGTGCGCGCGCACACGTGTGTGCACATGTGTGCAAAGGCACACACATATGTCTCAGTCCCTTTCTTGCTGCTGAGACAGTGTCTGACACCCACAACTTTAAGAACAGGTTTACTTTGGGCTCTCAGTTTTAGAAGTTCTAGTTCATTGTCCTCTGACTTCAAGGGAGGAAAGGTGTGGAGGAGGAAGGACGTGCTGGAACAGGGCCACTCAGTCCTGATGGCCAAAAGTAGAGAAAGGAGGGAAGGAGACTCGGTACACCTACCAGGCTGCACCACTGGTCACTGCCTTTTCCAGCCAGACTCCTCATCCCAACAGCAAATGACTCCATGGATGAGTGCAGAAACTCATGATACAATCTCCTCTGAGACACAGGAGGCTTTTGGAGGACACTGCAGATCTAAATCTTAACAGTATATGAGCCTGGACATGTGCTTCCTCATTATGCTTCAAATTCTACCTGGGCCAATGGAATCATCACCAGGAGCATCAGCCCCAGCTGCTGTGCCTGTACTCCAGAACAGAAGAAGTTCTGAGCACTGTGGGCTCAGTGACGAACTTTTATTTCTCCTGTGTAGTGCAGGGGATATGTGAGCAGGTGTGTGTGTGTGAGAGAGAGAGAGACAGTGGGAGACAGAGACATTGAGAGACAGAGAAAGTGAAACACAGAGACAGAGAGGAAATAGCACGTGTAAGTTCTAGCAGCATAAATTAGGCCACTTAGTTTTATAATAGCGTAATTTTCTTTTTTGTGCTACTTTTTGGCACTAAGTGGGACAGAAATTGGGGAAATTAATCAGGCTCTGAGATCTGGTAATTGGGTATCACAGGTAAAGATCTCTAAGTCTTACATCTTCTTGATATAATTGATGAAGACATTCTAAGTACCATGTAAGTTTCTGTGCTAAGTGCAATATAATGCAAATGCTTGACCAAATGATTTTGTAAGGGCAATAACCATTTTTCAAAATTAAACAACTGACATTTTATATGCCCAAAGGCTCTGGTACTGTACATATTATTGATTAAACTGACATTTAAAACTTGCTATGTGAAAAAGAGCTCATTAAAATAGAAAACTTTTTTTTTACTTTTTATAGCTCAGAATTGGCTGTAACACTAATAATACAAATATTTCACAAAAGCACCTGGTGGAAAATTTGTATTAATATTCAAAGGCCCTCAAATAAGATTCCTTTTATAGAGTACAATTTGGGGGTTGTTTTAAAATTACATAGACAAAACAAGCAAAATATCTGCTTCTTAATCTTGGGTTATGACTCTTACTGGCAAAGAACAGTCAAATTCAGTACTTTGACCTAACTGTGTTATCTCAAGACGCAATAAGAAGCCACTAACTGGCATCTCACTCTCATTCAAGATTTTTGTTGAAAGTAGAATTTCCTGAAATACTATGTTTCCTTGGCTTGAAATATACCAAAATAGATTTTAATAATGATTTCTCATAATAGGATTTCCAAACACCTATATTACCTCGAGGATCAAATTTTAAAACAACAGAATTTATGTTGGCACATAAAAAGCACCTTTATAAAAATCTACAGCTCTGTATCAAGCTCATAATATGCATTCAACTTAACAGAGATGTATAGTGACACCCTTGTCATGCTGGCTTTCAAGACATTTATATCACTGACCATTCATGGAAAGACAACCATGGGAAAAATACAGAAATATACCTTGGCACTCATTAAAATAAAATATTATAAACTACAATGAAAATGTCTGTGGAAAGTGGCTAAACTATACAGGGTAAGAAACATTTTTCATACCTAGACAACATGCTCCTTATAGGCATGCTTGAGCACAGCTCTCACATGGGGAAGGGCTGTAAATGACACATGGCAGAGGAGCAGGCATTGTTAATATTCTTGACTGTACTATGGCCTTTCAGGGCTTCGCTCTAAGCAAGTGCTTATGGGTAAGAAAAGTTGGGTTATATGTCTCTTTTAAGATTGACCTCCAGTTAAGTGTCCTGGGTTATGTTTAAATTTTCAAGTAAATACGGTTAAACAGTCATCTGCAGTGAAATCTCTCAGTCATTCTTAAGGTACCAAGGATTGAAACTATGAGAAGCAAAGGGCTCTCAGAATCCTGTGCGAGACACTCTCCTGTCCTGAGTCCTTTCAAGGTAGGATATTAGAAATGAAGACAGGTTAAAAAAGAGACAAGGAAAATTAGAATTTTAAATTTTTACTTTTAAGAAAAATTGCAGCTTCAAGATACAAAAGTTACTCAAGCATTTTTTTCCTTTGTAGGAAACACTCAAAGAACTTTCCAAGTACCTTAAAGTCCTGACAAACCTGTAAATTGAAATCCGACATTGTGCATTTCACCTGTAAATTGTCCTTCTTCACATCTACTGCCACATAGAAGGACACAGCAATATTAGTGGACAGTAGATCTCAATTTGAAACACGAGTAACTGCCTTGCGTTCTAGCACAGCCCCCACACGAGTGACCTGACGGATGGTAGGAGGCACGTCTGGAGGACACCTAGCATGGGGAATCTATAAAAGGGAAACTCGCTGTCACTGCGCTTCACGATAGCCCACTCTGCGCTGTAACGTGTGTTTCTATTTTTACTTTCTCCTCCTTGTTTTCCTACTTTTACTTGCCTCAAGCTTGCCCTGCAGACCCCTTTATTCTCTTCCTTTTTCCCTACTTCAATAAATGTAAAATTTTACCACTGTGTATACTCTTCGATTCTTTGTTCAGGACAGAAAGAACCTAGAAACCACCTCTAAAAGGAGACTCCAGCACCCCACAATCCAGTTACATATCAGTCCTGTCCAGTGATGTTCAGTAACATAATTTTATCTTAATAATATATGGCTGTGCCCAAAATGATGAATTCAGGATCTTCCTCATAAGTTATGAGCATGGATTCTGTTAATGCGACACAGAAAAGGATTTGTCCAGTTCATGAAGTGTGGTTATGTAAAAATAATTTCAAACCTTACAAGAAGTTCAGTCAACTGTGAACCAGCTTCTGAAATTTTGAACGAAACTATCATCCCCTAAGTAGTGGGAGGCTCACTTTTCTAATTGTTGTTATGGCGAATAATAGAGCCTGCACGTAGAGTTTCTGCAGGCTACATACATACTGGAGGGCAGAACTACGTTTCCTTTGGCATGATATATCAAAATGACCCTGTTCAACTCCTTTAAGGATTTACTTTATGATCTTATCTCACTATCTCCAAATAGTAATTGTTGAAGGGAGCACTTAGAAGGAGAGACTTCTGAGTCAAGCAAAATTGAGCCAAGAACTAGCTCAGAAGTTATCAAAACAATGCTGTACAAGTTTAAAATAAATTAGCTTGCTTGGGCATGAGATGAATAATGTGCTGTTTTGTCAGTGCCTAAACATGATCTGTGTGCCTCGGGCTTTTTCTAGACCAGAAATCCCATGCTGTCAGTGCTATCTGTTACCACACTGCTTTAAATGGAAAAGTGTCACCGCTTCAGGTGACATGGTTTTACTAAGAGAAATTGCCCAAGGAAGGATGCAGGTGTATCTGCCATTCAAAACCCTAAATGGTATGTTCCTTTAAAAACAAACTCATTTGAACAATGAGAACTAATTATCACACTAACTTATTGTCAACACAACTTAGTCCAGGAAGGCAGGTATAATAACTTACACATAAAGTACCAGAAGAGCAGAATAAAGTGAAACTATGCTGTGTGTTACCTTTGTCTCACCACGCAGGTCCTGCTAAGTAGTTTCGTGGTTTCACTGGTTTCATTGTTGTTGTACAACTGTTTGTGCTACGCAATCCTGTAATGCTTCCTCTGCCTCCCTCCCTTAGCTCATTTTGATTTACCCGGCATGTGTGTAGTGGACAGATCCCATGGCGGGCTGGCAAAATCGTGATCCACTAGTGTATGCACCTTTGCAAAATCCTCTTCCCTTAAGTGTAGGTGGAACCTGTGATTTGGATCAAATTGACAGAATATTTAAAAAGGAGCTTGGCTGTGACTTCTGTGATTTTAATATTCTATTTTATAGTAGACTTGATCTAATCGGCTGTAGCCTTTGTTACCTTGAAGAAGTAAGTGGTATTTAGTAAGGTACATGACAAGGAGCTTCAGGGTCTCTCTAGGAACAGCAAGCAGTTTCCAGGAGCTGAAGGCAGTCAGTAGCTCTTTAGACTACCTCCAGTCACACCTGCAAGAAGCCAAGGCCCTTAGTCCTAAACCTATGCAAAAATGAATGGGAAAACCAACTGCACGTGTTCGAAGTGGATTTTCTGATCTGAGCCTCCAGGTGAAAAGAGGACCCAACCAACATTACTAGTGAGAATTTAAATAAAAGCAGTGAACTAGAACTTTGGACCAAGAATGAACTTCCTCAGGCCACATGGAATGTGGCCCTTTCTCTTAAAGAGAGACCACCACCGTCTACTAAACTCCTGATATTCAAGGAATTTAAAGTGCAGTGAATTTTCTCAGATAACATGGAATGCAGCCACCTGCCTCTTAAAGAGGGGTGCAGTCACCTGCTCCTAATTTCCTGCGTTCGTTGAAATTATAATGCAAAATGAACAGTTTTTTTCTAAGATTCCAGTTTACTGAAAATACTACGCAAAAGATCAGGAATGGGCCTGGGTTCCATTAGTCATTTTTTTACCTTCACAAAGTCATCCAAGATAGGTGTTCACTAAGCAGCTGAGCCGTGTCTACACCCTGCTTATCACTTAAAAGCAGCTGCAGTTGACAGGTCAGTGGGAACCCATGCGGGGCCTCCTAGAAATTCAAGAGCTGCTCTTCCGTGTATTTCCAAAGAAGATGCTCCTGCCCTCCTCCTTTAGATGCAGCTTCCTTCTTTAACGTGTGCTGAACATGAGCCCAGTACACAGTTAACACCTCCCAGCTACCCTTCCTTCTCCAGTCCCCCTACAGTGAACCTTTAGATACCGTACAATTCCTTACATTCTACTGAGAAGATGCTCTTCCTAAAGCTAAGGCACCATAACACTTACTTGCCTTTGCACTTGCAGGAGACTTGCAGAGAGACACTGTCATCGTATGTGGGTCCTGTGGGGGGGAGCTTTTTACCTAATAATTTTCTCTAGATAATTCATTCAAAAAGTTGCACAAAAGAACTGAGATACAAGAAAAGCTACTTTTATAGCTGCAGTTCCATTAGAGACTCATGGAGTATTCACCCTCCATTCATTTGTTTTGGCTGTTACACGGTATTTTTCACATGTATCTTACTAAATGGGCCATTACCATAGTAAAGAGAAATATCAGTACTAGATGAAAGCAGGTTGATGCCAGACAGAGCCATGGAGGGAGATGGAGAGAGGCGGTGGGGGCTGATACCAAGCCGAGGGCAGCGCTGGCTCAGCAGCCAGTACACGCTTAACGTAAATGGTCAGCTCACAGGCTCTGAAGAAGCCAGTCTGAAAACTGCTGCCTTAAACCAAAAGAATGTTTCGGATAAGGATACATTTTAATGGTTTTCAAGAGAGACTGGTGTACATTCATGATGGAAGCAGGCTGTTTTGTCAAAACATTTCATTTTCTTTTCTTTTTTGAATTTTTTTGTTTTAACGAGAAAAGTTTTTTAAAAAACATTAAAAATGATACAGAATTTTGAAACAAGATGATAGGAAATCAACAACGGTTGTTATATTGCATATTGTTATCTTCAAAGTAGTTGTTCAGATTACCAGATATAAGCAAGCAAAAATTGATCAAAAAACCAAACCAAAACAGAACAAAACACATTTCATTTTCAAGATATCAACTTACCCTAAAATTTGTAACATTCTCAGATACTATACCAGTTTAATATATTCATTTCATCAATTATGAATATTTTCCTTGATAGTTTGGCTCAGTTTCATGCTGGTTGGTGTAAAGATCATATTCATGGAATTTAGACTTCATATTTTTTCACACATCACATTAAGTGCACTTGAGGTCCTCACTAAGCTTTACAGCACTGACATACAAACTGACTTTCTCTTCTCCACACACCCCCTCTCCTCTGTGCATCAGTGAAAGCCTGTGTCTTAATCCATGTAAAATATGTTCCTTAGACTCTCTATTGCATGCTTAAGGAAGTGACTGGAGAACTGTGTCTTACAAAGCAGCAGAACACCCATGTATTAAGACACTTAAAAGAACATCTGTGATATATATCAGTGATTTGAAGCCTTTCAGATAAGTACTATTAAACATTTATAAAATTATTTAATGAGATTCATATTTCTATGCATACACTTATAAAAAGGATTTGAATAGCTTTCATAAAAATAGAGATGCATCTGTCTACTGCAACATTGTAATTCATATATTTTTGTTAAATAATGACACTGGAATAATCAACTACTAGAATTTATAGAATTCTGACTAAATGCCAGAAGATATGTAAAGTAGTTGTTATCATTAACACTATCTAACTAATAAGTACACAAGCTGGAATGAGTAAGGAATTCTCAATTCAGAGACATCTGGCATGCCCTGAAGGTGAGTCAGAACTCTTCCGGTCTTTAGAACCTGTGTTCTCTCTGGTGGTACTGCCAGCTAACTGCTGGGATGAATGGTGGTACAAGAATTGAATGGCTAAGAACTCACATTAATTTATATTTGTGTTATAATATCACTGTATGCATTCCTACAGTCTACACTAAAAGTCTTAAAAATGGTGTAGTGTTAGCCCTCCTCCCAAAATGTTAAGTTGTTAGATTCTTTCTTAACCCAAGGAAAATTCCAAACTTTTTTTTTTAGTACTGGGGATTGAATGCACACACTTTATATTAAGATACATCTGTGGCCCTTGCTTTTATGTTTAAATTTGAACCTCTTTTATTTTTGATTTTGTATTACAGAAGGACTCACCATTTCCTTCAGAGTATTAAATATAGTTCCTCAGGTAATGGTGTTTAATAAGTGTTTCTTGGTGATGATAATGCCTAGAAGATCTATGACACTAAGATGGTGGTCAAATATTTTTCAATGAACATATAGTTCATTATCACCTCATCATTTTAAGCTAACAATTCAGCAATTGAATTTTTTTTCATTTTTTGTGTGCTAACCTCTAAGTAGGTTTTCCACTAATTTGTGCTTTAATGAAGGCCATATTATAATCTAAACATCAAGATTGAGTAATGATTGTATTTTACAAGAAATTTTTGTTGGCGAACTTTTAGTTTATGACAATTTTAATACTAAAGGATATAAAGTGTTAAAAATCAAGGGTATTTAGGGTAAAACCAATATTCACAGACACCTAAAAGTTGTACTATTTTTTACTTATTTTTACTTATTCTTAACTGTATAGGTTAAGTTCACTCATTTAATGATATACTTTTAGAGTTTCATTTATCATATGTTTCTAATGTGTTTAAATTTTTTTCAAAAGATGAATTTTTGACCTCACATTGTTTTGCAATTTGTTTATTCAGCAGTGGACCATAGATAACCTCACAGCTTAGCACAATCATGATATGCCACTTAACATAAGATCATAAAAATCTATCAAACAGTTCTACAGCAAAACACTTCAGAGAAAATCAGGCACTTTCAGGGTGGTACGGCTATGGACTGTAGCAAAATACTTCAATCCTTATCGTTAAAATTAAACACATATTGCACTCGTGTCATTGATCAAACAATTTGCTGGGTTACGGAGATAGAGTAATTTTAAAGGTCACCAATGACCAAGGCACAGATGTATAAATAAACTATGAAAATACAATGCAAAAATTATGCTGCCAGAATTATCCTGGGTGAAGTGGAAGAATAAAGGAAGACGTGCTGCAGGCAGCCTGGTGTGTGGACTCATTCCAGTGTGAGTTCTGGATCCTGATGAGAGTTTTCTTGTCAAGGTTACTCTGCATTCTATCTAGTAGCAAAGTAAGTTCCTCTCCAAAACATGCCTATGTTGTTAATATTAACACTTTTTTCACAGCATGAGAAAATACTATGTCTAGCAAAAACTGTTGGAATAGTAAGTAGAATTTAACTCTGCTTTGTAAGTTTACCCCTTATAGTTTTAATATGTGTTTTCATGCATCTTATAAAATTTACTGTAGGTTAGCTATACCCATCCATCAGCATATTTTATGTACTCCAAACTCTGATGCAGAGGATAAAGCATTCGTTAAAAAACGCAGAACAAGGAGAATTTCAAATTTGTCACAATTGTTTTGATAGTGAACAGCGTGACATAACTTGCAGATTTGGCTTAGGGCAAAACCTATTGTCAAAGACGTCACTGAATTCTGCAAAAATAATTATCGTATTCATTGCAATTTTATTCAATTAAGCAATAAATATATGAAAAATATTCAACTTCATTAAATGTCAAACAAACAGAACTTTTACTTGGTACATACATAGAGGCAGAATCTTTTAATAATATGTACTTTTCTGTAAAAGTGAGAAAATAGCTACTCATGATGAAAGCTTGTACTTTATAGTTTTCTAACAACATAATTTGTCAATAGCTATTAAATTTTAAAAAGATTATTATAAACAATTCCACCTCAGGTATTACATATATCTTAGGAAAACATGAACCTAAATGCATTGATTAATAAATGGCAAAGATACAGCAAACAATCAAGCAAATGATAGATGCACATTTTCAAAGGTTTGTAACAACGATTTTTAGAAAATGGCCTACATGCCTGTCGATAGGTGGGCACTTAAGCAGGCTATAGTTCTTCCATGTGATAAAACACTGCAAAGCTGCCCATACTGTTGAATGCACACAGAAAAACACAGAACATAATGCTGCATATAGAAACAATCTCTGACAAAAGGAGGCTATGACTCTAAAACCCACATATGACTCAAGCATTTGGCTTTTGCATTTAAAACATGAAGTCAGAAACCTATGCATGGACCAGTAGGTAATTCATTCTGTGGGATGGTACTTATTTGGTTTGGTACAGTAATCAGTGCATGCATTTTAGTAATACTTTTAATAAAGTAATATCAGGATCTTATTTCTATCCACTTTCTATTTATTTTATGACTTTAGGCCATGAATTTTTTATTTTCTAAAAATATAGGATAAACATAACAGGGAGATATTTTAAAAATTTTTCCCTTCATTGTGAGTACCTGGAAAGAATTTTCTTTGTAACAGAAAAAGTTACAAAGAAACTTTGTGGATGTGAGCTTCTTTTTCTTCAATTATTAGTTCTTTTTGGCTCTGTTCTAAACTATATAAATATATTGTGCCCTTTTGTTTCAAATCAGCTGTTAAGATGGAATTCTGACACCAAACACTGTAGCTATATATATTCATACTGTGATTCTCCACTACTCCTTTCCTATGGTTGGTCGGTTCTATAATGTCCGAAGTCTTCCTTGTAGTTCATCATAAGTGGTAACATTAGAATGACCAGTGATTGTCCTGCATTTTTATTTTGCCAAAGTGGGTTTATATGAAGTCACACAAGAAAAAGTCTTCCAACAGGCAGGTAGATTTTCTAAATATGGAAGAGTCTCTTACATTTGATTACAAACCTCGAGTTAAATCGCCATAGTGAAAGCTTTCAATACAGCTACTAGTAGATCTACTCTTTCTTCACTAAGCTGTGAAGAGATGCATTTATTTTTGAGCATCTAATAAGTATCAGGAAAACTTGGTGTTACGACAGTGAGTGGAACATATTTCGTGTAACCACACCCTCCAATGAGAGAATAAGCTAAATTAAAAAGTAGTTATAATATTAGGACAGGAGGATTAAGCATTGATGCGTAGACTGAGATGAAGGATGACTGGAAGGTCAGACTAGGGATGTTTGCTGCACGGAATGGGGAATGAAAGATGTTACACAGGTAGTCAGAAGCTAGATGCCATTAATACCAGGTCAGGAAGCTGTTTAGCTAATTAAATGTCTGACTTCAATGAGAAAAAAAATTAAAGTTGAAGTTTGTCTTGTGAGAGACAATATCTATTTTGCATAATAAAATGACATGATCAAGAATTTTATTCCTTCACAGAATAATTTTGTTCTATAATTCCTTTAGCTGGAATATCTTCAAGTATGATTTGTTTGTTAAATTCTCTAGGAAATCCAATAAATAATCCACAAAGTCATGCTTAACTTCTGGGGTGCAAATGTGGGATGTCATATTTTTTGAAGATTTCATGAACAGCATGCTATTTCTGTCTATTCAAGTAGCTCCTTTATTCTTAGACTAAGTAGAACTCCGTGTGAACTCACAAGGCAGCTAGAGGGAAATTCAGCTTAAAAGCAGAAACCTGGATGTAAAATGATGCCTAACTCTGTCTGAGTTTCCTTTAACGCAATTATGTCTAGACTGCTTCCCATTTATTCACTTTGTCAGGACAACCCAACTTTTCTGGTCAGCCTGTCTTCTTGGAACAGGCCATTTTTCACGGAATATAATTTCTGAAAATGGAATTTCAATGTACACAATGTAAACCTAAAATGATTGTTTTACCTAATGTTTAGAATATATTTCCAAACAGTGTAATAAAGAATCCTATAGTCATAGGAGTTATTAAAAATTTGATCCCAACCCTTCCCAAACGATAGTGCCACAGTTATTTCATAGCCAAAAGGACAGTTCTTGGTTAACAAAAGAAAAGCAAATTCTGTACTGAAAAAGGCAGCATCTCTGAGGAACCCATCTGTCCCAGGGGCAACAGTGGAGAAACACCACTAATAAACACTGGGGTAAGAGACCTAATATAAAAAGTGTTAAAAGAGCCTATTTTTATCCTCACTGTGATGCCTGCTACATTTTTTATTACGTGAAATCCACAATATTAAGAAAACTATAAAAAGCTAATCACTGTTTTTAAAAAGCCTATGACACTTATTGTTGAAATACTGCATAAAATTTCCATGAATTAAAAAAATACAATATTATGTCTCACAAGGAATCTTGCAAAGATATAACTTTAAAACTCATCTGGATACATACTGAGGAGAAACACAACTGGATAGCACTTTCCAGTGTATTTAATCTTGTCAGATTGTCTTCCAAAGTGTTTGCATCATTTTGCAATCTCATCAGAAGCATTCCGGTTCCTCCACAACAGCACTGACATTCAATGTGGTTACCATCCTATAATTTTGTCATTCTACATTTAGTGACACATCATTTTCAAAGGTTTTGTAATTCTGTATATGGTGTGAAACTTCTCTCCATCTGCATATTTTCTATCTGTATAGTTATGAGATTTTCACTCAGGTCTTTTGCTCATTTTATTTATTGGGATGGACATTTATTGTTGAGATTTAAGACCTTTTTGTATGTATTAGATCAAATTCCTTTACTCTATTCATTAGCTTTATGCATAATTTCTTCCATCTTCTAGTCCATATTTTTATTCTCTTGATTATGTCTTTCCAAGAGAAGAAATTTAATTTTCATGAACTCGAGTTAATTCTTTCTTTCACAGATAGTGCTTTTGATATAATAGCTAAAATGACATCACTATGTTCAAGTCATGTAAATTATCTTATAAAAATTAGCTTCTAGACATTTTATGGTTTTGTATTTTGTGTATAGGCCAACTACCCATTGTGAGTTAATTTGTGTGAAAGCTAGTTTGCATATAGATTGATTCATTAGCATATGGATATCCACTCGATCCAGAACCTTTAATAAAGGTCAAAGAATATCTTTTTCTCAATTGTATTACCTTTACTTCTTTGCTAAATATCAGTGAAATATATTTATATAAACATATTTCTGTGCTCCCAATTCTACTCCTAAAGTTTTAATCTCGCTTTAACATCATACTGTTTTGAGTAATTTTAAATTTTGAGGTTGGGCAGCTTCAGTCATCTAACTTTGCTTCTTTTTTCTTTTCCAATACTGTGTTACCTATTCTACATCTCTTGCTTTTCCTCATAAACTTTACAAAAAACTTTGAAGGATTAATTTTATAAGAACATGTAATATATAATAAACATTAAGAGTAGGAAATTAATACATGTACTTAACACATTTTAATTCTTTTTTTGTACCTTTCCTTGCCCCTCCCTATTCCTTCCCTCAGTCTCTTGGTTGACTTCTTTTATGTAGAATTTCCATCTCCTTGTTCCTTATCATCTATCTTTTGTTTTCCTATTTAATTTGTATGTGATTTGTGTTTCTCAGACAAGAGAAACCATGCGATCTTTAAACATATGTCTAAATTATTTCACTCAATATGGTCTCAAAGTGCAGCCGTTTCTCTACAAATGATTCAAACTTATTTGTTATAGCAGTGTACTACTACAATGTGTATACGGTGCCATGCTTGCTTTCTCCATTCATCTGCTGATGGGTATATAGGCTGTGTCCAAGATTTGAGTACTGAGCTGTAATTTTATAAACATGGGTATGCATGTGTCACTGTTAATAGAGTGTCTAATTCTCTTGGGAAGATACCATAAGTGAATATCTGATACAAATGATTGTACTTTTAGTTTGTTGAGGGCTTCCCATATTGATTTCATAGCCATACCAGTTTATATTCTCAATAACAATGTGAAAGGGTTCCTTCTACCCACCCCACATCTCACCAGCATTTGTTAATATTTGCTTTCGTGATGATAACATTCTCGCTGAAGTACAGTGGGATCTCAGTGGTGTTTTGATTTGTCCCTCTAAAGGTCAGCACTACTGAAAATTTTTTCAGGTACTCATTCTTGAATTCTCAGTAGTGTCTACTTCAGTTGCCCATTTCTGACTGGTTCTTTCATGGGGGGTCTAATTCTTTCATTCTTTTTTTATATTCTAGATATTCATTCTCTGTCTGAGGTGTAGCTTGCAGATATTTTTCCCTTCTGTAGGTTGTCTCTTCACTCTGTTCATTGTTTCCTTTGCTGTGCAGAAACTTCTTAATTTGACTATATCTCCCTTGTTGATTTTTTTAAAAAAGAAAACAATAAAAATAATACAGAATTTCCAAACAAGATAATAGGAAATTAACAAAGGTTATTATGTTGCATTCTGTTATCTTCAGAGTAGTTGCTCAGATTATTAGATACAGGCATGCAAAATTGATCGAATAATATAAGCACTAACTGTTCCTTGTAAAGAACTAATACAAATTAGTAGTACAATTCTCTGAGCTATCTCATTGATTCTTGATATTATTTGTTTTGCAAGGGGATTTCTCTTCACACAGTCCTTGCCTATGCCTATGTCTTCAATAATTTTAGCATTTTACCTTCCAGAAGATGAATAGTTTCTCTTTTAATATTTAGATCTTTCATCCATTTGATTTTGTTTGCTAGACACGTGAGAGACGTGTCTAGTTTCAATCTCTTGCATATATATATCTGGTTTTCCCAATATGATTTGTTTAAGAGACTATCTTTCCTCCAGCATATGCTTTTGGAGCCTTTGTCAAAGATAAGATAGCTGAGGGCTGGGGATATAGCTCAGTGGCACAGCACCTGCCTAGCAAGTATGAGGTCCTGTGTTCAATTCCCAGTACAAAAAAAAAAAAAAAAAAAATCAATAGCTGAATCTGCCTGGGGCTATTTCTTCACCTTCCACTTGGTTCCACTGATTCACACGTGTGTTTGTACACTGTGGCTCTGTAGTATAATGCAAGATCTGGGACTATGATGTCTCTTATTTTGCTATTGTTACCCAGTATTGTATTTGCTATTCTGGATCTCTTGGTTCTCTATGAATTTGGGGATTTTTCAAATTACGTAAAGAACATGGTACTTTGATTGGCAATCTTGACAGTATGGCCATTTTGACATTATTGGTTTTGTCTCCCCTGAATGGGGAATAACTTTTGATTTTCTAATGTCCACTTTGATCTCCTCTGATAGAGTACTACAGTTGTCATTGCAGAGGTTTTTCTCTTCCTTGGTTAGGTTAATTCCTAAGTATTTAATTTTTCTCAGTGTTATTATGAATGATAATGTTCACCTAATTTCCTTCTCAATGAGTTCAGTATTGGTTGCAGGGATACTATTGATATTTGTGTGTTGATTCCGTATCCTGATATATTGCTGAAGTTACTTAATAATTCTAGGAGCATTTTGGGGAAATGTTTGAGTCTTCTATATAAAGAACCATGTCATTCATAAATAATGATAGTTTGACTTTTCCCTTTTCTATAAATATCTCTCATGTTTCTTTCTCCTGCCTGATTGTTCTAGCTAAAATTTCAAGTACTATCTTGAACAGGGGTGGTGGTACTAGACACCTTCTTCTTGTTCTTGATTTTATCAAGAAAACTTTCTGATTTTTCTGCATTTAATATGACGTTGCCTTTAGGCTGTTATAAGTAACTCCCACCTGATTGAGATAAGGTCTTTCTCTACCTATTTTCAGGAATTTTTATCATGAATGGATATGACATCTTGGTGAAGATTTTTTTCTTTGTAGATATGAAGATGGTCATATGATTTTTTTCTTTGCTCCTGTTTATATGATATATTGCACTGATTGATTTGCTTATGTTTAATCTGTCTTGCATTCCTGGGCTGAAGGCTACTTGGTCATGATATATGATCTTTTGAAGACGTGCTACATTCTATATGCCAGTATTTTTTGAGATTATTTTCTATGTTCATTACAGAGATTGGTTGTCCTTTTATTTTCTTTTTTCACAGTATTTATTATTTGCAATTCTTTCTGATTTATATATTTGTCCTAGACTGGTTTTGTAATCAGAGTAAGGCTAGCTTCCTGGAATGGCTTTGGAAGCACTCCTTCCCCTTCAATTTCATTAAAGTGTTTGGGTATTATTCACATTAGATCTTCTCTGAAGTTCCTGTAGCATTCAGTGGTGAATCCACTGGGTCCTCAGTTTTTCTTAATTTGTAGGTTTTTTATTACTGCTTCAACTTTAAATATTTATTTCCACTCTTTTCTTGTTTGCAAGGCATCTGGGGATAAGTCAAATGTAATTTTTAACTTTTCTTCTCTGTGGGTAAGTGGTCTTTTCTCCCTTTGCGTCTTGCAAAATTTTTCCTTATTTTTTATATTCTCTAATTTGATAAATGTAGATGGTGTTCTTTGGTAGTGATGGATTTGCTTTGTCTGATGTATCCTGCCTGGTTGGTAGGAACAGGCCAAAGTAACGTGGTATTCTCTCTGCTTGGTGGATCTCTGGGCTAATGTCTGATATTAATTTGTGGGACATTTTGCCATTATAGCTTCAAATTCTTATTCTGTCTCTTTTCTCTCTTCCTGGTATTCTCATCCTGCATATTTTGTAGCTTTTGCAGCTTTCTCACAGTTTCGAGGTTTTGGTGTGCTATTTTAATCTTTCTTCTCTTTGATGTTTGGTTTTGGAAGTTGCTATGACCATATCCTATGCTAGTCCATAAATGAGTCCACCAGATACATTCCAAATTTCAGTTAGTGCTTTTGAGTTCTACCATTTTGTTTCTGTTCTTTCTTATAATTTCTATCTCTTTTTACATTACCCATTTGTTCTTTCAAATTGTCTAATTCATTCTTTAGAATTCTTAGAATATAAATCATATTTTAATAAAAGCTCACCTGACAAATACCAATTCCTACTGTATCTACTCAGCTTCTGATGGGTGCTGTTATTGATAGGGCTCTGACTTAGTCTTTTCATGTGACTTATAATTTTTTTCTTAATAAACAGATATGTACTAGGTACAAGAAAGTATAGCAAAGTGTTCTTTAGTAATGCTTTGGTAAAATGTAAGAGAACATAAATCATAGCACTACAATCATAGCCCTCTAGTCTCAATATTTGAGCAGGCCTTTGGGACTGGGCTGTTTCTCAGTACCTTTCCTCCTTTAGTGAGAAATAATGGCTAGGAGGCCTGTACTAATTTATTCATTGATCTTCTTAAGATGGAAGGCTATAGTTCATGGGAGCTGAGTATTTTCATCTCCTTGAAACAGCTGGGCTCTGATCAAACTGCAACAGATTAGGTTCTGATAAAACCATTTCTCCTTAAGGTCAGCCTTGCTAATAAGAACAGAATGATCTGGAGTCTTCAAAAATAGTTACTTTTCTCCTTCTGCCTACTTACAGCAGGAAGAGATTTTTCTCTGATCTTCACAGTGGAAATCTAGAGGACAAATTGGAAGTAAAATTTACAAAAGTCTGAGGAGTATACTCTGGAGGATCACCGCAGAGTTTAATCCTCAGACTTACCCTCATCCACAACCCAGCAATTTGTCAGCTACAATTCAGGTTTTGCTAACCAGATCCTCCTAGTTTAGAACTCTGCTTCAGTAAGGTGTGATTCCCTCTCTCTTCCCTAATTTGGGAGACATTAACTCTCTCATGTATGGTTGTGAGACTCCTTGTGAGAGTGCTCACGCTCTGTGTAACTACAATTCTCTGACAGAACTAAAAAAAGAGTTAGTCAGTTTTCACATTTTTTTTAGTTTTCCTTGATAGGATGGAGCTAGTTAAAACTTGCAGGCTCTTTTTTCGTGGTCCAGACACCCACATTCTTCTTAAATAATAAATATCACTTGTCAGTATTCTATACTCCATTAATGTGTGTATTTATGACCTCATGCTAGGAAGCATCTATGTATTTATATGGATTTGAAAATATCATAGTTCTTCCTAGACTGGCTCAGTGTCAATCGATTGTCTTTTACTGTTGGCTTGTCTTTGTTTCACGTAGTGCTTCTGAGAGCATGCCATCACTTATAGGTCAAAAACAAAGGTTTTAATGACCATGTAAACAACAAAAGCATTGGAATCATCAAGATTTGAAAAGACAGCTTTTCAGGGACACATTCAAACACATGGACAGTTGTGAAATAGTACCTTATTCAGATGATAATTTTTTTTTTAATTCAGATATGAAGGTATGGAACAAAACATTGAAAAACAGTGTTTCATGGGATTAGATTTTCAAAGACTAGTATTTCAACAAACCAAAAGTTAGTCTAGTGTCAGTTACTTTCTTTGTTGCTGAGACAAAATACCAGATACACAAAGTCAGAAAGGGACAGGGCTAGTTAGCTCACAGTTAGCAGAGATTTCAGTCCACAGTTAGCCGGCTCCAAGGCAGGGTGGGACAGAGCAGGGAGGCAACAGTTGATGGTGGCAGAAGACAGCAAAAGTAATAAGGGGAAACAAGTCTTTTTCTGTCTCTTATATTGTATGAAGACTCTCCTTATTATGCTAATATACATGTTACACATACCCGCTTTCCCTGTTAGTCCAGTTTCATTTACACTGAAATCTGCTGAGTAATTAGTTTCTTGAAATTCAACAGAACAATATACAGGACATGTTACTACTAGACTAGTCATGTTTGTAGGCTACCACCTTTATACCACTCATCTACTATATTTTTATTTGGATCATATATGTTTAGACCAATATGAAGAAATTTCACTTTGTTTAATATTTATTTTCTTAGTCTTGACACAAGGCCACTTGCTATGACCTTATCTGTTGCACACCAAAAACTTTCCTGTAATTATACCTTAATCAAAAACCATTTCCAAATCCCCTCAAAATAAATACATCTAATTAATTCCACTGACTCATTTGGTTTCAGGAAATAGAACTTTAGTGAACCCTTCTTCCCTATTTGAACAGTTGGCCTCATGTTTTAAAGAGAAATATGCCCTTTCATTGACAATACTTATTTTGGTTTGCAATTGTGATGTCATACATTGTTATGATTTGATTTCAAAAATGCACAAGTATGGTATCACCTTCACTGTGTCCCTATATACAAGGCACTTGGGACAGAGTCACAAATCTGTGTTTGCTGGATGAACAAAAAGGAAAATAACAGTATGTGACAAAATAACTACATCTGGTAGCCACTAGCCTCGCAGGCTCTGCTGGGATGGTAGAATATTCACGAGGAGAGGAGCATAGGACAAGAGATTAAAAGAATGCAAAGTTGCACTTCACAATTATTCTTGGGAGGGTGTCAGTATTTCCCCACGGCAACCGTTAGATAAATTTACCAATCCCCCTAACCGTCCAGTTTCTTCCATATTCTCTATCAACCCATCTAAATTGTATGTATTCCTGAAGGTCTTTTAAAATTAATTTACATATTCTCTTTCCATCTTACTCTTTACACTGGAATTTTAAAATAAAGCTACAAATATATTTTAAAGCTTGAGATGGAGCTGCAGTGAGAATTGGTCCACTCTTGTCTTGCACTGTCTGTTTCTAATTCCCAAGCGTGGTGGCTAGATCTTCTCAACTGCCTTGTAAGGCTCCTGTCCTCCACTGCCACTCTTTCTGGTCACGAGGGGCTGTATGGTCCCTCCGGAGCTCTGAGAGATAAAGGAATACCTCAGGGTTCTGTACTGACATGCACTATCACAGTGGTGGAGGGTGGGAGGCAGAAGTACTGTAATAATTAATCCTCTCAACAACAGAAAAAAACACAAAAACCAAAAATCCAAAGACAAGAAACAAAACAGGCATACAACAACAACAGCAACAACATCAACCACAAAAAAAAAAAAAAAAAAAAAAAAAAAAAGAAGTACTGTAATAAAAGCCATCTGTTCTGGGAACTATATAAACCGGAGAGAAAGTAGCAAGGAGTCCTGCATATATCACCACATGGAAGCACACTTAAAATACATGCATTTTGAAAACAGGATCTTGTCAGAGTTTGCCTCAATGCGACAAAGCTGCAGCTGAAATTACACTGGAATAATTCACTATTAGAAGGGCTAGAATGAATGGGAACAAGGGGACAGGAATGAAAACCTGATAAAACATTCTCAGTATGTGCTTTTGAAAACTTCCTTATTTCAAGTAAACAAAATTCAGATTTCCATGTTAACAAGAGGAATTTTGCATGAAATAATGACCGGCAGAAGTGAAGTTCTGTAACAGGAAGAACAACTCTGCTCCGTAATGAATATCAAGATAACATATAATTTGAGATTTCATCTGCAGGCATTAATACCAAGAATATGAAAAGCTATATTCTCCAGTATAGTGCAAAGGTACAGAAAGCAGTTAAAATGTGAGTATTTCAGAAAATAAAATGAGCATGCCCTTCCACAGTGTGTCCCATACAGTTCAGGGACCCACACGGATCCACATTCTCTTTTCAGGTATGGCGAGCTCTGCATCACGGGATCTGTTTGTAGAGGCTCCGTCCCTGGGACTGCTTTGCCCATCTGCTTGAGCAGTGCTTTTTTCCCTGCCTCTTGTACTGAGTGCTACGGTTGGTCTATGAACAATGGAATGTTCACTTGTTTCTCGAGGAGAGCAGGGCTCCCTCTCTGTCTGGTGGCACAGCCCGAGTAGTGGGGAGCGGAGGAGCTAGCGGGTGGAGAGGTGGGGAGGCTCAGCCTGCTGCCACTTGTGTTGGGCGCGCTCCTTAGTGTAGCTGCTTCACTTCTGTCCCTCTTTGCATCACATCTTCAGGGATCTGCCCCCTGTTCTAAGCTACCTGCTACTTGGCTGTAGCTGTACATGCTTAAATGAAAGTAGAGGTTCAGACCAGGTCCAGTGTACACAGTGTGCACCATTTATGTTTCCTTCCTCAGGTATAACCAGGTGCAGTGTGTCTTCTAAATTCGTAACAGTGACAATCATGCTGCCATTAATTTTGCAAACCAATTATCTATTGACTCTGTATCCTGCCTCCAATTCATGTATTTAACGCCCTCACAGTTCTCACACACACGGTCTGCTGGGTATTCTGCACAAGCCAGGCTAAGACTTGTTCCTATTCTTATTAGTGACTATCAGAGCAGGTGTTACGCAATCCCCACTAACATGCTCTATCTTATTACTTCCAATGAAATCACTCTTTAGTTCATACTTTACCACTTGAAGAACACAAAGCCAAGTGCTGTGGACTGGTTTCAGTGGTGTGTGCCCTGAGCTGCTGACACATGAGCGATCAACCCAGAACTCAAGAGGCCAAGGCACGAGGGTCTTGATGTACATGGCCAGCCTGGTTTAACACAGCAAGATGGAGGCAGGCCTGGGCTATGTAAGGAGGCCCTGTCTCAAAAAATTTAAATAAAGATATCTCAGCACTAAATCTGTAGCTTGTTGAGGTTTTGATCTTCATATTTTGTTGATTTTTAAGCATTAGAAAGATGCATGTTCTTTTATACTTAGCTTTTTGTATCTGGAAAAATGCAAACTAATAAAATTAAAGTTATGTTCCAGTGTTTTCCTTAAGTAAATTTTCAGATTCTCATGCCATATCAAATACAATACCATACTAAGTAATTATGAATCATTTCTATGTAAATATTTTTATGTCACAAAATTTTGGTAACTATCACAGATTCAGAAATGTTCTTACCTAGAATAAAACTCCATCTAGCCACATGTGACATATTGCAGTGAATTTACAGAAGAAAGAAAACCCCTGTTTTAAAGTGTTTTCTTTTTATTTATTTGTTTATTTTTTGGTACCGGGAATCAAACTCAGGACCTTGCACTTGCCAGGCAGGTGCTTGTGTCACTGAGCTATATCCCCAGCTCTAAACTCTGTTTTAAAGTACTAATCAAAAATGTTTCTAGTGTTTTTAACCTAGCTACCACATATTTATATATTCCATATATATTCAGTATAATATTCAACAGTGAATGATTCAGAGATATATGACAAATATCAAATTTTAATAAAGGTCAATATGTTAATGTTTTTGAATTTTTCCATTATTTTTCTATTTTTAAATATTTTTAAAATATATCTCTACCTTTAAATATATTTTATGTTTTTAGTCTCATCAATCACTTTAGGAATGATATAAAGTCTATTGAGGATTTTTCAATTTGCTTTCCAGATACTATGACTGAATGTTTATGTCTTCACAAAATTAATACTGAACTCAATTCCCAACATGATGGGATTAGGAAGTAGGACCTGGGGTTGGTTAACCCCTGAGGTCAGCATCCCTGTCTTTGACGTTACCATCCATATAAACGAGGCCTGCTGGTCCTTGCTGCCTTGTACCCTCTTACCATATGAGAACACAGTAAGATGAGGCCACTGAGAACAAGGAGATGGGCTGGAACTTTGATTTTTGAACCTTCCAGCCTCTAACTCTCTTCATTCTGCTGTTCATAGATTATCTAGTTTATGGTGTTTTGCTAACCAATCCAAATGTACCACAGCATTAGATAGGAGACTATTAGATAAGTAGACTCTGAAAAAAACGTCATAGATCTATATTCTGTTAGCTAAGGATAACTATGTGACCAAACCGTGAGTTTTTTTTCCCTGAGAAACAACAATTAAAAAGAAAGCTTGAGCCAGGCATAGTGATACCTGCCTGTGATCTCAGCACTCTAGGAGGCTGAGGCAGAAGTACACAAAATTCAAGCCAATCCTAGGCGGTTTAGCAGTGTAGCAACACTCTGTCTCAAAATTTAAAAAGAGTTGGCGCTGTATACCCATATCTAGATGTTTTTCTTGCACTCATAGGTGGGATTTTGGGGAGGGGACTGGCTCATGAGAGTGTGATACTGGACTGCTCCACTGATGGGTTTATAGGTGGGCGTGATGGTGGCAGGTGGAGCCGGAGGGAAGAAGTGGGTCACTGTGGGTGTGACCTGGAAGGGTTACATAGACATCCCTCCTCCTCCTTCGGTGGTTCTCTGCTTCCCTGTGCCGTGCCACGAACTCTTTCCCCTCTGCCGGCCCCTCTGCCATGCCTCGCTGCCTTGGACCAGCTGACTATGGACTGAAACCTCTACAAACCGTGATCGAAAATAACCTGTCCCCCCTTTATCTCATGACAGGTGTTTTGTCCTAGCAAGAAAAACATAACTATGACAGTTGGATGTAGAGCTCAGAGTAAAAGCTCTGGGTTCAATCCCAGGACACAGAAACAAAATCAAACACAAACCAAACAAACAGAGCCATAGGTGATGGCAAACTTCACTCAAATGTCTGTGTACTTCTCCAGGAATTAGTGGTGCAACTTCTTGACACGCTCACCGTATACTTTCCACTGGGCAGATCCACTCACCCTTCAGATCTTCGCTTAAACGCTGCTGCATAGACAGCTTCCACGGCCTCTGCCTTCAAGCTCAGTCAGTCCTTGGTCATAATTTCCACTTATCTGTTTATAGGAGCTGATTAATACCTGCCTCCCTCGTGACATCGAAAGTTCCATAGAGGGGAACTGCTTTAGTACTGTGCCTCAGGGAGGACAGGGACTAGAGAAGAGTGAATGCACAGTGGACTCACATTAAATGAGTAAGTAAATAATTGTATGCTTGAATAAATGGGGAATGCCTATAGTCATTGTGGCCGGGGGAGGCAGCCTGCGGGAACTATGGGGTCAGAAAAGCTCAGGCTTTGCAGCAAAACAGTGCTGCGGTTTGCTACCAGTCCTGTAGCTACTGCTAATTCTTTTTTTTTTTTTTCTACTGCTAATTCTCCTGAGTGTGCCTTAACTCTCTGTTAATATTTCCTACTATCTCAAACTGAAGAGATAATGTTATTAGTTATTCCACATTAAGGAATACAGTATTTTGAAGTGGCTAAGGAAAATCCTCATTTGAATGGCAAGAATCTGTACTTTGGGTCTGATCTGAGTTGGGATCACACCCATGAAACAAATGTAGTGATCTAGGAGAAACTACTAATCTTTGAGAGTTTGTTTCCTCATATATTATTTTTTCAAGAATTGTGGGGATTTATGTAACATATGTTTTACCCACAGGTTTTTGAAAATTATTATTTCACGTTGAGACAGAATCTTGCTAATTTGCCCAGCCTGGGCTCAAACTTTCTATCACCCTGCCTCAGCCTCCCATAGTGCTAGAATTACAGACATGCACCACTGCACTTGGCTTATACATCATATTTTAAATAAGCTGCTATGTCCTCAGTTTAGACACGGTAAGTACTTAGTATCCTTTCATGATACATATCACTATCTTCTTCCATCTAAGGTCTACCACTGAACAGTAAAACAACGTTTTCAAAGAAAATAGTAGGCACCAAAATGCAAATATTAAGAAAATTAATATTAAAAAGGTGCAATGGCTTTTGAGAAATGCATGATTCAAGGGTGGATGCACAGACTGGAGTTACAAATCATCTCTCTTCCCTAGAATTGTGATTCTGTACTCAAATCCAGATTCCTTTATTAACTGCCTGATCATGTTAGCTACCATTCTAAACCTTAATCCTCTGCCCTGTGGATAAAAATAGCACTAACAGGTACATTTTTATGATAATTAAATGAGCTAACAAATAAAAACAGAACTGTGCCTAGCCTAGAATAAGAGCTCAGCAAAACTAACTCAATATAATCAGAAGGAAGTAAGTCCACGAACGAATAGCTATATTTATGATGCGAGGACTTTGTTGTCCTTCCTGTTCAGAAATATATATTGTGAGAACAATAAAGATTGCTTTTAAAAATAAAAAGCAAAAGTATTCTATAAGTCTATTATTACTGACAAAAATACTTAAGAAATGTTTTCCACCTTATGTTCCACAGAAAGAGCAAGATAAATACCCAACAGCTAATCAAGTAAAAAATGAAATGGACATGAGAAATTGCAGATGGAAATGAAGAGCTATGAAGTATAATAATTAAACTAACCTGGTAAAGTATCAGTGATAAGTTTATATCCTCAGAAAATGTTGATTCTAATTGGGGAATAAAAGTTTTGACATTGTAAGTGTTCACTAAATCACCATTGCCATGCACTTAAATAACACCATGAGTTTAAAAGTACATGAGTCTAAATATAAACAACATAGCATAAAGTTTTACCATACCTTGCATACAAAAAAACATTACATCAGACATGATCTTACAGAGCACTTTCGGAAAGCAGCCCCAAAGTTCTTTAGATTGTGTTTTTTTTTCTTCTTTGATTGAATAAGAGCTGGGGTTCTAAATTTGACTGTTTGTGACTAAAGCTGAGGTCTTCCATTTTACTAGAAAAAATTGCCTCAGTTATCTCAGCTGCCTTTACCCTACCTGTAAAATCTTTGATTTCTTGGTTGATATGAATATGATAAAAATTAAATTCTGTAAGTTATAGATTAGATTTAGGTTTTATAGTATATAAAATACTCAGGTTTAAAAATTGATATCAAATATAACATTAGGTGTATACATAATGTATATCTGGATTATATATTAGGACATATAAAGAATTGAATTAATGTTAGGTATAATTATTAACTTCAAATTGTTTTCTTAAGTGTTATGAAAGATTCTAAAAGAGAATACAAATTAACCACTCAAGAACAGCTAGCTTGTTTTCCATGAGGAAGATGTATCATTTTGAATTAAGCCATGAATCTGAGGATCTTCACTATCACAACAGCTTATGTTATGTAAACAATACAATTAATTCTTTACATTGTTCATGATCTAAATCATTTGAATCACTGTAACAAAAAATACCTGTTCACTGCACAGCAAGCGGTTAACTGCATTTGTTAAAATGTTGTGTAGTCCTTTAAATTTTCTTCCATAAAAGTTCTCTTATGTTACTCATCTGCAACATTTTTTTAGACATGTAATATGATACATATAAAAGTGCACTTAGAAAATTCCAATAATCATTTCTTTTCTTATTTCAGTTTAACTAAACTACAGATTCACCTATATCCTTTGAATTTTTACAGCTTAAATGCCTCACATCTAAGTCTCAGTAATTTCCCCACACCCTAACCTGACTAAACAGAGAATTTAGGAGATCACCAGACTCCAACTATGACCACATAACATGTGCACTGGTGATGAATTTTTCCAATTACTGCTTTCAGTGTTCACTGTCTATGAACACATTGAAGCCATTTAGAATATATTATTCTAGTAAATGAGCAGACTGTGCACACACATTAAAGTGCTGTTCCTGTGTAGACTGTAAAATGGAATACCTTTATTTCATGCTGGAATTAAAAATCCATATCACAAATTCTTAGAAAAAATACATTATTTTTTTCTGGCAATTGTAAATGAGAATAAGCATGTATATGATCAGAAAAGTATTGAAATATATCCACTGTTTCTCTGGACAATGCATCTAAGATTAATTTATTCTCCCGTGCACATCTGTAATGTACAGAATTTTAACATTAGGCTATCAGAATTAGAGAAGGCAGCATACACTGGATCCACTGGGAAATGAAAAAATTATCTGTGAGCAGACAGGTCAGGACAAAATTGGGGAGTAGGGCTACAAGGTGAATAAATATGTTTCGTAAAGCCAGAAAGTCACTGTTCCAGTTTCCTCATTTTATATGTTCTGTCTGTGTATGCCATTTTAAATTTAAACTATCCACTATGGTTATTAACAATTACCTTCTAGAAACTTCACTTTATTGAAGCAAAATCCTGCAAAAGACATGTTTAGCAGATGATAATAAGTACATTAGAAGAACAAAAGAAAAGAATTAAAAGCAGTTATAGCTTTCATATATTCAAATGATGCCTGCCTTTATTAGGCTTGTAATAGTAGGAAAGGAAATTAAGTCCAGAAAATATAAAACATTAAATGTTTGGGTGAGGCAGAATTTGGAATATTCTCTAGGCAGCTGAGTATCTAGGAAGAAAAGCAACACAGTGACAGTAAAATGCCTCTCCACATCTGCAGGCACTGGAAAAGTGCATTGCATTAGCCAACGCCAAGAATCTGAGGGCGAGCAAAGCTCTTCCATCCCCAATGGACAGTGATTCTCCCATCATGCTTAAATTGCCTTCAAAGGCATTTTTTACTATTGCAAAACAATGCAAATGACAAAATCCTTTCATTAATACAGAGGTTTCCTCCAACTATTTGCTCAATTTTAATGCCAATTTCAAATTATTAATATTTTATTGTAAGGAGAAAAAAAAATAAGAAACTTAAGGAAAGAGAGGAAAAGTGGTTTCATGAAAGAAATCCAGTGGTACTGGAAAGCAGAGTGACAAAAAGCCCCACACATGAAAGAGAGTGTGTTCGGTGAGGAAAGATGGGGAAAATACTGTGGAAGGCCCGTCTTCACAGGCCGATGGGTCCTCAGACACAGGCGGAAGCACCAACCTCTAGAGCCACCTTTGAAGAAGCCAGTATGGGATCAGATAGTATTTGTTGTAAGTACAGGTTGCAAAAATTGAAAAAACTATAGATTACTCTAAAGAAAAATTACAATAAAAAGGGAAATATTTAAAGGGCATTTTGTATACTCTGATTCTAAATGTATTGTTTGAGTTCAGAGATCATGTTCTATATACCTTTTCTACTACAGTTAGAATAAACTGTTGTCTGTTGATAGTATGAATAGATCACTTCAGGTTATTTTTAAGGTTACTTATCTGACTACAATTTTTTAACCTCTATTTGCTTTCAAAGTATGCCAAATGAATAATACATACAAAAGCTAATAAGCAGTATATAATTTTTAGCTAGCTATTATAAATTACTTGCATCTGTTCATGTAATTAAAGCTATATCTAAAAATGCTGATGGAATTTAAATACAAGATTTACATGAATATAATATACCTTATAATGTAAGATCTGGTATTAAATTAATACATGACAATATTGAAAATTTGCTATAACCTATGAAAAATGACCAAGGAATCACTACTCTAAGTTAGTGAAGGCATTTTTCTTCTGACTTTTAACGTATGACCCCCAAGTAGGTGAAGCCTGTTAAATGAAGGAAGATATCGGAGAAGTAAATTCCAAGCAGAGGCTCTCAGAGAACTGAAGACTAACGGCTGGCTTAACCCTGGCGTCCAGTGTCGAAGAAGCCATTTATTTTGGAGTGCCCCAGCAGCTGCCTAAAGAGCCCCATGGCACTTAACTGAGCTGGGACTAAGCGGAAGTCACAGGCTTTACCTCCCATAAACACACTCTGGTTAGAGAGGCCTTCATATGAAATGTGCAGAAAAGATGAGGAGAGACTTTTAAATAGGAGTTCTTAAGGTTCAGGGACAGGCTTGAGATCAGTGGCTTATGTTAGGTGGGGGTGAGGTGGGTGGGAGAAGAATGGAAAATTACAGTAAGCAAGTGATCTACAATGAGACAGTGATGTCAACACCCTGGGGGAGACTCCCCATGAGGCCTTTCTCACATGCACACATGCGCATAAGTCTTAACTTGGTTCTTCTAAATTGACTCAATGAATTCATGGACAAATGCAGAAACTTACTGTGAGCAGTTTTGCCACTCAAAACTCAGAGCAGCCTGAGAGCTTGGGCACACACGCTTCCTGGCTCTTTTCACCTACCATTTAGCAGGGATAAATGTTCTCATGTAACTCAGCTTTTTATAATGGACAGAGACATTTTTCAGCCACTGGACCATGCACTGCCCACTCTTGTCATACAAATCAACTACCTAGTAACCCTCACATTGTGCTATATGGCAGTTAATACATTTTGTCACAATGAGGGCAGACTGATCACTTAAATCCAGGGAACATTTACAGAGTGCTTAAGTTTTCACAAAACAGTATTTCAGGGCTATGGAAAAATAAAAGATGAAGTGTCCTAAAGAAACAGATATTCTTTGTAAGTAAGGAGAACTTGGGGAGAGTAAAACCAACTTTATAACAGAAGAAAGACAAAAAACAAATAGAAAAGAAAGATGTAAAATATAAATGTCAACAGAGCATTCATGAAAGTATGATGGAGGTGGTCAAAATTAGGGTGTTTATACAACGTAAGCATAAAAGAAAAGAACATGACCTTTTAAAGTATGATGTTAATGCCAGTTAAGTCATAAATAGCCAGGGCAAGATTCCTAATATTTTCTCAGTTTATTTACAAACAGAAAATTCAGATACTGGCTGACCTGGCTGAAGGCCAAGTCTCTTGAGGCTCTAAGGAAACGAGAGCGTCTGAGTCTCCTCAAAGTCCCTCAATCATGTTAAATACGGGTCAGATAAATGATCCATGGACTTCTAGCCCTAATGTCTGTCTTCTGCACTTAACACTGCTCTATGCTAGGCAACTTCAGCTGTACTCATATCCCATGCTGTCCGAGGGGTTTGCCGCCAAATTTCTTGATATCTTTCCTCTTCCCTCTCATGAAAGAGTAGCTTTGCTAGTACTCTGAAACCCAACCTCCACCCCATGACCATTACTTCTGGCAGCTTTCCCATTGACTGATTTCCACAAAATAGCCTTAATTTTCTCAGGGGATCCACTTGAGCTTCAGCTAACAACCTCCTAATTTCATTTGCTTCTCCGCCGAGTGCACTCACTCACTATCTCAGCGACATTCTCAGGACTTAGCTTGCTCCTTTCCTGTCTGCGCCCTTCCTTTGCTGACACTGTGTAAGCAAACCACTGGAGGCTTCCTTACTTCCTCTCCGGACTGGTGACTCTGAAAACATTGAGAATCATCTGTTAATTCATCTCATTATAAATTCATGGTCCCTCTTCTCTGCTGAGTCTTTAACATTGTTCAGTATCATTTAGTTAAACCATTTACTCTCCTTGTAAAAGCTGTTTAAGCCAGCCTGGCTTTTTTCAGACTGCTCTTTCTACCCCCAGCAGAAACTCTTCACTGCCTACTTCACAAAAGATCATCTAAGGCCATCAGCCAGGGCCTCGCAAACTGTCTTCTCATACTGACACCTAGCCTACATTTGCATCTAGCGAGCGAACCGTCTCTGCAGTCATGGCAGAGTTGGTGTTCGGTACCTCGAGGTTCGCATTAGTCCTCCTCCAAGAGCACAAAATTTGATTTCTATCCATTTGCCTTTCCCAACTCTGCTTCTCAGCTCCTTTTCTTCCACAACCAACAAGTTCAATATTTCTCCAGCCTTCCTTAAATTAGCCTCCTTTCCTGAGGGAACCGAATGTTTCCTCTCCTGCTTGTTTCTTAGTGTCTGCGACTGCAGAAATCACTTTCTCCCCATGCGCTCTGCATGCTGCCTAGCCGGCAGCCTGTGCTGGAATCTACCTAAATTGCTCTTATGAGCTCATCCATGCCCCGAGTCTTCTGGAATTATGCTTCTCTTTTCCTTTCGCTTCTTATTTATTGATCATTCTCTTCTAATTTTATGCTTTCTGGGAAGCATTTTCTCCTTTATAAATCCCATATAAAATGCAATTTCTATATCTAAAAAAGACCAATTCTGAATAATTCAGCACCATATCTTCTACTGTGCATCAAGTGTCAGGAATCAGCATATCAAATTCAACAACTCTGAAAATAATTATCATTTACTTTCATTCATCTCTTTGTTCAATCAAAGCAAAAGTACTCAATTTGGTTAATTGCATGAACCCAAATTAATTTTCAAATTGTCCTACTTCTTGATTTTTCTACACCTTTTAAATAACAAATCTAGGGATTCAATGCCATCACCAGGGCATACAACCACTTGTTTGAACTTTGGGAGTATCTAAAGGCATTGACTTCCCATTCAAACCATGTTCCACGTGGTACTAATTTTGGGTTACTTTCTACCAAAATACAAATTGTATCCTGTCACTCCCTCAGAGTACTAATACTCATGCCAAAATAACTTCATTTACAGTAGAACTAAAGCTTAAACTGACATGCGTGAGCTCTGACTTCATCTCTCCAAAAGTCTCACTTTTTCCATAGTCATTTTCACCCTTGGCATTGACTCCTTTCTGCATCAGCCACAAAAACACCTACTCTTCAAGCACACATGGACATTCGCTGGGCCTCGGACCTCACAGCTTTGGGTAATCTGCTTCCTATGGGTTTCCTCTCTTCCTTTGGAGTCAACAAATATTCTGTAAAGTCTTGCTAAATCCTTTCACATTATATAGTGTTAGAATGATGCCTTTACCACTGGCCTATGAACACCTTGAAGATAAGGCAAGGTACTGCAAGGTATTATAAATGCTCCTAGTCTTTCACACAGAACTCCTTTGAAACTCAGCATGTAAAAACTTCCTGTCACCTATCCAGTGATATTCTGAGAACGGAATATATGCAGTGGCATATTTATGACTCAAGAAAAAAATAGGAAGGAACATTATTTGACCTGATTGCAATCTGAATCTATTCTATTCTAGAGCAAAGGACTTCTTTAAGAATAAACTCATATGTATTTTTCATCACTCTAAATAAAACAGCTTCAGTGTTACAGGTGAGATTACAAGGGGAAATGTGTGTGGTTCTTTCAAAATGTGGTGTAATTTAAAACAAGAACCTGCCCATTGCTCTGTACTCACATTTGAGGGCTTAGAAGATAGAATTTTTCCCACTCAAATGGAGACAGACCTTTTCACCAAGGTTTAAAGTGAATTACAAGTGCCAAAATTCATCCATTATATATGGGACATTTTAATACACAAATAATGATCTTTAAAAGTTTACTGTAGTTACACATGCAAGAAAAAATGGAAAATGTCCAAGAGGGAAGAATATAAGTTAAGTATTCAGCTATGTGGAAACTTATGTTCTGATGTGGTTTAAAAAACGAGTGTGTGCATCACACAAGGACCGATAAACAGGAGCTCTCTTCCTGCCTTTCTTGAGTCTACAGTCTACTTAGGATAACGACCAACACAGACATGTAAAATTGAAGTATAAGTGAAACTTAGCAAAGTTTAAAAGAAATATCACAAGTCACTTCATTACCAGCTATTAAATACAAGTCTACCACCAAGAGTTGCTATAGCAATTTATGGAAAGAATCTGTTTCTAGGGGAATATGAATGAAGCGTTTTTGAACTGTGCATTATGAAATACAGAATCATTTTTGTTTTACCTTAGGAAGATTCTAGGCTATGTTTTTCTGGGACTAAATCTGCATAATTACAGAACAGCCAAGTATTCAGTGTTTCCTTACAAATGTTAAAGTTGTATAAGTCTTTTGCTAACCACTCCCACTATGAATATGAAATAAAGCAGTCTAAAAGTTCACTTAGTCAGTGACATTTCTTTTCTCCAGGTAATTTAAGACAGTCTTGAAAGGCAGTCTGTATATGACACTGTCATTACTGCCAGGATAAATGGTATATTATATCAAAGTTAAAACAGGCATGTTAAAGGCAAAAGAATTACTACAAATTGTTAAGTGAAGAGCATGAAGAATGGGGCAATTTTTATTTTTCTGCCCTTTGAAAAGCAGTGGATAATCAGTCCTCAAAACAACACTGCAGATATGAGACAATCATTCCTCTGGGTATAATCTTCCCTTACGACAAAAAACACTACTAGCACCCTGGGGTGCAATGGGAGTTTACTGCTTGCCCCCTGGAATGAGTCCTCCAATCTCCTCTGTGGTATGGAGGCAAAGGCAGACAAACATGGCTTTGGGCCAAAACAAATAGAGTCAGTGCTTTCTGATGTCCCCCACTGGTTGCTCATCACTGTCTGAGGCTCCTCACTGTAGCCCAGCACAGGGTGTGCCAAGGAGCTTTAAAGGGGCACTACTGTTTGGCCTCGTTGCAATTACATCACAGTCCCTGGGGCAGACATCACCCATTTTAGATCACGCGGAGGTGGTCCTCATATCCACATAGTTTTATTAAACGGTGTATTAAGTCAAGACTGGGCCTTCTCAAACTTTAATAGGTGTATAGATGGCCTGGATATTTGCTAAAATGAAGGTTCTGACTCAATAAGTCAGGGCAGAACTTGAAATTCTTCACTTCTTGTATGACCTCAGGTGACCCTGAGCTGCTGACCATAGGACCCATACACTAACTATAGATCTTTATAGCATTAGATGGCAGAGTGTTTGAGAATCTTGAATCTTAGGCTCCAACTGCAAGATACTCTGATTCATCAATAGAGTACATTCTCAAACACTATAATTAAAATTCTCCAGCAGTATCGAATCCACTGTGCAATGTATGTATATGAGAAGCTCCTGCTTCAAATAGTCCAAAAGAAATAGCATCCTTCTCAAAAGCCCAGAACTATCCCTCAGTAGTGCACCCTTCCCATTCCTGGGGAGGCAGGGCCCTTGGCTATAGATTGGAAATGAGTGAAGGGAAGCTGGTGAATGAGGGAAGAGCACTGTTATCCTCCCTCAGGGCTGCTTTCTCCAACAGCAGCACACGAGAAGAGAAGCTGCACATAGATTTTCCTCTTTAAAGGCAATTTTCTATAAGTACAGATCTTTGCCATCAATTTGGGAGTCACCCAAGTTCAAGAATTAACCATTGAAAAGACAGAAAATGATCCCATTCCAGAGCTCGAAGACCAACAGAAAGAGACAAGTTGAATGGACAGTAAGGATACAGTGGGTCCATAGGGACCAGGGGTTTCACAGACAACATACTTTAGTATATTTTGGGAAAATAAGAGATTAGATAGAGCTGCAATATTGAAAGGCAAATAAATAGGAAATACAGGGGGAAATCGGAATGATGGTAAGTGGAGAAAATAATCTTACAACTGAAAAGAAAGCTTCAAAGCACACCTTTTCAAGTTGATCTGCTCTATGAAGCAGAGACTATTTTAGATTGCTATTTTACTTGTTCAAGGAAATAACAGATAACACAAACTTAACAAAAACATATTTATGTATTTTAGATATAATTCAGAAAGATAGAGACATCAGAGTATTTCTTAGACTTGAGAAATAAGTAAAAGAATAAACTCTCATGATTAAAAATAGGAATATTAACATATATTATCAATACAAGGGAAGCTAATTTTCTTTTGTCTTTTCGAGACAGGGTCCTGTATGAAATTCAGGGTGGTGTGGAACTCACTTTATAGCCCAAGCTGTCCTCGAACTCATAATGATACTCCTCTCTCAGCCACCCGAGTGCTGGGATTACAGGCGTGCGCCACCACACCGGGTTTGGAAAGGTTATACTGCGGATAACAGAGTGGGCATACTATGTGGATCACAAAGGAACAGCGAAAATTCATCAAACAAAGTTAGGTAAGTAGGTATTTAATGCAATAAATCTTTAAATATATATCACTATTGTTCACAAACAAAAAGGAACTATCCATATATAATAGGGAAAAGCACACAAAGCTGATAAGTTTACCATCATTTTATTTTCAATAGAAGTTCAACAGTCCATGTAATAGAACAGGGTATATACTGTAGTAAATATTGGTTTGAAAATAGAAGGAAAGGAATAGAAAAATATAACATGAAAAGACAAAGAAGAAAACCGAACATGCCAGTTTGAATAGTAAATGTAAAATGATAAACTCATAAAGATATCGCATTACAGTGACAGATACATTCCCATTTTTATAGCAGCACAATTCATAATAGCTATATCTTGGAAGATAAATGGATTTTTAAATGTGGTATTTATAGACAACAGAGTAGTACTGTGTCATAAACAAAAACAAACGAGTCACTTTAAAAAAGTGGATACAGCTTGAGACGACAGTGATAAATAAAATAAGTACGAGCTTAAATATCATATAGTTTCACTTACATGACAAGCCCAAAGCATGAATAAAGGGCAGAGTGAAAGACAGGTAATATGAAGTAGGAACACGTATTTCTCTCAAACGGGGAGGGCTAAGAAAAAGGGAGGGGAGAAGGAAAGAAGGAACAAGGGATGGACAAAGGAATCAGAATGCTGGGTGCGTGCACCGATTCTACCCAGGAATGTAAACATCACGCGCTGCAAACATGTACGTTACCGCTTCAGCTGGACGGCTCCCCAGAATCTCATGGGGTCTTAGCTGGGCATTTCAAAGGTGCTCAAATGAGGGTGTGAGTGTGAATGGGAGTAGGGGCGTGGATCGTGGAAGCTCTAGCCTGGGAACGGAGGGCACCCATCAACAGGCTTGCAGCTGGGCTGGGATGCGCAGGCACAGAAAGAAGGCGGGCTTGCTCTTGCTGCTTACTGCTGTCTGAGTGCCTGACCATGGAGTGTTCTCCTCGAAGGTGACCTTCTGCCACACCTCCCTCCCTTGGAGCCAGCCCACTGTGGACTAAAACCTCTACAAACTGTGAGTTGAAATAAACCTTTCTGCTTTCAATTTGGGTACTGAGTATTTTGTCCCAGAAATGAGAAAGTAACTCAGATATGTACTAATAAAAAATGAATTTTAAAAAGTGATAAATTCAGCTATTAAAAGAGCTTCTCAGATTCAGAACAGTGTCAAAAAAGACAAAGTATACCAAAATAACAGAAATTTTAAAATGTTTAAAAGCCTAAAAATAATGGTAGACAATTAAAATGGCTTGCGTGTGTGTGCGCGCATGTGCGCGCATGTACGCATGCACATCTGCTCTATTTCATCAAAGTTGAAGCAATGGTAACTAGCATTAAAGGGCTAAAAGATGTGAAATTGCATTTACGTGCTCTAGTACTTGTATTTCTGCAAAGGTACAATCTCATTTAATAGTGCTATAGGTTTCTATAAGAAACAACACGTGAGAGAAGTTTTAGACGAAGGAGTACACAACTGTACTTGTGACATGTAGCACTAGCCTTTCATGTTACCTACAGCAATAGCCTCTTTCAGGCTCAATATTCACTTTAACTTATAAGATGGTAAGCAATCATGATGGTACGCTCCTAAGGTGACTGTAGTTATCAGACAAAGTGTCCAGTAGTCACTGATTATTTTACGGCTATGTTTGAGTTAATTTGAATATTTCATTATTTTGTACTTACTACTTTAGGAAAATCAGCAGAAAATTGAAAATAAAAAATGTAATATTAGTACTGATATAATCAAGACTAAGATGACCTATTGAAGTGGGATTATAAGGAAAATAATTAATTACTAAAAGTAGAAACAATTTAATTCATATATTCTATGCAAAATAGGATAAATATCAATTAAATAACAAAATCTGAGCACAGAGCTCTTCAGACTAAAGGAGATCAACTTTACATGCAAATGTGAAGAAAATGAAACATTTTAAAGAATTTTTTTACCATGATAGAAATAGGATATCAAATTATGTCAGTAAAGGCAAGGCATAGTCTAAATTATCTGACACAGTATTTGAACTTGGGGATTGAGATCTTAAGTGCCTTTGCAAAAAGAATATTTACAGATCCATACTAAATAAGCAGATAACTTGCTCAAAACAACTATTCTGAGAAATAAGTAACTTTGGCATTCTTGTCTTTTGAAAATATTTCAGATGAGTCAAGAGAATGTAGGTGGCGGGAAATAACCATTTTCTGAACCCAATGGTACATCTCTAAATATATTATTAAACATTGAAGGAAAGGTAAATAATACAGCTTGAATTTCAATTTTCCATGCCTCCATCCATACCTGTGCTGTGTACGTTGTGTACGCTGTCTTCTCTGTCCTGCTCTGACCACCCTCCTGCTTTATGCTCCATTGTCCACAGGTATCTGGATAATTTCAGAACTAGAAACACTGATTGGAAACTGGAGCAATCACCTCTGACATGCAAGTTTCTTCTACAGTTGAATTCTTTGAGTACAGTTCTGTTTCTTGCTAAACTTTATACTTAAATATAAGGAAATTACTTTTTAATACCATTTACACGATACATAAATATAAATTTACTTAAGTTTATTTCAAAACCCTACAATTGGTTACAGGACATTAAAATTATACTCTGGACTTCAGTTTTGGCAAAGGCTCCAAAATAACGCTAATTTCTATACAGACAGAAATAATGCTAGGTTGCTTATCGATGCTGGGCCTGAAGGAACTCACTGAAAAACAACTTTGTTATCATTTGTCGTTAGTCCACATAAACACATACACCGTTACAGCTGGACAAACGAAGACAATTGGTTTGGAATAGTATAACTTGGGGAAAAATGTGGAAATTCAACTGAATTTTTTTTCCTGCATAGAGGTAGGATAGAATGCAATGTGCTTCTATGCTTTGTGTCAAGTTTATGAGAGAATTCAAGGACCCTCTTTACAGTATTTGTGGAGTATCTGAGGAGGGTAAGTAAACAACAAAGTGGACCCTGACTCTCATTGAGCAGAGGACACGGGCAAAGTAGAAGCCCTTCCACTAATTTAATATTTGAAGCATGAGTTTCCAATTATCAGATGCAGGCCCAGACAGAAACTGAAGAGAGCGGAGGAAGCACCGAGACACAGACAGAGAGGATGCGGCCTGGGGGCCTGGTGACAACCATGTGCTCCAGAGTACACAGTGAAAGGGCCGGGAGTGCTCAACAGAGATCATCCATGGGAAGAAATGGTGAGATGCAGATGCCCAGAAAATCATCATCAGTAACAGGAAACTGGAGTTGAGGACTCATTTTAAAGAAAGGCGGTCCAGGGACTCTCCTAGAGGTCACACCCTAGCACAGCTTGCCTCTGAAGATCTGGAGCGGAGACTTACAGGAAAGGAAACCATGACAATGGTTTCAATGTGTAAAAGGGAAGAAGAGATGATACTGAAAAATATTGAAATAAAAATTAAATTATTCAAAATATAAAAGAATCTCAACGCTAAAATTTCAAGAGAATAAATTTTAAATCCTAACAAAGGAAACCAGGAAAATGAGAAACATGCAAATGAAACATACAAAAAGAATAAAACTATAGATGTGGAAGAGAATGAACCATAAATCTTTGAAAATATATATGAAAATAAAATGAACAAATGACTTCTATGAAAATACAAATTTTCCAAATTTAGTTAAGAAGATGTTGAAAACTTCACTGAAGTCATATCCATGAAATATGTTAAAAGCTGTCACTTTTCCTCAATAAAGCACTAGCTCTGTTTCTCTCTTGAGAAAGAAGGCAGAATACATACTGATAACGCTACCTTCCCCAGTGCATCTCCCAGTACCCAGTACCCCATCTCCCACCTACATTCAAAGAATTCTTTAAAAATACATATAATACTCATAAGGAATAGGGATAAAGCAAAGAAATAAAGGCAAATCATTGGAAAACATAGAGGAAAACTGTTCAATGTTATTACTTTTACTGCAGAATATCTTGTTATGTGACATGAAACCTTTCAAAGCTCAGCAACCAGGGATACCCAAAATGTTGCCAGAAAGGCACAGCTCACATTTTCCACACCCATATACCAAAGATGTTCCAAGACCATAAAGAAAATGTTCTTGGATATTCAAAAAAAAGCAATGTTAAAGAAAATAGTCAAAGATAAAACCAAAGAAGTTTCCAAGAAAGCATTAAAAAAACAAAATACAAACAGAAGGAAAGCAGGTAAACAATGATATTAAAATTTTAAGATTCATCTACATTCCAAGGATAATTAAAAAGAATAACAACCATGAGGATATGATGGAATAATACTATTAAAATGCTGAAAGAAATTTTAACTTAGATTTCTTAGTATTTATTAAATGTGAGGAGAGAGAAAAGACACTCTCCTATATAATTTTAGAAAAGCATACTTTTTTCACAGGATGCATGCAGTATAAAACAAGAGACAAGACTGTAGAGATTGTAACACACCCAAGACAGTGGGGAGGTAAAGGAGATTTCCTGAGATGACTAAGAAAAGGGATACCAGGACGATAGCTCTGTGCAGACAGAAGAGCAAGCAGTTAGTTGTAGAAGTGAGATCAGGAAACAGATATCATATTGAGTATTATCATTTACAAAATCCTCACTGCTCCCTGTGATTGAAGCTGAACAAAAAGTTCAACTTAACATTAAAAGTATAATCCACCCAAGACAAAGCTTGTAAATTTGACCTCAACAAAATTTTCAAAGCTGTTGTTTGCAAAAGTCTATGCAAAGAGGATAAACACAACACTGCAGAATAGGAAGAAATTTGAAAAGCATTCATCTTTCAAAAGACAAGTGTCTAGAACATACAAGGAGCTATTATAACTCCACAGTATAAAATAACTGAATCAATTGGAAGAAAGGCAGTACATAAATGAGCACAGGGGTTCACTCTGTCACATATACGGGATACAGAAAGGATATATACATATATCAAATCAACACATAAAGAGATGTTTAGCTTAGTTATGTATAAGGGAAATGCAAACTAAAAGCATAATGAGTTATTATTAAATATTTCTCATAATAGTTGCCATGAAAAATAGTAACAACAAAGGCTACTAAGAAAGCAGAAAGTAAAGATCACTCATGCATTGCAGTTGAGAATATAAAATGGGGCAACTATTTTGCAAAATGGTTTGGTAGTTTCTTGTAAATTAAATATTCAAATACCATAAAATCCAGAAACTATAGTCCTGAGCATTTATCCCAAGACAAGTGTTCCTAGAAGCTGCATCTGGAGTAATCAAAGACTGGGAACAGCCCGCATAGCCTCCAAGGGGTGAACAGTCAAACACTCTTTGGTACCTTGGTAACATAAAGTAAGACTCAGTAACTACTCACAGGCAGAGCGACTTGGATGAACCTCCAGGGGTGGTGTACATGAAAACAGCCAGTCCTAAATGGTTAGAAGCATATGGTTCCATGTAGATAGTATTGTTGAAATAAGAAAATATTAGAAATGGAAAACAAATTTATGGTGGCCACAGTGTTAGCAAGGAAGTGGGGAAGGCATATTTATAAAGGTGCAATTCAAGGCTTGGGATGTGGAGCTGTTCTGTGTGTTGACTGTGGTGGTACATACATAAACCTACACACGTGATAAAAATGTATAAAATTAAATACTCACACAAACATGCAGAGAAGTACAAACAGCAAGCATCCCTGCAGAGCACTTACCATGTCAATTCAAGTATCTGTTGATACTGCACTCTATAGTTGCAAGATGTGTTTGGTGGCAGGATGGGTAAGGCATGCATGACGTATCTGGACCATGTCTTACAATGGTATATACAGCTACACTGATGTCAGTGAAATTATTACTTAAAAAGTAAATTATTACTCATTAAATAAGTGAATGGAATTCCAGAATTTAGAAAGGAACAGATCTCATTTTATTGTTAATAGTGATGCGACTATGATTCTGAAATTGAAGTAACAGTATAAAGAAAATAACTACATGTCCATCTCATCCCAGCCTAAGATCTTAGAGAAGCTACTCCTTGAAGAAGGGGCTGATAGGATAATGCTCATAAAAGAGCCAGAAAAAGCAACCAAAACCCCTATCTTTGGTCCGGGTGCTGGGTGGTAAGAAAGATCTCCAAAAACAACCAAAAGTTGACACCCAAATTGCTGTGGATATTTAGCCCATATTTGAATTTGCAACGAAGTGTTGGAATGCCAAAGTCAAGAAATCAACCTAAAGCTTATTCTTGACTTTTTTACTATCCAGTTGGAAAATCTTTCATATGAATATTGTACTTCAGAAGTTCACATTATTTCAAAAGTGAAATAAAGAATCTATTAAAAATTCAGTAAAATAAAAATCTTAAAATGACATAAGAAAACAACCCTCAAGGACAAAAATAAACAGAAATATACTCACTCCTTGGTAGAAGAAAGCAGAATATGATGCAATGGAGGATAAAATGCATAAGCTTAATTTTTTTCCTGGGGAAGGTTCATAACCCCTAAATATTGAAAAATTTACATTTGAAAAAAATAAAAGGCCATAGAGAAATGAATAAATTATACATAAATACCAATTTGATGGGCATGTTTAGCATTTGAACCATCTCATACAGAAATGGTAAACTTGATAACAGATTTATGCAATGACAAGAAACAGAGATATCAGATGTAAACAGCAGTAAAGAAACCTGTGAACCATCTAAAATATACTAATTACAACTGTAGGCAAAGACAATGAAGAAATAAGAGAGATGCAGTGCTCTAAGAGATAACAACTTGTTCGAGGTTTAACGGAGAAAATGTTATCAGACTGAAAAGCCCAATGAGATGTGAAAATAGATGTGATAAGAATCAGCAAAGTGAAACATCACCAATCAACCACTAAAGAAAAAAGCCAGTGTGGTGGCAGACACCTGCAGTCTCAGCGCTCAGGAGCCTGAAGCAGGAGGCCTCCGTGAGCTCAAGGATGGCCTGGGCTATACAGGGAATCTGAGACCAGCCTGAACTACAGAGTGAGAACCTGTCTCAGAAATAAAACAAAACAAAACAAACAAAAAAGAGAGAGAGAAACAGGAACAAGAGGGTGATGATGATTCACACATACAAACACACAAAAGTATTTTATTAAAACCAAAATGATTTGAAGATACTGGATGAATATCTTCACATTGATAAAAATACTATACATCTATAATTACAAGTCTACAATTTGAAGATGAAATCAGCAGGTTTTCATCTTACAGAATCTAGCTTAAAGTACTGCTGAGAGCTACACTTTAGTACGTTAACTGAATTCACCATACTCTATATCAAATATTAGGATTATTTCTTTGATTTTTTAGGAAAAGAGATATTTTGTTGCTGTTCTGTGCTTTTGGACTATTGATACAATAAACATTTATTATTTACATAATTAATGTTATATGTGTAATGAATAAAATTAAAATTTATTTTGGAAAGGTGCTTTATATTAAATGGGTTAGTTTAGAGGTGGCAATGTCTCATTGATGAGGTTTGGAGTGAGCAGAGCTGATATCCTTATTCAACTCTGTGATAGCTGGTGAACTGCGACTCCCAAGACTGTCTCTCGTTCAGTTAACTCCTCACAGTAACAGCAGGGCAACACAGTGAACACACACTGGGTATGGAAAAGCCTCCCAAGGCTGTACAGTATGATTATATTTTTATGTTTCTAAGGTGTAACTGAGGAGAGTATTTAGTGTCTAGAATTACACCAAAAGATCCAGGCACATGGTACCCTCGTGGCTGTCTTAGTTTTCCTCCTGAAAATATTCTCATACCTTCTCCACCCAACAAATCTCTTATGCCCTG
The DNA here is from genome assembly GCA_004027595.1 of Dinomys branickii. NCBI lineage: Eukaryota > Metazoa > Chordata > Mammalia > Rodentia > Dinomyidae > Dinomys > Dinomys branickii. The sequence goes on along the minus strand of PVLD010000123.1, from coordinate 166,762 downwards.
ATCCTGGCCCCGGCGACTACATCTCAGAACATCTCAGTCAAACAGCAAGCCCTTCAAATGAAGCCCACCAAGTCCATGAACAAGCTGATTAAGAAAGGTGTAAATGCCAACCATCTGGACATACTACAATGACTACAAGTTTGCCTCTAGATGTACTATAAAACTATTAATAATATACCTAATATATTGCTCGAAATGATATAATTGGTTTCCACATACCACCATCACAGGTTTAACTTCTTCCTTAGAAATCTAAAATCATTCCTTCCCTTATTTTTCCTCAGCAAAATTTGTTGTTCTGAGACAAAAAGAAAAAGAGGGTTTAATAAGTCAGTCATCTATTCCAGCGTTAGTTTCCTTGCCTTATGCTTCAGTTTATTTCAGAAAAGAGGTCATACAGAAAGAAGCCCAAGCCATATTTGACTGTAGGAAGATAATTCCACACTGACTATATTTTTAGCCGCAGCAAGGTCATATCACTTGCTGGAAAAATCCCACATCAAAAATATGGTTGAAAATTGATGGTGACATTAAGTGCAGTTATGGATATTTGTGAGTGTTTCTTCCCCAGCCTCTCGTCATCCCTCTGTAATGTTCAGATTAGAGGTAAATGCTAGTGTGTATGGCTATCTGGTCTACCTTTCTTACCTAACACCCTTATGATAGGTAACTTGCAAGCCTGATTCCTTTTTCTTCCTGTAAAATTGTATGCGCTGCTGGCATAGCTAGCCCACCTTATTTTCTGCCTCTCTCTCTCTCTCTCTCTCTCTCTCTCTCTCTATATATATATATATATATATATATATATATCTTACACAAGTTAATCTCTGCACCTCCCAGAGGAGTCAAGTTGACACATTTCTCCACCTTTCCAAAGTGCATTTTTGTTGCTGTCTAGTGAAGACTGGTATTTCTCATCCTTACTTTGAAGCTGTCCATTCACATGTTTCATCTTCATTGGTGCAAAAAGACAAAAAGGTGAACAACCTTCATGGAGTGGCACACCTTTCCTAAACCTTACCACTAGGTTAAGAACTTTAAATACATTATCAAAATTTATCTTTGCCAAGCTTTTAGAAATAAGCATGTCATCTTGGTCTTTCAGAGGGAAGTGAAATGCAAAATGTTAAGAATGTCATTTTCCCCAGGTCACACGCTATTACAGGATGAAATCAGAACTCAAATATAAGTCTGAACTTACATACTGTGTTTTCAATCTAGATTTTTATTTGAGGATATAATTTGCTAACAATGAGCACACAAATCTTCAATGTGCCTTCACTGAATTTCAACAACTACACATATGTAACTTTAACTACTGGAAGACGTAAAATGACCACCATGCCAGAAACATTCTCTCCATGGTTTCTCAGTGAATTCTGCTTTCCACTTCACCTGCAGCCATTTTTCTGACATCTTTACAGCCCGGTAAATTCCAGCTACTGTTTCTTTCATATACATTGTACCACACAGTATATTCTCTTTTGTGTAAGGATTCTTTTGCTAACTGTAATTTGAAAAATATCTTTGCATTGCTTCATATTCCTACATAGGATTTCACTTTAAGAAAATATCAGTATATCTCTTCTCCTATTGCTAGATACCTGAGCTGGTTCAGGTTTTTAGAGCTTCTGAATTTCTAACTTCTTCCCAAATGCTATGTTTATTGTACCTGACCAACTACTATGTTCCTCCAGGATTTTTTTTTTTTTGCACTATTCTTTACTAGATAAGGAATAAGATCTAATGAAGGAAATAGGAGAGGAGTAGCAGTTGAAGGAAGACAAAAACTAGTCATCTTTCTATGCTACCCAAAGTACCTCTATGGTACCATGTGCCCAAACTCCCAAGTCAGGTCTAGCAGCACATTCATTTCTCTAATTAGCTGTACATTTTAAATATTATATTGTTATTTCTAACTCAATATTCCCTCAATAATTATTTATGGTATTGAGGATCAAATCTAGGGTCTTTGCATTGAGCTATATCCACAGCCTTTTATATATATATATTCCTTTTTTTTTGAGACAGGGTCCCGGTAAGTGGTGAATGCTGCCTCTGCCAGAATGCCTCCCGAGTGCTGTTACCACACAAATGTGCCATCACACCAGGCCCTCACCATGTTTCATAATGTTAGTTATCATACACTAATAACTTTTAAAAATAGGTTTATTCTTGATGATGCTTTATCAAGTACAAATGTCGTTTTTTCTTTATGAATACTTAGCAAATATCTCAAATTCTGAATATAGCCACTAGGTGATATCATGAAGGTTTTTATTATGTCTCAAATAAAGTTGTTATAATTATTTTAAAGTATTATAAGGCTACATGACAGTAAAATTCCCTATTTTCTCCACGAGAGCATATTTTTAAATAATACACATCCCTACATTTAAATATCTTGAAAACTCTTTGGACATAATTTCTACACATTGTTTGAAAACCTATGATCTGAAACAATGTTCTTTTAATTATCACATCTGCTTTCTTACAATAGGTGAAAAAAAACATTACTTTAAAAAAAAATCATGTCAAATAGCTTCCAGAGATTAAGCAATCATGTATTTGAAGAAAAATATAATCAACTATCTATCAAAATGATACGTTTACAGATGATAATTAAAAAGTATAACTTACTGTCTACAGTCACACAAAATATGTGATTTCTTGCTGCTCCTGCTGACCTGTGTAGATAAAGATGTCACAGGAAAAATTAAAATGTCATAAAAAGACAATGAGCATAAGAAGTTGGATCTGTAGCTCATGACTGTGTTATAGGCGGCTGAGTTAGATAGAAATATCAGAAATATTTTAGGCAGTCAGACCAGGCCAGGCCCTCGAAGGAGCCAGTGCAGAAGATGAGATACCTTGGAACTGTGGGGGAAACAGTCACCTCCAGCTGTGGTCCAAAGATTAAACAGATTCACCCACATGCTTCCTTAGGCATGGACCTCAGGGACTGATATTCTAAATAGGTAGCCATAGCCTCAAATAAACCAGGAAGAGTCACTAACCTGACCCCCTACAGGAAAAGCCTCTGTTTTGTACTCATGCTCACTTGCTTAGGGACTTGCTTCCCCATTTGATCCCAATTTAATCAATTTTACCTGAGCAATCACACTTGTAATCTTATTGGCTGCCCATAGTTTTGTCCCACCTCATGCCCACCTAGGGAGTTCCCATGTTTCCTACCTTGGTCCCGCCTCACCTTGTGGTTTTGCTCTATAAAAGTCCCTAGAAAAGACAGCTTCTTGGGCAATCTACTTGGGGCCCCTTCTATTCCTCTCTCAGACAGAAACTTTCTTTCCCCCAACAAAGATAGTCTGCTTTTAACCTCCGTTGTTCCTCAAATTCATTCTTTGACATTAGAGAACATGGACTCATCCTAGATATCTTTCAGGTTGGGAGTTTTTCCCCCTATATTAATTGTGCAGCATAAGAAATGATAATGAAGAAATTCCCTGAGCTTATCTCAGAGACTATTCTTGCTAAAGCGATCACACAGGACTCAAGAGATTTAGTTCCATTGGACCCTGCCCAGTATGTTCCTCATGGTCACACAGTGAAAATTTGTGTTACAGCTCAAAGCTGGGGAAAGGAGCCTGTGAGGAGAAGACCCATAGTTTGATCCTGCAGGAAATGCAGCTCATAATTTTGTGAGTTTATGCAAACTATCCTAGTCTCTAGCCTAGGTCAGAATGAAGACAGCGGCCAAACTAATTGTAATGGTACATGCTCAGGAGTCAAAACTGGAAATGCCAATCTTTTTCTCAAGCAGCCAGACAGTCTAAACATATAAACTCTCTGAGAGTCATATCCTCATTTATAAACTCCTCCATCAAAAGTTGTTTTAAGGGTTAAACATTATATAAGTAATTCCTTCTGTGTTAGGTGCTTGTGGTAGATTGCTACAAAATGATTCCTGAGAGAGCATGTGTCCTTCACTTCAGGACTTGTGAACCCTCCTTGCACACTACATATGGATTGGCCCTCAAACTTGGGTTTTTTTGCATATGTATACACACAGACACACATATGTATATGTAATATATAATAAATATATATAATAAATATATTGCATTATATATACATATATATGTAATTTAATTAAGTTTATTGGTACAATTGAATTATGTACAATGATCACATTCATCACAGGGCGCCCTGCAAACTTGTTTCCATTTGCAGAAGATAGTAGAAATGGCAGTGGGAAAGTCTGGGTTTAAGCAGTAAGGGGCTTTTATACAGTCTTTTCTTCTAATGCCATCATGCAATGAAGTTTGGGCTGGTACCCTTGCAGCAGATCTGTCCCATAGACGAAGCAAACGAAGCACTGCAGGGCGGAAAGAACAAGAGGAGGGGAGGCCCAGGCAGCTCACACCAACTGCAAACAGCCGGGCTCTGGCGCCAGATGTGTGACACCCCGGAGAGGTGAAAGCTGCTGGCTGACGGGGAACCTAGGAATGTGATGTTACGGGGTGCAGAAGCAAATGGATGAGCTGGGTGCAGCCCAGGTGGCAGACACATCATCCAAAGGGTGGCAGTTGCCCTAGACGCCACATTTTTTGGGTAGCTTACTGTATAATATTAGTTAACCAGCATAGTTTACCTCACCAACACAATGAACTTTCTGATCCCCTTTTTATGGGTAAAATAATCAAAGCCCAGAGAATTTAACCCCATCTTCTGTGACTCATACCATGAATAGAGAGGAGAGCAGTGGTCCTACCAAAGCAGCTTGAAGTCATGACCCAACCCTGCGAGCATGACATTAAAGGATCCCTCCAGTGCAGTGTTGGCGAGCCTTTGGCACACGTGTTACTGTGCTTTTCTTCTAAGACAAAAGATGCTAATGTATGAGTTGTTTTTTTCTTACCTACTACCTCAGTATTCAGGTGTAATTGCAGTGTTAGCTCTGCGATAAATAAGAGGGTTTGTGGTTGCAGTTTGATACTTGGTCTCTCACAGTTTCACAATCACTGCGGCAGTCTCAGAATGGCTTTCTTGCAGCAGAAACCATAAGGTTACATCTCAAGCTCTCAGGTCATTCAGTTTTTTCAGGTGTCTTTGGGAATATGACCCAAGTTCTTTTCCTTCCCTAGGTTTCTAGGTAAAGGAAAGAGTCATACAGGAGCTATACACAAATCTGAGACTTTATAAGGACAGGAAAATATTTTAAGTGGAAGTTTATATGGATGTATTTGGTGGATATTTGCTGAATTTTGGCCACATGGATCCATTCCACTTTCATTTACAATAATAAATCATTCCCTTTATTGAAATTATTTCTCAGCAAGTGGCAAATGGTAAATTTATTGATAAGCATCTGACTGGCCTCCTCAAAGCTGACACATTAACATGCTGCAGCAAGCATATTTTCTCCTAGAACTTGTACTGCCAAGTGAAGATATAACATAAGAATAAACTAATCCCACCCACACTGCCTGGGTGAAATTGTGAAAAAGCTCCAGTTGTTAAGACCTCTCCTCTTGTCAGTTGCTGCGGACTTCCCTGCGGTCCTGAAATCTCTCCCTGACCCATATACCTCAAGTGAGTCATCTCTTTCCCTCCCGTTTTCTCTTACTGTCTTTCTTCCAAAGTCAGTAACCAAAAACATACTAACACAAATATTCATGCTTTTAAAAAGTGTGGTAGCCATAAATATCAAGAACCTGGGTCGGGGATATAGCTTAGCTGCACAGGGCCTGCCAAGGCAATCACAAGGTCCTGAGTTCAATTTCTGGTACCAAAAATAAAAGAATCTATGAGTGAACCTGTACATCCAGATAACATTTTAATATACCTGAACTCTGCAAAAACATGATATTCATGAGGCTCTGTGGCTGCTTATATATTAAAATTTTTAAAAATAAGACTGAGGCTGGAAATACGGGTGCATACCTGTAACCCCAGCACTCCAGAGGCTGAGGCAGGAGGATGGCCACAAGTTCAAGGCCAGCCTAGGCTACATACTAAGTTCAAGGCCAGCCTGGAGTACATAGTGAGACCTTGTCTTAACAAAACAAAACGAAACAAAACAAGACTGAATCACAAATCACAATACTAGAATAATGCTGTTAATAATATCTGACAATAGAAAATCACTGTAACAAAAATAAAACACATCTATGTCAATCTTACCCATGAACATACAAGAAAATAGCCTAAGTAAAATAATGTTAAATTATGCAAATATTATAAAATAATGTACTATGACAGAATTTAGGTTAGTCTTAGAATGAAAGGGAGATGTAAAATTAGAAAATCTATTAATATAAAGTCTCACATAAAAGGTCTAACAGAAGACAAACAGCTGATATTGTCAGTGGAGTACAGTAAAAATGGAGACATTTTCAGGAGACTAGATATTTTTGATAAAACACAGTATGTATTTTAAAAATAAGCTTTAGATAACTAAAATTCAAACATAATTCCTTAACATGAAAAACAATAACTTTGTGAAATCAAAAACCAACATTGCACTTAATGATTCTAGTTTTCAAACGGTGTTTAGTCAGCGCCAGCACATCTTGGTGATTCGAAGCTTTCATGTTGGGCTTGATTTGGAAATGATGGTTTTAAAATACAGTAGAGCAGTCTCTTTCCTAGCCCTTATGTTTAAATATATTTTGGATGTACCAGAAAGACACATAGCTAAGTGTATATGAAAGTTATTGTTTCTTACTAGATAAAGGCATGTTCGTATCACTGAGAAATTTTGGGCACTAACTGTTGAAAAACACACTGAAATAATTACTACAATAACAGTACCCTATCAAATTTAGGGAAAAATGTATATCCACTTATTCCAGTATTATTAACATTTTCCTGCTTATTTGAGCTGATTTAATTAGAAAACATAAAATAGAAATTTTAAACACAAAGCCGATAATATTTTTTGCATTACATGATTGTCAGTCACCAATATAAAAACATCAGATTAGAAGGTATTTGAAATAAAATGAGACTTTTCAAACAAATAGAGCTATGTCTGGTTCACTGCACCACAAAAATATAAATTCTGCAAAAAACTGAAAAAGGAAAATACACTAAGCACAATGAAAAGCCATGCAGTTCTCTTGGAGAATTTTTTTTTAATTTTCTTTTTAAAGACTGACTACTCATAGTCTAAAATATTGTGGAAGTCTAATAAACAATATAGGTTTTTAGTAAAAGAGAAAAAGTCAAAAGAGAGCATAAATACCTATACACATTCAATGTTGTAAATAATTAAACATATGAAGCTGGCACTTCAAAAGAAAAATAAGAAAATGACATTTCATAAGTTGGGTTGGAACAGTTTAAGTCAAGGAGCTTTGAAATGAATGCACATACGATAAATTTCAAAGGAATTCCAGGTCAAATAGAATAAATAAAAGAATTGCAGGAATATTCAGTTAAATATTTACCCTTGGAGTTGTATTAGTCTTTCTAAGCCCAGTTGTATAAATTAAAAAAGAAATTAACAGAGCTCTTATTTGGAATCTATAAAAATGAAAAATATTAGGATGGCTAAAACTATAAGAAAAGAATTATACGAGCATCATAAAATATTTTCATAAGTCAGTAAGGAAAAGCTACACCCCCACACACTTTGGAAAAGAACGTAGATCATGACACACAGGTGAGGCCACATACAGAAATAGAGATATTAAAATTGTCAATCATTTTTAAAAGATTCAACCTTAGTAGCATTCATAGAAGTGCAAATTAAGATAAACACTTGCCAAATTCATACACACACACACACACACACACACATACACACACACACTTATATAATGATAAAACAAAAGACCGGTTGAGGTATATTGTTAAAATGCAATTCTACTGGAAAATTATAATTTAACCTAATTTTAAAGAAGCCAATTTAATCAATATCCATTAAAAGTCTGAAATTATTATTGCATTTAGCAACTCTAACAGGAATTGCAGGAAACTATCCAAAGTTTTCAAGCAGAAATACAAACTAAGAATGTATCTGTAAAAATGTTTCCCAAGGAAGCAGTTCTCCTGAGACACACCTCACCGACTGCAGAACTCACTCAAGTCGAGTGCATTAGTTTCTTCCCAGCAGAGAAAAAGTGTAGCAAGCATGTGTGTGTTTACGGCCATTGCATGTCTTTAAAGAAATGCTTATCTAATTCTTTGCTTCTTTCTTATGAGTTCTTAATTTTTTAAAGTTACATAAATTTTGGTCATAAATATTTTACTAGTTACATTATTTGCAAGTACTTTCTCCCATTTTGTTAATTTTCTTTCACGTTGCTGATACTATTATGTGAAACACAAGTGGTTTAATTTTAGATGTAATAAATTTGTCCATTTTTGCTGTTGTTGCTCCTTGTGCTTTTGCTGTTGTTAACATTCTCAATATAAGGCCACGAAGGCCTATGCCTGTCTTTCTCCTAAGGATATTATAAGATTGGCTCCCACATTTAGGTTTTGGTCTATGATTCATTTTGATTAAATTATGATATATGATGTCATTTCATTCTTGACATATGAAAATCTAGTTCTCCTGGCATTGTTTGCTAAAAAGACTTACCCTTTTGAACTGTCTTCAAACCCTACTGAAAATCAATTGACTTGAAAGGTTTTGTTTCTCAACCTTCATGTATGTGTATGTGCACTCCACTGACCTATATGTCTAGCTCTAAGAGGCTATAATATTATATTGGTCCTTCTATCTTTGTAGGAAGTCTTGAAACAAGAAAGATGAATCCTTCAATTCTGACATTTTCAAGATTGATTTGGACATTGTGGGTCCCCTCAATTTTCATATAAAGTTTACAGTTAGCTTGTCACTTTCTTTTTAAAAGCATCTGGAACACTGAAAGGGATTGTGTTCAATGCATTGCTCAGTTTGGTCAGTGTGGCTGTCTTAAAAAGGTTAATTTACACGAATCCTGTGGACCCATCAACATGAGGTGTCTTTCCATTTATTTAGATCTTTATTAATTTCTTCCAACAGTGTTTTGTAGTTTTCAATATACAAGTTTTATGCTTATTATGTTAATTTTTAATATTTTCTGCTACTATAAATTGATTTTTTCTTAGTATTTTGGAAATATACTATTTATTTTTATATATTACCTTTGTATTCTGCAAATTTGCTGTTTTTCTTTTGGCTCTAATAGTTTTTAGTGAACTGCATGTGATTTTCTCTATATTATACAATCATGGCATCTGCAAGTGTAGGTTGTGCTATTTTTTTTCCAAATTGATGTCTTTCATTTCTTTTTCTCCATGAATTGTCCTGGCTAGATGACCAGGGCAATTCTGACCTCAGTAGGATAACTCTCTTTCATCACTATGAAATAATGATGTTAGCTATGGAATTTTCATACATTTTTTGTCAAGTTGAGGAAATTCCTTTCATTCTGTTGCATTTTGTGAAGTGTATTTTTTTCTGTGTCTGTTGAAATGTTCATAGATTTTGTTTGTTTTGTTTCATTTTACTTTATTCTATTAGTGTAGTGTGTTACAGTGATTGTTTTCTATGTGTTAAACCAATCTTGCTTTCCAGTATAAATCGGTGTAAACTTATCACGGTGTATAATGTATCCTTATCTAGCTAGATCCTGTTTGATAGTGTTCAGCTGCACTCACAGAGGAAGCTGACCTTTAGTTTCCTTGGTCTGTGAGGTGCTTTTTGTGTTGGTTTTTGTTCCTTTGTCTGATTTTGATATAATGGTAACAGTAGTCTCATGTTTTGAGTTGGTAAGTTCCTATCTCTATTTTTTTTAACAGTTCATGAAGAATTAATATTAAGTTTTCTGTGCCTTTTGGGTAGAATTCTCTATAAACATCTTCTGAGCATTCCCTCTTCTTTTGGAAAGACTTTTAATCTGTTAACTGAAACTCTGTTTGCTAAAGAAATATCTAGGATGGTGTCTGTCCTCAGTCTGTTTAGTTACTGTGTGTGTATCTGAGAAACTGATGTTTCTTCTAAAGTTCTCATTTCAGTATATTTTCCTTGAGTAAAGCTAGTTAAAGATTGATCTATTTTGGCCAGTTTTTCCAGGAAAGTTTCTGGAACTTATTGATTTTCTCTATTGTTTTGCTCTTTTTCCCTTATTTCAGTTTTAATTCTTACTTTTTGCTTTGTATGCTTGATTTGTGTGTAGGTTTGCACTGCTTTTTGTTTTAGTCTTCGGTCAGAAACTAAATTTATTGAGGGTGAATTTCTTACTTTTAAAAGTATCGATGATTATAGCTAAAGTTATAAATTTTGTTGTAGGCAACTGAGTTACATAGAAATATTAGAGGCAGCCAGACAGGGTAGGCTTTGAAAGGAGCCAGAGTGGAAGAGGGAGACTACGGTGGGAGAGACTGGCACCTCCAGCTGTGGGCCAGAATTCAGGAAAAAGGATGAAACAAATTCACCCACATCCCTCCTAAGGAAAGCATCAGGGATTGACATTCTAAATAGGTCTCTATCACCTTGAGAAAACCAGGAAGAATCACTCACACAAGCCCCTACAAGACGAGCCCCTGTTCTGTATTTATGTCCACTTGCCCCATGACTGGCTTCCCCATTTGATCCTGATTTAATCAATTTTACCTGAGCAACTACACCCGTAATCTTATTGGTTGACTATAGCTTTGTCCCACCTCATGCCCACCTTGTGAGTTTCCAAGTTTCCCACCTTGGACTCATCTAGTGTCATGGATTTGCTCTATAAAAATCTCTAGAAAAGGCAAGGTCCTTAACAACCCACTCAGGTCCCCTTCTGTCCCTCTCTCAGAGAGAAGCTTTCTCAGTAAATATGTTCTCCTCTTAACCTCCTTTGTTTCTAAAATTCATTCTGTGATTTTAGAGAACAGGAACTCATGCTAGGTATCTTTCAGCTTTGGAGTTTCTTTCTCCTATATCAATTTCAGCATTGATTTCACTGAATTGCGTTAATTTTTATATATTAGATTCAACATTGTTTTACTAAATAAAGCCATTAACTGTTCCGAATCATGTTTAAGTGTTTGTTCTTGTTACTGTTGCCATTACAGCAGGATGGAACAAAAACTTAAAGTATTGGCAAAGTACCTGACAAATGAGATAGAAAATGAGGGCGACTCTGGAATCTGTCAGAGCGAGCTCTGGAGCCCACAAGCCAGCATTCCAGGCCCAGGCTGACTGTGCCCTAGCTCTGGGATGGGACAGCTTTCTTAACTTTTCTGTACCTCACTCCTCCCCTTCGTAAACTGAAGAATATAGCATCTACCTCTGCATGGTGGTGAGGCTTAAATCCACTCATATAACCACTTAGGAAAGTGCTTAGCATCTACTATCACCCCCCAAACTATGAACTATTCTGTTGTTAGTGGATGAAGCTCAAGCGTGTTTCCTAATGAACTGCTGAAGATTAGGTTGGAAAGTATCCAGTAAAAGAAAGTAGCCTAACTCAAGTTTTCACCAAAATCTATACACATCAAAGGGAAGTATCAGTACATAGCTGCTCCTGTTTGGGGGAGTGAAAAGTTATATGTGCCTGTACTTCTCCCGTATTAATCACTGACAAGGGTTCATACCACAGACAGAGATTAGTCTCCTGTGTAATTTTAACAGAGCAAATCTGTTCCTGAAGACAAACAGAGCTCGTACAGGTGTGGTAACGTCTTGCCTTTGGAGCACGCTGCATCCCTCTTTGACAGTTTCACATCAATTTAAACCTCGTGATCATATCTTCCAGGCTACTCAAGGGGGGTGGCTGCTTGGATTCTACTGAATTACACACTCTTTGCTTTTATCTGTATCCTTGAAGATGGAAAAATGTGTTTTATATATGGTTTTCATTGCATTTCCGAGAAATCAATAAATGCAATGATAAAATAATGTTCCAGAGAGATTATTTTATTAAGATAATCCCTGCCAATATGATGTTTCAATCAACAATTTCTTACTAAAAAAGAATCTGTGTTCTTAATAGAATACAAGGAAAAAGGGGAAAATGATGGGAGAAAAAAATAAACCATTGTGATAAAATGATTCATTACTATAATGTTTGTGTTGGGCAAGGAAGCACAGCCAAGTGCTTCTTATTACTTCACTAAAATCGCCCTCCTCCATGCACTGCCGTGAGTAGCCCAGGACCCTCACAGACTCATCAGATACTCTCTTCTCTGTGTGCCATTACATTGGTGCGAGCAGCTCCAACGGGAGTTGCTGTGGTCACTGTTCTTAAACTGAACACTGAATAAGATTGTTTACTTTTAAGAACTCATTAAGACAGCATAGGTGTATGTTCTCTTGATGAAAACCTCCTTCAGTCTTTTAGCAGAAGTGTAGATTAAACTGACAAAAATAAAGATGTTGAATGCTTAAAATGAACAAAAGAAAAAAAAAACAAAACATAGAATGATAGAGTAGGTGCAAGTAACTATCCAGCACACCGTGGCCGTAAATTCTTACACACATTCAACTGTTTTCATGTGTAGTCAAATTCTTAAAAAACCCATTTAGTTATTATTGTGAACTCTTCAGCCATATCTTTCCCTGTTTTCTTACATACTAGACATCATTCAAAACTAGTGTAGCTGTAATGACTGATTTCTTGGCTTGGACAATCTCTGTAGGACTGGCGAGGCCCCCTCCCTGCGTTCCAGCTCGGACTTCCTTCACGCTCCTTCCTTCCAGAGGAATGTCCCGTTACCGGCGTGCTTCTAACTTCGGTAGCTCCCAGTCACCATGGATGCTTTCCCACGTACAAATATACCTTGGAGAAGTTCTCCCCTTCAGGAAAATATTCTTATTCTCCACACGGGAAACTTTGACAGTGCATTTTTAAAAACTTGTATTTTACATTGTATTTTAAAAATTTTCTGCATTTGATTCTCACATGACTTCTTCTAGATTTATTTCAGGAATTTTACTTAGACTAGTAAATCTATATACTAGAACTCACTGTATAGAGCAGTGAGTTTAGGATTTTAAGGATTTTATTTTAGAAACCTCAATTTTCACACCTTTTATTTGAGGTAGTACCACAGAAAACTAAATTTGTTCATTTACAAGACATTGCCTGAATGACTTCCATTTATTTCATAGTTAGAATTTGTTAAACTTCTTTTAACAAATTGTAATCATGATTAAAGAGCTTAAATGAAATTTCTGAAGAACAATTCTACAAATTTTACCTGATGAGTTCTGATTTCTACATATTGTTTTTTGAAAATAGACATTTTAACTTTGGAGTTTATTTCCTCAGTAAAATTTTGTCCCTTAATTAAAAGACACAAAAATAAAATATAGCACAAAAATAAAGACTGAATAGGGAAGCTACAGAAAATTACCATAGCAAGAAAGACATTTTAAGGAATCTATTCATGATGTGTGAAGTTAAACAAAGCATTTCACAGCAGGCACATGCTTTGTCCAAGGCCACTGGATGAATGGCAAGGCCATGCAGGCAAAACTGACAACAACTTTACATTTGTGAGGACAGTGCGCAACAGACTCTGAAAAATGAATATGTAAAGAGCTTAGTATCATAATCAAATAAAACTCACAACCAAATTAATCTGGTGCATATTTAATGATATGGATAATCATTATTTTGTTGTAGGGTGATTAGCTTTAATTGCTGAAGGGTTCACATAAATTACTATAATTAATATTGTTCTAGAGTTAAACTTAGTGTTTCTAGGATTAGCTGAAGAAAAGGAAAAGCAACTAGAAGAAATTAAAAGCTTTTAGGTCCTGCATAGAAGAATCGCCAAAAGAGGAAATAGGTAGATATCATTTAGTTCATCTAATAGATGAAGTACACTATTTTCTTATTTTTCTGGCACTAACTTCTTGGCTCTGGAGTCTATAGAATGCAGAATTTACCTGTCTTGTGAAGAAAAGAACTGGCAGCTATGGGAACTGAGAATGAACTTGTAATTTTGATCTACTTTCTAAAAACAACCTCCCAGGCCCATCTTTTCTAAACAGAGCAAGCAGAGGGACAGGGCAGGGTTTACTGCTTCTCAGTGAATCCTAATCCTCAATCCTAAACTAAGGGAAACACATAGCCTTAAAATGTACAAGTGAAAGGTGAAACTGCTATGAGTACATTTCTCCGCCCAGCTCCCAGCACAGAAACCTCTGAGGCACTTCTAGCGAACGGCTGCGAAGAGGACGCCAGCGCGCCTCGGAGCAGCACTGAGAAGTCAGGGGCAAACCGGTCAGCTTCACTTTTGAGACTTTTTCCCAATAGGAAGAAAAATGATTTATAGTAGACAAAAACAACAGGTCTAGGGTCAGTTACATTTGTGTCTATGGTTACATATTCCGGGGAAACAATTTCTTTGGCCTCAGTTTCTTCATTTATTGGATTATGTGGGAAAATAATTTTTTTCAAATATTTCTTGTGTAGATTAAATGAGACAATGTATACCAACTTCAGTGTCTGGCACATAGTTCTTGGGAGGCAGGCTACCAAGAACATTTGAAGCACCTACATGTTTCCTGAGTGTACCAAAGGCCTAAGACTGTAACCATTCCTTCACCCAAGAAGTGAAATCCTGCATCATATGGTCTAGCAATGCACCTAGCTTCCCTCAGGATAAAGTCTATGCATGGCTGGGTCTAAGAGTTGTCCATCAGACACACTGGCATGCCTCTGTTTCCGGGATGTGGGGAGCCCACGGCTTGACTGCTTTGCCTTAAACTATATAATACTGTCAGTCTTGGGGAAGGTGACATCCTAATAGTCATTCAACCCATAAACATGGCATATCACTTAATCATTTTAGATTGCTTTACTTTCTCTAGTATGTTAGTTTCTATTCAACATATCCTATATATCATTCCTTAGACTTGTAACAAATGTTGGTATTTATAAGTATGCCCATATTTGAAAAAAAAAATATATATATATATTTATATACATATTTTTTCCTTTAAATTCAGGGTTTTTTCTTCTAGAAAATATTGCATTGTATGTACAGACTCTATCAGGTCACCATATCACCCTATAGAAGCTGAGGCTTGGGCTGGGTGTAGTGGTGCACACCTATAATCCCAGCACTTAGGAGACTGAGGCAGGAGGATTGCTGTGAGTTCAAGGTCATCTTGGGCTACATAGTGAGTTGAAGGCCAGCCTGAACTGCATAGCAATACCCCATCTCAAAAAGACAGAAATAAAAACCAACAAACAACAGGTTGAGGCTTTGGAAACCAGGATTCCTGTGATAATATTCTTGTTTGCTATTAATAATCAAGTTCTTTTCTCTGACTCAGAAGTCTCGTTTTCCACTCAGCAGTCATGGAACTCATTAGTTCTCATCTACACCAAAATTATTTAAATAAATCAAAATAATAATAGTAATAAAAACTTAATAAACCAAAATTATTTAAATAGTACAAAACTTGTAATTTACACTGAAGAAAAGATGACCAATAAATAGCATTATACTTATTCTTCTGGATCAAGTAATGCACAAAGGGATAGTTAATAACATGGCCTGACCTACTAGATATCCTCCCATAATAAATCATAGACTTATACTGTCAAATTTACTAAAATACTAATAGTGACACCAGTGTTTGAATAGTCCAAAACTATGTAAAATTTGGGCTCCTGGTGATGCTAGAAGGTGATATATCACCAGCCCTAACAAACAGAGATAGACGGGGCCTTTGAACAGCTTATCTTTGTGATTTTGCCAAAGCTAGCTGTAGCCCCTTTCCTTCCAGGTAATGATTCATGCCATGGTTTAAAAGGAAACACAAACATCAACACACTATTTGTGTTCTGTTCTACACAAACATACATAATGGACATATATTTTCCACAAAGAAAATTCAGTACAAATTTTCCTGTGTAATATTCTGCATAAAATATCCAAGTTGCTTTTCAAAATCCCCAGCACATAATCAGAAGTAAGCAGTTCACTTGGCTGTTTCCCTGTTTACCAGGTTGAGCGTAATGGATTCAGGTGGCAAAGAGAGAACCTGGAAACTTTGGGCCTGCCCACCCATCACCCGCAACTCAAACACACCTGCTCCTTCTCCTAGTAAAGACAAGGTAAGAGAAAATGTTCAGACATTATGATAAAAAGTATAATGATTTTAGAGTATGTTAGCCTAATTTGGCATCCCATTTGCTGCCTGTCTCATTTTCTGCCTCTGTGGCTAACGCAAATTATTTAACCTCTGTTAACCTTACTTTAAAATATATAAAATGTAGATAATAACACTCTCTGGGGAAGATCACTATGTCCAGCATAGCAGGTACCAGTAATGGAACACATCATCACAAGGCTCGTCAGCGGCAAAGATGGACTGCCATCTGGAGATCTGATTTCTATATAATTGACCAGAAAGCTTTTTGTCCCATGACTCACAGGAAGATTACTCACATAAAACCCCAGGTGAACCCTTTGGGAAGCATGCAGGGGAGTTTTCCCACATCTATACTTGCACTCTGAACATGACCCTGGGAGAGACAACCCCCGGGAGCGAGGTGTCCTTGATCTGGAGTCACAGTATTACTTCACACCTCAGGGCTTCTCTCAAATTTTCCTGTGACTTGAAATAGGATGTTTCTTTCTCTTTTAAAAAAATCTTCAGAGAAAAGTATTCCATTCATTGAACTTTTATCTCCTCACTGAGCAAAAGACAGTGGTAACACAAGGTTGCAAACCATGAATGCACAAATCAAGGAGGCAAATTAGCCACTCTGTTCTGAGTCGGACCTGGAGGAAGATGATGCCCTCAAGCTGAGCAGTTAGTTAGCACCTTCTGTGCCAGTTCAGCTTGGGAATAAGGCACGAATACCTGAGGACAGGGGAAGCTCAGAGGAAAGCTTTGCATTTCTAGCTTTTTGTATTTAATGAACTCTAAATAATCAAGTAAAGTTGGAGTTAGACAGGTAAGTAGATCCTGCCCTCGGAAAGGCAGCTTAGGGGCAGTACAGAAACCTTGTCACAGGTTCGGGGCACATGATTTTGATTTAGAGATGTGTCGCAGCCAGTGCGCAAAAACGTCACATGCTGAGGGAAAAAGATAACACATCTGAAGCATTCAGCACTTCATAAGTATTAAAAGGTGAAATTTGTATTATTTGACAGTATAATTTAAGTGTAACAATGTCTGCATTCCAAGAATTTCTAACTTTTGTGTGGATTTTTGTTTTTCCCACTTTAAATCTTATTGCATGAACACCCCCCCACACACACAAACCACTCACACATGTAAATGCACAAATACAACATACTGCATCTTCATAAAATGCTCCCTAGTAAAGCAGGATTACCATATTTCCCTCAGAGTATTTCTGGAGATTTTTTTTTTCGGTGTTTGTTTGTTTGTTTGTTTGTTTGTGCCAGGAATTGAATTTAGGACTTTGTGCTTGCCAGGCAGGCACTGTACTCCTGACCTAAATCCCTGGCCCTCTCTGGTGTCTCTAATAGGCTAGCAGGGGGAAAGGGGAACAACCATCTAAGTATCCACTGTGTATCATTTTACTGAACATCACACTAGGTGCTTCTGGGATGTAATTCTCAGCTGATTCCAGGTGAATGATGTTCCTGTTTTGCAGTGCAGAAGTAGTTGTCCACTGGGATAAACTTCTTGCCAAAGTCACGCATCTGGTGTCAGCACTTGAATGGGAACACATATGTGTTTTGCGCTAAAATCCAGGCTCTGTGGCTGAAGATCATTTTGAAATCAGTGAAGTACAGTACTTTACAATCTTCTGTTTTGAAGAAGAAACCCTGAAGATACTTGGAAGCAAAAACTCAAATCCAAATCCTCAGGAAACAGCCCAGGGGAAGCTCCATGTTTGATAAGCACTCTGGGAGATTACTGTTATCCATTAAGGTTTGGAAACATCACTACAGACACAGATTTGTCTCCAGAATCTGTTATCTGTTTATTTTAAATAAGTGACCTTTTTCATGCAGTTACTTAGGTAGAAGGAGATCCTATAACACTAAATTTCTATCAATGGCATGTATAAAATTAAAATCAAAATTCTGTATTTTTAATAAAAGATACATTACATAATCTTAACATCATACTACTATGAAATATTTAAGACAAATAATAAATTCATGTCAAATTGACTTTTATACTCTCTTCTAGAATAAAGCACAGAATGTTAAACATCATACTGATATTTAAATGTGCTGAAGTTTTTATAAAATACAAATAGGGTACTAGTAATTAGGGTACAGGACAAAATTACACAGACAACAAAGTCAGTGGACTCACAGGGTCCAACATGGGCGCACAAGTGCCTAACTAATTCACGTACGCTGTCTTCACTGAGCACCATAGCCCTGACCAGCATGCCAGAGGTGGCCAGACACTGCCAGCTCCTCGGCTTGCTTGAGCTTCTGCTAATGGAGAGCCTGCTGCACTGGGATGACCCTGTGGGAATGTAAGACGGATATGGATGATGCATACAGATTTGGAAAAACTATGGTGAGCTGTGAAGGCTATGACTCCTCCAAAGAACAGTATGTACTTAGAGGTTCCTGTCACTTGGAGTATCACTTAGATTATACAGCGATTGGCCTGAAGAAATGGAAAGAATCTGGAAAACAACAGGGCTTCTCTTTCTCTGACTATTATTACAAGCTATACTCTGCAGATGCTTGTGCCACTGGTGGATTGGTTCCCATTGGAGTGCTGCTAACTATTGCCTTTGTGGTTTCTAAGTTGTTTCTTAGTGATGGCCCACATTTACTTCCACCATCCTCTGAGTGTCCTCCATATTCCTAGCATCACCAGAGGTTCATCAGCTTGGCAGGACCCCCTTTCCCAGGCTTTAAGTCTGAGTTCACAGGACCACAGAATAATGGCCATTGAGTAGCTTCTGTTTTTGACAGTACTTTTGAAGGACAACAAGGATATGACAGTTCAGGAGCAGGGTTCTGGACTGGCCTGGGAACTGGAGGAATATTAGGATATTTGTTCAGCAGTAATAGGGCAGCAACACCATCTTCAGACCCGTGGTACCACCCTTCATATCTTCTGTACACTAGCACATGCAACAGTCGTGCTTATTCATCACCTTGTGGAGCTTAGGGGGCTATTTGGCATGTTCAAACTCAGAGACAAAAACCAGAACAGTGTCAAGCTATGGTCATACTACACATCGATAAAGAAAATTGAAGTTGAACACTGGAAGCAAAATTTCTGAGTTTTCATCACTTTGTCTTTAAAAAAAAGTGAACGGAAATATTCAAAAATGTGAGATTTACCTTTCCTAGGTAAAGGTAGAAAATAAGCACCTATATAAAAAAAAAATGTCTAGAAGGTTGTGAATGATTGTGGGCTGACAAATACTTGAAACTTCCCTGTTTCTTCAGTTCCTATAATGTTTGATATATTGTGTCAACTTGAAGCATAACTAAGTGACTCGGCAGGGGGCCAGGTTCTCAGTTTATGAACATTGAGTCTGTGCAAGAGGGGAGCAGGGAGATGGTGTGAGAGCTACACCCAGCTGAGGGCAGGTAGCCTACTTACAATGTAAGGGAGGAACACATGCTTGCTCTCCCTTTGCTCTTGTTGCGTTTGCTATCTTCTCCCACCTTGAACTGTTGTTCCTGTGCCACACCACTGTGCCTTGGAGCCAGCTGAGTATGGATCGAAACCTTCACAAAATGAGCTAATTGAACCTTACCTTCCTTAATTTTGGGTGTCAGGTATTTTGTTCTAGTAATGAGAGAAAAGTAACCAAGATGGAATTTAGTACTGGAAAGTGGGGTTGTTGCTGTGACTGGACCTGACCGTGTGGTACAGAGCCTTTAGGAATGGCTTGTGGAAAGAGTTTGGAAATGTTTCGAGATGCCAGGTGAAAAAGTAGTATGGGAACAGCTTAGGCTGTTCTGTATGGGAGATTCTGGTCAGGACTCAGAAGACCAGGAGGCTGATATAAACTCTGCCAATAAAGATCAGGCTTGGGAGGTTTCTGTTGGGAAGAAGGACTATGTTGGCTGTTGCAGTCCAGACAATATATTATGGCTTGGCACAAAGTTTGTCTGCATTTTGCTTGTATCCCGAGACTTTGCCTGAGACTGAGATTAAAGGCAGCAGACTAATTAATCTGGCAGAGAAATTTCAAGGCAGTCACATATTGAGGCTGTGGCATGGCTATTGTTGGGAGCTTTTAGCCAGATCTATGTTAAGAATCAACAGTAAAGAACCCAGCAGGATGAATTAAAATGTGAATTTGGCTAGAAAGGAAGCTCCAGTAAAGCTGTGCACTATAAAGAGAGCTGAGATCTCAATTGCTGAGAAGGAATAGGAGAACAGAAAAGATAGCCTGAGGGCATCACAAGAAGCAGCAAGTCTCCACCCTTTTGCAGCCTCCCAACTGCAAAAGTGAAAGACTGCTTTGAGGAGAAAGCACCATGTTCCAGAATAATAGTGGTGTAGAAAATTTGTTTCTCAGAATTGGATTTAGAGTGCCCAGCAATGTAGGCACTTGACCCCTTCAGCCAAGAGAGAGGGAAGCCTGGCTACTGCTTGAGCTAGTTGTAGACCTTGGCAACATCCACAAAGCACTGGTTTTAGATGCACACAGAATGCAGGAGTTGTGGGGTTAAGAAGGCTCTCATCTTAACTTCAGAAGGCCAGAGAGGCCAGGCAGTGTGCCCTGACAGGGCGGTGTGTGAAGCTGTGAGAGTGAAGCCAAAGGTGCAGTGGAGACCACAGAAGTCTGGAGAAGCCAGGAACATGGATTGTCTAAGGAAAGCTGCAAGGAGGGAGTAAAGCCAGCCCAAGAGAGAAACCATGGGAACTATCACCACCAGAAGTGCTATACAGGTGGAACTACACAAACCTTTTGGAGGTCACAACTTGCCACAGATCGCCTCAGATGCTAGACATGGAACTAGGGACTTAGTGTTCTGTCCTGCTGGATTTTGGACTTGCTTTGGTTTCAATCCTTTGTATTCCCATTTGTAACTTTTGAGATGAAAATGATTATCTTGTGGCATTGAATGTTAGATGTGCTTAACATTTCATTTATATAGGAGCTTGCAGCTCATGGTTTGCCTTAAACGTCAGAGAAGACTGGGGATTTAGACTTTTTAGTAATGCTGAAACTGTTAGGACTTTGGCAACTCTTACAGACGTACTTATGGATGGACTAAATGCCTTTGCATAAAGAGATGTGCATGAGTCTCTGGAGGACTATGGGTGAAATATTATGTTTGCAATGTAATATAATGTTGATAGAATTAATACCAGTTCTCAAGAATTGTTAAATCTTTGCTACGGTGCTCAAGTTGTGAAATGATAAGGACAAGCATTTCTTTGGTATCTGGAGACCCCTTTAAAAATATGTGTTTGCCAAGTTGACAAGGGGTGGATTGTAATGGTTGATACATTGTGTTAGTTTGAGAAGTTTAGAAGTTTGACTAAGTAATTCAGCAGGGGGCCAGGGCCCTTACTCTAACCATCCTGAGTCTGTGCAAGAGGAGGGTCGTGAGATGGTGTGAGTGTTACACTTGCCTGAGAGTGGGCAGCCTGCTCACGATATAAGGGAGGAAAAGAAACTTGTTCTCCTTTTGCTCTTGTTTTTTCTGTCTTCTGCCACCTTGAAGTGTGAAATGCTTCAACACAGGTTGTTTCACAGCAAAAGCATGCAGTTCTCTGTGGAATCTCAGATATTGTTGTAATAGAATCAAACATTAAAATGACAATACATTTAAAAAGAAAGAAAGAAAAACCAAAGTTAATGGAGTTGCAGACACCAGCTGAGCCCAAGCTTTTCCATGTGTTAGCTCCGTGCCTCTAAGCCAATCGCTTCACTTGTCCGCAGTTAAGGGCTCCATTTACCTGACACCTAAAACAGCACTTCCTGTGAAAGAATAATGGACACACTAAAATACCTTTTATAAAGAGTTATGAAAGCTGAGAGTCTTTTACTATCATGATGTCCATAGAAAGCCTGCTATTCCCTCTCTGGCTAATCTGAATTCATGTACATATTCTGGTTTTCCATTAAGTACGAGATGAATGCAGTTACAAGACATCAAAAACAGCAATATCACTAAAGATAATGTCATGGCTGCTGGGGGAGATGCTAGGCTAAAGCATTTCCATTTGTAGTTACTTACTAGTAGTGTAAGACCTACAAATCTTCTTTAACAGAGGAAAACAGAGCAGGCCCTCATCTCATGTCACTCTTATGCATGAATGAATAACACCCATCGCTCCTAGCTTGTTCTGTTCATTTACCCTGATGGAGACAATAACAACCTCACACACCTTACAATCACCATCTGAGTCAGTTATTTAAAAATGATTTGGGAATGTCTTGATTAACAGGAGCATGCAAGGTAAATTTAATTCTGATCCTTTATTAATAAGAATTGGATTGAGAAGCATAATGATAATAATCATAAGGAATATAATAAGTATAACTTTTCAAGGATGCAATTTATTCCGAGACCAAATGTGGCCCTGAAATCCCATAACTGGTACGTAACTACTGGGCAGCAACATAACAGTCACATCCTAGAGTGAATGGGATGCCATTGCCACAGTTGTTTATGATTTCTAACAATGAGCCAACACATGTAGTGTCAAAAGATCTGGGTAAAAATCCTAGTATATTCTGAGTATATTAGGCAGATCACGTAAACACTTTGAACTTTAATTTTCTCAATTCAAAGAAAAAGTAATTGAAACCATCCCATATATGAAATAAGGTATATATGCCATCACATGATCTACCATTTATAGCTATTATAATGGTGTTAATATGGCATATGTCTAATGAGGGTAATAATAATTTTAAGGTGACTTTTAGTATCAACCAGGTTACTTAAAATTGCTATAAATGTCCATGAGTCTTTTTAAAGACACTGGTAATTTCCAATCATCCTAGGTAGATCTAATTAACTCATAAGTTTTTCTTTTCTCTACTTGAAATTATATTTACTATAATACTTAAGGCTCAGATGCTAACTTTGATAGTATGCCTTTGATCCTTCTCTGAGTTCCATATTATTTATTCCACCTTTACAACCTCCGTTTGATTCTCCTCAGAGCTTTTACTCTTTGAACTTCTGTGATCTCCCAAACACAGAAGAGTGCTTTCGTTTGGAGCAAGGTTTGTATAACTCTGAGCACGATGGTTTCCTATTCAAGTTGTGGTCATGTCAGCTGCACAGGTTTGGTAACTTCATCTGTTTAAACATGTTTTACATCTATAAAATTAAAGAACTGAAAGTTAGACGTACAGTTCAGTATCTCCTGGCTGGGGGGTTGGGTATGAACAGCAACTGTATCCAGCGTCTTAAACAGCAGAAAAGGCTGCAAGCCTCCAGGCATTCCGAACTGCTCCAGAACATCGGCTTCCTCTGGATGTAATGTAAGTGGCACCCAAACACCAGTTGTCTGGCACCAGTGGGTATTTTTGTTCTGAGTCACAGATATGAATGTTTACATTTTTCCCTATAAAAATAGCAGGGCCACAGAGTGGGTGGGTTGCTTTTTCCAGAGGGTAAACTACTGTGGTCTCAGCAATCTCCCCTAGACCTCATTGTTCTCCTTTTAAGAGTGAGAGGGTAAGGGCACATGTTTTATATTTCCCTCATAAAGGCAATCATGTAACCAGTACAACATGCCGTTGTTAATTCTCCTTTACTCCATCCCACAGGTGTCATCAGTTCTTCAAGAAACATGATGGGAAAGGGTCAAGTGATGTATAATTTTTATTAAGATCCTGGCTTCCCACGTTCTTCCTTTGCTGTTCACATCTCATCGCCAAGACGATTTCAGGCAATTAGTTAGGGACAGCACATTTTAAAATCACATATCACTCTTTATCTAAGGCCTCTGTTTCCCTGCAATTTAATGCTGTGACTGTTTGCCACCTCAGAAGATACAGTTACCAAGGGGAAATGGAACCATTAATTTTTTGTTGTTGTTTTTCGTCTTTTTGAGACAGGATCTTGCTGTGCAGTTCAGGCTGGCTTTGAGCTCATTTGCTAGCCTAGGCTGGCCTCAGACTTGCAAGGATCCTCCTGCCTCAGCCTCCTGAATGCTGGGATTACAGGTGTGTGCCACCATACTCAGTTGGTACCGATAACTTTTATTTAGTGATAATGTTACTTGCTGAGCCTATTTACTAACAGCTGACATAGTGGATTCCAATGAAATTTTAAATGACTTATTGATGTTACTAAATTCAAGACTATTAGCAAGTCTAATTAATGTTTTCTTTTATCTCATACTTGTTGCCTTTATGTAGCATTGTGTATGACTCTGGCAATCTTTACGGTTTTGATGTAGATGGGCTCATTTTCTTGGTCCCTATAAGTGACCCTAGTTATTGTTTTCATGGCTCCAGTCAAGTATGAATAGCATGTCAACGACATGTGAAATACAAGGGAGAGGCCAAGAGGGTTGTTATGATGTTTGCTTATTTCAATTTCAATCGTTCTGCCCACAAATGCATCTGGATGTTGTATCAAGGGTGACAGAAACTGGAGCAGAGACATCCCCAATCCCCCAGAAGATGTGTGGTGCATGTTTATAGGAAGCAGACAGAGGAAGAAGGGAGAGGGCAAGCATACGGGTGCATCGCTGAAGGCAATGGTGCCTGTAAGTGTCCACAGTTCGCAGGACTGCCCAGCAAATGCAGCTGACGAGAACAGCTCAGAGCTGGTAGGCTCTAGTAAGATGAGTTAAAAGTCCTGGTTGTTTGCTTATGGCCTTGCTTAAATCATACACTCTGAATTATTTAAAGACAGAGGAGAAAAACTGGAGCAAACAAAATCACACACAGTCAGACTTCCCATGAGGAACTGCAATTCAGTCTGATAAACACTACCTTCCTCCATTTTCTTCAAGTAGATTCAGTGAATTTATTTAGAGTCTGTCATTTGCTACGTCATACAAATCAGTAAGGTAGATTTCCTGCTTTCAAGGAGGTTACTGTAGAGATAATTCTGACACAGTGGAAGTTTACTGTAGAGATAATTCTAATACAATGTCATTAAGGTTTTAGTAGCAAAATCACAAGAGAAAAATGTTTGTTTCTGGAAGAAAGAATCTGAATAACAAAACAGATATTAGGCATAAATAATATCAAAATAGATCATCTCTTTTAGCATGGCCAATTTGAATGATAAATCCAAAAAATGATTACTTTAAAAAAACAAAAATTAAGAGAAAGTAGATAGAAAGTTTGAAGATATAGGGGTAGGCAGAGAGTTTATGAACAAAAACCAAACTGCATGGGAAGTACTTCAAAGAATCAACAACTAGGATCTCATCTTATTGAGAAGTTTTTGCACATCAAAGATATCACCAACAAGGTAAAACAAAACCCCACAAAATGGAAAAAAAATTTAGGCAACTGTCCCTCCAATGAAGAACTTCTAAGAAAATACAAAAAATTTTAAAAACTCAGGCCCCCCAAAATTCAAAGACCCAATCAAAAATTGGGCACCTGAGATGAATACACACTTCTCAGATGAAGAAATACAAATGACAAATAAATATACGAAAAAATGTTCAACAACATTGGTCATTTGAGAAATGAAAATTAAGACAAAACTGGTATTCCATCTCACCCCAGAAAGAATGGCTATCATCAAGAAATCAACCATAACAAATACTATAGAGGCCGTGGGGAGAAAGGAACACTTCTCCACTGCTGGTAGGAGTGTAGATTGTTGAAACGTCTGTGGAAATCAGTGTAGAGATTCCTCACAAAACCAGCATTAGAGGTCTCACATAACCCAGATCTTTCCCTTCTGAGGACTTTCCCAGAAGAACAAAATATCATACCACAGCGATGTAAACTCATGTTATAAACTCATGTTTATGGCAGTGCAATTTGTCATAGCAAATTCTTGGAAACAACCCATATATCCATCAATAGAGGAATGATTAAAAAACATGTAGTATTTTTTATACAATGGAGTATTGCTCAGCAATAAAAACGGTAAACTCAAGGCTTTTATGGGTAAATGGATGCAACTAGAGACCATACTCATAAGTGAAATAAATCATATTCACATATGTAAACATTATATTGTCTCCCTAGTATAAGAATCTGGAAGAGTAAACATAACCCAAAAGGTAAGATAAATATGAAAAGACATTGCTTAAAGGAAAGGAACAACTGGGATGAGGGAAAGTAGAAAAGAAAGAAAAATGGAAGGGAAGAAAATTACATGTATATACAAGGGCAGCTGGGATAACTGTACCGCTGATGTCTACTGGTTTATTGAAGGAACAGTTAATGTTTAATTTTTTTCTTGACCAATTTTGTATGCACATATTTGGTAATTGGGATAGCTAATTTGAAGACAATAATATGCAACATAACAGCCATTGTTGAATTCCTACCATCTTGTTTAGTGAAGCTCTGTATCATTTCTAATATTTTATTACTTTTTATTATCCTTAATGATTTGATCAATCTTGCATTCTCACATCTGGTAATCTGAGTAACTTCACTGAAGGTAACCATATGTAATATAACAGCCACTTTAATTCCTATCATCTTGTTTTGAAATCCTGTATCATTTTTATTGTCTTTGTGTTGCTTTGTTTTTTGCCTTTGTGGTTTTTTCTCTTTAAAATAAAAAAAAATCATGAGGATAATACTCTTCTGCATGGGTCAAGTTGAAGCTTCTGTGTAGCCACTTGATACTGAAATATATTCAACAAATTACTGAAAACATTTGGTCTGTCCAAATAGTCTCAGACTTCAATGATCACCAAGCGCTATTCAGAAGTATCTTTCCTCAGTGTGTAAAAAGGACTCCCCAGAAGAAAAGTAAACACTATATAAGGCAAACACGTAGCAATGAAAATTTGAAAAATAATGAAAAAGGAAGCAAGGTTTTCAATTAAGAAATTCAACATTAAAAACTTTAGCCAGTTTTTCTCTCCCCTAAAAGCCCTGTTAAATGTTTTTCAGAGTAGCTAAGCTTCATGCAGAAGCAAGTTTGAGAAAAAGATAATCATAGGATATTCTTACTTTTAACAAGGCAAAAATAAGACGGGAAACAGGTTTAGACATTTCTCAAGCAGAAGGATCTTTATTTATAACACCAGCTCAGCACTCAATACAGATAATAATCATCTTGCCAGTTGGCTGAACAATAGCTACTGAGCACTCACTGGGCATGAAAGAACTACACTGGACACCACTAGGAATCACAAAGCAAAAAGCCAACGGGAGCCCTGCCCTTGAGGAGTTTAAGGTTTAACAGACAAAAAGGGAAAGGTTTTTTGAAAACAAAAAATATCTGTTTATATTAAAGGCCCATGAGAAAACAGCCCATCTCTTCAGAGTAATATAAATTCAAATTCTGATGGCCCAAAGAAGATGAAATTACCTTGGCTTAAATATAACAATAGTGTCATCTTTTAGAAATAGTCTTGAGATAGGAGATTAGAGCACGGCAAAGCTGGCTGGGACAGTAGGCATCACCTGTTAATTAGAAAATCCCAGGCCAGAGGCTCAGAACAGTTCCCAAAGCCCTGCACATGGATTTTATTTTCTTGTAAGAACTGGAGCAGGTTTTCAATAGGACAGCCAAGACCTGACGTCAACCTGAGGCATGAGTGATATGAGAAGGACCATCCACACGGAGCCCTTTGCCACTGTGGGGCCTCTTCCACGGTGGAAGTAGTATGTACTTGTGCTGTGGTACATACTTCTTTTCCTGTTTTCACTTGGTCCAAACTTCCTCTGCACAGCCTGTTTCTTTTCCTATCTGTACTATTGGGATTTTTTTTCAGATGGGTTTTAGTTTTTGTTTTTGGTGCTGAGGACCGAACCCAGGGCTTCCAGCTTGCTAGGCAAGCGTTCTACCGCTGAGCTAAATCCCCAACCCCTCCTATCTGTACTAAAAGTAAAACTTTTCTACCATTTGCATTTGTCTTGACCAATTCTTTGCTCAGGACAGAAGGAACCTGGAAACCTCTTTTAAGGAGATTCTAGCAACCCAAAGCTTGGTGACAGTTTCAGGAGAACAATTTCTCACAGAGATATGTTTCTTTACATAAGGATGAACACAAATTATTCTATAAGCCACTTATTTCTTCCAGTCAAAAATGAGGAAAGAGATTTCTTTCTCCTTTTACTTTAGCGTTTAATTTACAAGAGTTGTAAGTATTTTCTCCTCTTTCAAGTGTGTATAAATGATTTGAAAACCAGCTAGCCCTTTGGCCAGTTGTAGGATTCTGCTGTGTCTTTCTCAAAGAACCTGAGACCGATCTCTCTGAAACATAAACATCAACGCACAGGCAGTTCATCTTCCAGTTTCTCTGAAGGTCTGAGCCATTGGTGTGCCTCTAAGTTGTAGAACTACCTCATGCCAGGAGGATACAGTCGAAGTATGCCACATGTGTGTGTGAAAATGCCACAATATAACCAACATGCTACATGATTAACATGCACTAATGGTGCAGGAAAGCAGGATGTGGCTGAGACTGGCCAGGAAAGCAGGCCAGAATCGCAGGCCACAAGCGCAGAGCAGATCCCAAAGCCTTGCACGAGAGCAGGCCTTTGATAGGATGACCTGGACATGGCCAGTGCGGGAAACAGAAAAAAGGGGACCTTAGTGCCTCAGTGCTTGCTGTCACGTCTCTTCACAGTAGCCCAACCTGTGCTGTAGGGTGCAGTTTTAATTGTTTTCTCTTCTCTCATACTTTTACTTGGCCCAAACTCACTTGGCCAAGCCTGCTTTTTCCCTTTAATAAATGTGAAACTTTACTATGCTTTTAATAAACCATTTATGCTTCATTCAACCAATTCCTTTTGTGGACTGTGAGAACCTAGAAACCAGTGGGAGGAGACTCCAGAGCTCAAAGCCTGGAGACAATAATAAAGAAAGATGTAAGAAATTCACCCACGAGCTAGGTAAGGCCAAGGAGCTAACACAGTCGGCTACTGGAATTACTAGGTGAAAACAGGGTATTGTCAAGTACTCTACTATTAAGATGTATTATTGTTCATCTTCAAAACATATATTTAAAGCGTTGTTATTAGCTTGGCTATATACAAACTGTGCTGTCTTTTTTTCTGTCACTTCTTTTTTACTTTTTGCTATTTTCAGACAGGGTCGCCCTATGTAGCTCGACTGGCATCAAACTCATGGAGATCCCCCTGCCTCAGCCCCCAGAGCACTCGGATTACAGGAGCACACCACCATGCCTGGCTCTCTATCCCATTTCTTAGTGCTTTGCTTAGAATAGACATCATATTCTGGATGAATACTTACACAATAATAATCTGCTTTTCATTCCCTACCTTTGTAGAAATAATTTGTAGATGTAAATTGTATTTTTAATTCCAATTCTTCAACATATACTGTTCCAGCTTTCTAAAGGCTAAAGTCAAATAGACTTAACTGTGTCAAACTAGGGTAGACTTAAAGTGTGAAATACACTGTAAGACGGCATTTATTATCTGCTTATTTCCACTCCACTGTGTTATTTGTGGCTGTAGTCCTGCACTGGGAGCTCTTAGTTTCAGTGTCATGAGGAATCTTTTGTAACGACAGCCAAACTAAGAAAGAAAGATTGAAGACAGGAAGGAGAGAGAAAAGAAGGATGGAAGAAATCCTCTGAGGAAGCAAAGGGGGAGTTCTGATTCCAAATTTCACCCACAGAGATTTCATTTACCCATATGCTATTCCTACCCTTGCCCCATTTTTAAATTTGAGTGTTCTATGTCTACATTATCAAAGTATGCACCCATAAATACTTATTTGTTCACTTTTAACATTTTTAAAAAATCTTAGTCATACAGTGAGTACGTATCTGATGTTTACTACTACCTGAAATCAGTGTTTCCATATTTGGCTCATATCAAGCTTGTTTTCTGGATTCTTTAAGAATCCTACAGCAAAATATCTCCTTAATTCCTGTACGGCAATAGATATTTTGACACCCTTTGTACTGGGAAGTAGATTTTATAGTACAAAGTATTTTAGGCTCACAATTTTATCTTTGAATGTTTTAAGTGTGACTCTTCTACTGGCACAAGATATTGCTGTTTAAAAAATCTGATGACAATTCAGTTTTGCCTTTCCATTTGCATGACAATTTTTACCTTGAATTTCTCTCTAGTTTTTCATTTTTGAAGTCCATAATAGTTTTTAGTTTTGGTGGTGGTTTGGCTGGATCACAACTTTGAGGTGTGCAATGTTCTCTTTAAGTGAGTTTTCAAGTCTCTTCATTTGTTCTCTTCCTTTACTCCTTCAAGCATCCTTACCACCCCTACTATAGATACTGTTTTTCTGTCTTTGATTTTTTTGGTATGCTTTCATCTTCTGAAAAGTATTATTCTGCTCTTTTATTGTTTTTAAATAACTGAATAGTTCTGACCTTGTTCATTTTCTGCATCTCATTTCTATGTCAGTGTCTCTAAACTTTTATCTTTTGTGACAGGTAACTGATCGTGTCAACTTGAATAAGAAAGGCCCAGCGAAAGGGGCTCAGCAGAGTTCTGGGTGAGCTGACCCAGGCAGAGAAGGACTGAGGCCAGAGTGCCACAAAAGAGAAACAAGGAAGGAAGGCTCACTGCTGTTTCTCTGGAGGCCCCCGGTCCTCACCTTCACCTTGGGCATCATCTCCTGGCTTCTAATGCAGACGCTACAGCCTCTAACACAGACCCTTGGGCCTCCTGATAAGGACTCACACGGGACACTAACGTGACTCTGACTGGACCCTGCAGGCCTCCAGCACACAGACAGCCCTTCCGCACTCTTCCGTACATGACCCAATCTTGTGCATTCTTATATATTTGCATGCCTTGCATTACATCTGTTTCTCTAATAAGCACTGAGTTATACTCCTATTTTTGTCAGTTCGTCGCACCAAGGATTGAACTCAAGATCTCCTTTATGCCAGCACGCGCTCTACCACTCAGCTGTACCTCAGCTTCAGTTTCCCAACACTTTCAGACAGAGGCAAGATCGAGGAAGAGTTTCTCACTTCACAAAACTCTCTCTTCTGTCGTCTTGGCATAGTTCAAATGGCAGCACAGTGTCACGGCAGCATGGTGGCATGGAGGCATGGAGGCATGCTTTCTGTCATTTCCTGGGACTGTTCTCCTTCTTGATATTTATCTAGACTTTTCCCTTTGACTCCATTTTTGTGCTCAGTTTTATGTTCATTATGTGCTCAGCCACTTTTGCTATTTCTTTTTTTAGTGTGCAGCGTTCTCAGCAAGGGTGTTCCAATGGGTCAGTGTTGAGAGGTCGCTAGGTTAGAGTGTTCTGGGACCTCCAGATCTTGCTGTGGGCCCTGGATTTGAACTTGTAACTAGAGTAGGTAAAATTCCATCATTTTCAGCAGTTTTTCTCACACCGGCTTCCTGTGCCTTCAGGAATCCTTTGCACCTCAGTGTTTCTCTTGTTACAGGAACGTGGTCTCATTCACTTCCTCTGAGTCCCATGGCGCAGCTGCTGGTGTCACACAGTTCTCACGGCCATGGTGCTCACTTGCTGCCTGCTGCACACGTTAACAGGGATTTTTGCCTTTGATATCTCATTGCTATGTCATTCTAAAGACAGATGTGCAAAGATCTTAAAGCACGCTTCCGCTGTCCCCCTCTCTCCAGAATCCACACCACAGGCAGTAGCACACTGCCGGCTTGTGTTCTATGTTGGGTTAAATGGAAATGAATTACACAGTGAAGGATTAAACAGAAAACTTCGCTGTAAACCCTAAATTATCAATGTTTAATGGTGTAAGTGATAATGGGCGTCATTTGTAGCCATGTCCAACCTTTTTATTTTTATATTTTGAGAAGAGGAATTGTCCTGCACTACATATAAAACATACAGTTTAGGTAATGTACAAGTAATAACACTGCTGCTATTTCTCTTTTTTTAAGTACGACACTTCTAAAAAGAAGAGAAATAAAAGCAGCCATGGTCGTAAGTCAGACATGACTGTATAAGAGGAAAAAGGAATAAAAATATAATACTGAACATTTCTTACCATAAATTTTATGGTGGTAGGAATGAGCCTGGGGAGTACTGAGCTACATCTACATACTTCTTATTTTATTTATTCATTTTGTTATTTTTGAGACAGTATCTCACTGTAGTGGCTAAAACTTGGCCATCTTCCTGCCTCAGCCTACTGAGTAGCTAGTATTCAAACACACTCAGTATGCCTGGTTAAGTGTGCTACTTTATTTGTTTGGGTTTTTTGTTTTGTTTCTTGTTTTGACACCTGATTCTTTCTTATTCTCCAGAATACTAGGATGACAGATGTTATGGTTGATACAT
Organism: Dinomys branickii; assembly: GCA_004027595.1. Taxonomy (NCBI): domain Eukaryota; kingdom Metazoa; phylum Chordata; class Mammalia; order Rodentia; family Dinomyidae; genus Dinomys; species Dinomys branickii. The sequence continues at coordinate 134,539 of PVLD010000123.1, read as the reverse complement.
TGTGTCAACTTGGAAAGTCTAGAGGTTTGGCTGAGTGACTCAGCAGGAAGCCAGGGTGCTTACTTTGTACACATCCTGAGCCTGTGGAAGAGGAGGGCACAGAGATTGTGTGAGAGCTATATGGCCCCTGGGTGAGGGTAGCCTGTTTACAATGTAAGGGAAGGAAAGAGGCTGCTTGCAGCCATTCCTCCCTTTTGCTGGTTGTTTTTGCTGGGCTCTGCTGCCATGAACATTTGCCCTGTGCCATGTGCCACTGTGCCACTCTGAGCCAGCCAAATATGGACAGAAACCTCCACAAAGTATAAGCTAAGTAAACTTTTCCTTCCTTCATTTTGGTTTGGGTATTTTGTCTCAGCAAGAGAAAAGTAACCAAGACAACAGATGTGTACTTATTTGTATGAATTTAGCAAGGAAACATTGATAAGTGTTCAAAGAAGTCATTGTCGGTCAGATCAAATAACAGTGTCTCTGTCATTAGCTTCACCTTCCTTTACTCTGGATTTGCATATTCAAAGTCATATTAGCATAATGACAAAAATAAAGACACGGGCTTAGGCCTGGATGAGGACAACTGCACCTGAAGTGTTCTAATTAGCCGTATGCTCAAGGCCAGTTTGTTGTCCTGCTGATCTTGGCATCAGGCTTTGCAAACTGTCTCCCTATCTATTGGTTATACTTTAAAAGAAAACACGGAGACTCACTTCCAGCCTTTCAGCCTGTACTTCAAAGGTGCTCCTTCAATTCTTATGGTCAGTTTCTCTAGCAAGCTCCACTTATGAACAACAGGTCAGTACAGAGTCAGCTTTGTAAATTAGACTCAGTAAGGATAAACAGAATAGAAAGAAAATTTTTCTGGGTAGAAAATGGCTGCATTAAAAATGCTGCTAAAAAATGCTTCTAAAATATCTTCTAATGTTGCTCTGTAGTATATACTATATCAGCCTGGCAATTCAACGCTGGTATGGCTGTCTCTTTCTATGACTGAGACACTCTCTCTCTCTCTCTCTTCTTCTCCCTCTATTCCTCCCTCCTTCTTTCCTTCCCTTCTCTCCCCCCCTTCCCCTTCCCTCTTTTCCCTGTCCTTGCCCTCGCCTCCCCCTCCCCTTCCCTGCCCTCTCCTCACCCACCCTTTCCTCTTGTCTCCTCTTTTCTTTCCCCCTCCATCTCCTCCTCCCCTTCTCCCTCTTTTCTTTCTCTTTCTCCCTTTCTTTCTTTCTTTCTTTCTTTCTCTTCCTTCATTCCTGAGAGGAAGGATATGTAAGTTTTAAAGTATGGCTTTGGAATCAAGCATACATTAGATAGAACCACAGCAAAGCCACTTTAAGTGTAGGATTACGGACAACACCAGCCCTTCATTTTCCCATCAGTTCAATGGGGATAATAATGATAACACCTGACAGAAGCTGTGGTTCTCAATTCTCTGATGTGTGTGTTAGGAGGACAGCACAGGGCAGACACCTAGTAAAGGTTAGTCGTTAACCCGCTTTGTTCTTATCTTTACTATTAGGTGTGGTCTTTAGAATTCAGAAGTTTCCTTAGGATGGAAATTATGCATTGTTAATTTTTTAATCATGAATACTTGGAGAAAACTTCATTTTTAAATATAACATAAAATTTACCATATTTTATACTCACAGCATTTACCGTATTTTACTGACAACATCATTTCACTTATCTGTATCCATGAGAGAAGTGGACACTATCAGAAGGGAGGGTGAAGATCTAACTTATTCACACCTTTAGTACTGAGTAATGGAAGCCAGGGGAATGACTACATGGTGAATAAATGCATGAATGATTCAATTTGTTTTTCCAAATATGTGTTTCTGAAGCAGACATCTTGGATAACACATAGGGATCGCTATAGCTGATTTTTAAATCAATAAATTGACAGCTGGCTGCTACACCTGCGCATCACAGTATTGGATATCATGAGCAAATAGCCTTGGAGTAACTGAAAATCCATTCTGTCCCTGCTCTCAGGCAGCGTACTAAAGGAATATATGCCCTCTGCAGTCCTGTCTCACCTCTGTCACCTCTTCTACAGCCGCATTGCTTTTGAAAGTCAGCCGCCGCCACCAGACTCTGCAGTCACCATGAACACTTTGTGCGTGCACGCAGCATCAGCAGCATGTTTGGCTACTTCTGAGAGCACATGGATAAGCAGTAAGACAAGCCCCAGCCTTGCAATGTTCTAGCAAATGAATGGGAAACCCTGCTTTAGGCGGTTATTGATATTACTAAATGGCCCTTGAACATCGCCCGGTGGAGCTGAAAGTGCACCTGATTTCTTATAGGCTTTGAATCTTTATTTATTTTTTTACTCCAGTACTACATGTTGCCATGCTGAGGAGGGATAATGTTGTATACAAGAAGTAGCCTGCAAGCTACATCATCTCACATGATGCTTCCAGAAAAAAGTGAGCCCCGAACTGTGATCTCTGGAGATAAGTACAGTTGGAGGACTTCCAAAGCTCACGTAGTTAGCTGACACACACACGATGGCAGTGCTATCAATCAGACTGCCTTAATCCAATTTGCCTGCAGTGACATGTCATGGAAATACAGCTGGGATTAAAACCACTTTGTTCTAAAGTCCTTCCATAAAACCGTATTGCCTTGAGAAAGAAGTGAGAAAATGACATGGGTCAAATCAGTAGAAGAATGTTCAGGTGTGTTAGGTATACGCAGAAACAAGACAAATTGAATTATACATAAAGGCATATTTGAAGGAGAGCTGTTTACATAGGGTGTGAGGATGCCACGCACTGTTCATAAAAGAAGAATTAGTGGGAGGAGGAGAAAAAGAATTTTGCTATTAATGTGTTAAAATATCAACATTTCTCCATTTAATGGTGCACTGCACACTGAATAATTCCTTCTAAATCCCACTGCTAGAATCCTGAATCGCCAAGCTTTTAGGTTAATCTATTATTCATGCTGCTTGTTTGTACAATACTATTGATTATTCACTCTCGAGCCAAACAGTAAGTTGATATTTATTCTCAATGAAAACTCAGGGCAAATGTATGAAACATCAAAATTAAATTTTGGAGAGGAGGCTATTCAGGGCAATTTAATTGAAGAAAGGGTCAAGTATAAGGAATTGACTAGGAAATATTTTATGATAAGTCTAGACATTTTCCAGCAATCAAGAATCCAGTGGAATTCACATTACATCTGCCGATGAAACCATTAATATTTATTTTACAGGAAATTCAGTTTACCGTAAAAAATTATTAAATAATGTGCTAATTGGGTACTTTCTGGAGGGTTTAAGGATTGAACCTAGACCCATGCATGTGCTAGGCAAGTTTCCTAACACTTCTCACTGAGTTACAGCTCCAGCCTGAGTGATTCACTTTTGTAAAGATGAGATCAAGATTACATTTTGTGATAGTTAAAAATTTTAAGCCGGGTATAGGGGCACATACCTGTAATTTTAACACTATGGGAGGCTGGGTTTCACATGTTCAAACCTAGCATGAGCAACTTAGTGAGACTCTTTTTCAAAATTTAAAAAATGCAAAGAAGTGGAGATATAGCCCAATGTGAGGCACTGTTTAAGTTGCCAACACTGAGAAAGAACGAAATTAATTATTTTATTAGTTTTGTGTGTAGACAAAATGTCATACTAGGCTCTTAATTTTTACAAAGCCAAGACTTAAAACATTTCAAGCACTTGGAAGCTTGGGCTATCTATTTTCATGAATCAATATCTATCTATCTGTCTGTCTGTCTGTCTATCTATCTATCAATCATCTATCACATGTTTTGAGACAGGGCCTCACTGTAGCCCAGTCTGGGTTGAACTCTGTCCACTTGCCTCAAAGTCCTGAGTGCTGAAATTATAGGCATTGAACACAACGTTATGCTTCCTAATTTATTTTTATGAGACTATGAGACAGGCAGCAAGAAAAAGTTCCTATTATTGTAAAAATTTTCTGCATAAAATAATGTACATATCTAAACTGCTGCAGTGAGTTTTTATAATGCTTCCACAATAGTTTGCTAAATGAGAAAAAAAGAGTTCATCAAAATGGAATATATTTTATGTTTTACATTAATTAGACTTGTGCACTTGTGAGGCCAAGACTCAAATTTATGCCACAAAGTCTCACACATTTTGCAATCTTACACATTGTTACACTATAAGATTTATTATCCCTTTCCATATATATGTGTATTCCTGATAAACAAAATCATGTACATTGTACATATATATACCCATATACATGTTTATATTATAGAAATATGATTGGTATATTCTCTTGTTCTTAGGTGATATCACAGATACTATTATTTAAAAGACAATCTGTCAATCCCATAAAAAAGAAAAAGAAAAACAGTAATTAAACTTTCCTGACACTAGAGGTCACTAAAAGCAGATTACAGACATTGTGACTGTATTCTGCTAAGGCACAACACAGAGAGCAGATTCCTAATACACAGTTCCATGTGGATCGGGAAGTAAAGAAACAAAGTTGTGTTATGTTCACCGCCAGTCCTACCTGGTGAACACAATGAAGAACTGCAAACGTGCATGACTGAAATTTTAAAAATGACCATAGTAAATCCTAGGAGCATCCAAATTATAGCACAGGACACTGGGAACAACAATTATTCAATCAACAAAATTGTAGATTTTCAAATCTAATTATGAGGAAAATTAATGTTTTCCTATTTATATCAGCTGTGCCTTGTCAAGCACTGTGAAGCTCTAGTGCCTTAGACTTAGTCCTTTGTGTTTTTTGCTCTTCAAAGAACACTTAAGAGCAAAGAGCTAAATAAATAATGTGTGAACTCTTCTGAGGAACCCTGGGAATAAGAAAGTGAACTGGGTGGAGGAGAAGGAAGACAGAGATGAAGGGAAGGGGCGAGACAGCGAGGCCACTGACCATCAAGGTGTGTACGGATATTGCCAGTGATGCTGAGGAAGTGGCCGTAGGTGCCTAGACAGAGTGCTGAGTTGTGTCTTACAGAGCAGCTTTCCTTGGCAGTTGCTGCCTATTGAACATAATTTGAATTTTCTGTTTATTAGCACAGGAGATTTCCTGGGGCTTTGGCTGGCCATTTTCCAACTGCTTTCAGTTGTACCGCCACTGTATTCAGAGGAAGCGCACCATCAACTTATTCCCTTCAAATACAGGTCATTTGCACTGTGATTCTCCTCACCATCCGGGCCAGCTTTCTGAGTCCCAAGGACAGCTGAAGCTACATGAACTCGACCTCTGGATCTTTATAGAGTACATGGTGTAATGACAGCTTCATGAAAGGTTTGCTGTCCTCTTTAAATATCAACCTGGTATAGAAGTAAAGAGATACAGTTCATTGGACAATTATTTTCTCCATATGTGGGAAAGGTTACTGATCTCTTGGGCCTCGTATTTCCTAAACATTAAATCAGATCATTGCACTAATAATCTTACACACTATAAAGTAAATACTCAGCAAATTGAAATGAGTTCTATAGTGCAGAAGAATCCATGATGGAACTGTGCTTAGAAGAGTAAATTTTAAGGAAGATCCATGACTAACAGCAGTTGTACTTCCCAACTCATTCTCTCCACAAAGAGACTGGACATTCTAGAGAAGTCCTATTGGCAATGGGAAATTTTATATAAATATGTTTGGGGTAAAAACTTTGTTAACTAATTCTTTATTTGGAAACCTGGCTGGTTATTATTACAGCCAAATAGCCAAATATTTAATAAGGAAAATGAAAAAGGTTGAAACATCTTTTTTTGCCTACTTTCCCACAAAAAACATCTACTTAAGTGCTCAGAAGCATGGATCAGCAAGCACTGTGTCCCCAGCACTGGGCTCAGAGTAAGCATGCAAGACAACTGTTTTTCAAGGACCCAGCCATCAAAATGACCTCCTGCTCTTATTGACCCAAACATGACCATGGTTTAGGGATTCTGAAAATCTCCCAAATTTCCAGGTTATGGAATGCTTTTGTTAACTTATGAAAGATTCCCCATTTTATATAGGTCAGGAGTGTGCTTTAATGGTTTTCATGTTAGGAGAGCACATCAGTGCCTACACGATGGTGAAAAAGAAGAAAAGGTAGCAATGGAGGTTATTATAATTCAAATTAAAAACACTTGTAGTTGATAGAAAATCTGAAAAAAAGTCTTGGACCCTGAATTGTAACTTCATCCATTCATTCATTCATATATTTGTTGGGTTTTTGAGACACTGCCTTGGTTTTTAGTGCAGGCTGGCCTTGAGCTCATCGTATAGCCAGGGTTGGCCTGGAGTTTACTGTGACCCTTCTGCCTCACCCTACCAAGGGTTGAGATTACAGGTGTAGGAGTACAGATCACATCTTTTAGAACTGTGGTAAAAACTAAATAATGGATGAAAATTTTGAATCATGAATGTTAACTTTTTATGCATAACAAAAAGACGCCCCTCTATACCCACAGTCCATGTGTGTCTTCCTGGTATGGCTGATTCTCGCAGAGAGGCATTCTCCATATAAAGGTTAATTGCTCCAGAAATTATCCACCGCTGAACTGTTGACTATGACTTTATATTCTTTAATTCCACTTAAGCAGCAGTTCCAGGTCAGTCTGTTTTTTCCTCTTATTAATTTGTATATATTCATTATATTTTTACATTTTAAATTAGGTGAAATGTTTTCTCTTACCATTTTAATTGAGAGTTGGGCAAAGCCTTAGAATGCCTTAAGGAATAGGATAGACTAAAGAATTTACATGACCTTTCTTTCTCTAATCAATCCCTCAGAATGAAGTGTTCTTATGGAAAGGCTATCTATCAAAGTGGTCAGAGATACAAGGACAGGCGTTAAATAGTTTGTGGGCATCTTGCTCCTTTAATGTGGACATTACCTAACTACTATGCATGACTCAACACTATAATGCTATTTTCCAAATTTAATTCTCTTCAAAATGCTATTAAGTTAGACTCTATCCTGTTAAAATGCAACAAATTAAAAGAAAGTAGAGAAATGCATACCAATTCTCTTCAGCTCACTTAGAAAGGCCAGAGCATGAGAACAGGAACAATCTTACACGGGGAACGGGAAACGTGCAAAGTGAGCTTTTACTTAGGATTGCTCTTGATAAAATATCCTAGGGCCAAGGTTAGAATTTTCAACTTGCTCTACAAAACCAAAATGAAATACATGTCTCCATGTTCTCCTAATAAGTAACTCTTTGGTAGCTAGAACAGAAAATTTTAATTTCCCTTTTTCCTCTGAAGTGGCTTTGAGCTAGAAGAGGCACCTATTCACAACACAAGAATGTTACATTTGAAAAGAACAGATACAATAAAGCATCAGAATCAGAAAATATTAAATATTTTGCATCAGGACAATCTGTATCAGTACAGGGATGATGAACAAATTTAACTTAAGATTACACATAAGAATAACAAGACAGGAACAATTTAACCCAGACCCATTCACAGAAGAACTGAGTGCTGCTTTATGTTGAAAATATGCTTATGTTTTTAAAACCTAACAATGACTGTCAATGGTATCTGTTGGATATGGTTATTCAGCTCACAAAGCTATTGACTTACTTTATCATGGTGCCTGTAAGACAGAATGTTGCTATCTTTCACCAGTTTACAAAAGAAAATTGGTTTCCTTTTTGTTTTTTTGCTACACATTTATTTAGTGGTATGGAGAGTGAAGCACCTTATGACAGGCACGCATGCTACCAGTGAAGTACAGCGCAGTCCTTTATGTTTTCTTTTTGAGACACGGTCATGCCAAGTTGCTCAGGCTGGCCTCAGACTTGTGATCCTCCTGTCTCAGCCTCTCAAGCAGCTGGGATAACACGCACGCACTTCTGTATTCAGGGTATTTCACTTTGTAATATGTATTCACTATAGGTGAAGTATAAAGCATATCTTCGTGAACTAGTATACATTTTCTTGATAGATTATCATTTTTACAATGAGCAGCTTTTTAGACAACTTAGATATTCAAGAATTGTTTCCTTCCCAATTTCCTCTCCTACTTGGGTTGATATGGTGGATCAACCATTCCTTTTTTTGTTATTGTCTACTATTTTGACACAATTCGGAACACAAACCATCTGAAACTGCTGGTGAGATGGTAGCTCACAAAGCTCCCCTTGAGTAGCACTTCTCATTATATTTTAAAATATAAATATGTTGTGTTTTTCTGAAAGGAGCACTGAACATTTCTGTAACTTCAAGGCAGTGTGTGAAGTTTTAGATCAAAAGGTATCTTATTTTGTTATCACATTCATATTGGGAGTAAAAGCATAGTTTTTCCTGTCAAATCAATTGTGCAGTTCTTAGAAAGTTTTAAGCTAGGCCACTATTTCCTCATGGCTTTTTCTTAGACTGCATAGGAAGATCTTTCTTTTGTTTTCCCCCAAAATATGTTTGTAACCTTTCCAGCCTACCCGGAACTTGGATTCAAAGGACACGTTAAGTGAAGGCCGGTTCACAGTATGAGACCAAAGGTTTGTCCTTCTCCGTCTCCCCCTCCGTCTCCGTTGCCGGGGATTCCCGCCCTCTGTTCTCTTTCCTCCCTTATCTCCCTTCCCCCTTTCCCGATGCATTGCGCATGAAGAATCAAAGGCACGTTTGCAGTCCCTCTGCTTCTCACTGAAATTATTAAAATAAAACTTATGCTAAAAACTGATGTTAAGGCCAGGAGTGGTGATATACGCCTGTAATCCTAGCACTCGGGAGACTGAGGCAGGAGGACCACTGTGAGTTTGAGGCCAGCCTGAACTGCATAATGAAACCCTGTCTCGAGAAGACAAAAAAACAAAACAAAACAACAAAAAAAAAACTGATGTTAGTCTTATAACTTCTAACTCATTGCTTTATCCTATGTGACTTGCTTAAATCAGATGGCAAATTACAGCAAATGGCCATAAACAATGAATAGATATTAATGAAAATATAGACTTGGATATTTTAATAAATTTACTCAATGTAAATAAGAAAAGCAAAACATTATTTTAAAAGCTACTGCTGTCACCAAACTTGAAATCAAGGCACTCAGGAGCTTTCCTGGCCTCTGATTTGTTCCCATCAAGAGCAGGACCTTGAGGTACTCGTTTCAGTTTTCACACTTTAGGTTTGCTATTTCATGCCCTGGAATCAATATTTAAAGCAGTCTTTTGTGATGGAGCACTTTCTGTGTCATACCATTAAAAACTGCACAGCCAAGAAATAAAGTTTATAGGAAGCTGTATTCTGAATATGTGGTAAAAAAATATTTAGTGGTGGGACATATTCACCATTATGTAGCTAACACCTCAACTAAAAGTGAAGAATAGAAAGGGAAAGACGGATATTAGGAAGGAAATTGAGAGAGAAGAGCACCCCCTTTAAGGTTTATTTCAGCTTTTAAAGATCTCCTCCTTTTCTTTAAGCCTTTAAGAAACATTAGTAAGATGTTTCATTAGTAAGATAACAAAATTTCTATTCTTTTGGTTTCTCTAGCTTTTTTTTCTTTAAAGACCCCCCACAGACCCATTGGTTTTCTAACTCTGTCTTACCACTGCATATCAGTGTGAAATCAATTATATGAATCATGTGTTTTTTCATAGTCTTATCCTTGCTGATTCCTATGTGGTGGGCCCTTTAACCAACAACAAAACACATCAACAGAGTCGTGTGCTCCTTCAAGCAGTGGCTAGAATTTTCCAACATTAGCTCATCATTGTACACGATACTTGAGGCAGGAGGATTTCAAGTTGGAGGCTAGCAGGGCCGAGTTAGCAATGTAGCTCCACCCTGCCTCCAAAGAAAGGCTGGAGTTACACCTCAGTGCAAAGACTTCATGTTCAATCTCTAGTACTACTAAAATTAAGGTGCAGAAAAGGGTTTGGCTGTACTTTTGGTGAAAGGCAGAGTGAGACACAAACCTGGGTGTATCGCCCACATATTTCTCCGGGCCCCAGTCCCATGACAATCTCCATCAGAAAGGCATGAACTGGCCATGCTGCTGTAGGCTGCACAGCCGGATGCCGGTCCTCTGTGGACTCCAGAAGGAACTCCTTCAGGGCACCAGAGGCAGAGCGTGTAGTGTTCAACAATGCATGGCACTTCTGACTGTATTCATGTGCCTGTGAATTAACTATGGTGCAGAGGGGGGAAGAAGCTGCAGACACAGCAAATATTCTGAAATATTTGAAGCTGCTTATTCAAATAACAGCACCACAAACTAAGTTCTATTCTAACTATACACTTAACTATATTCCTAACTTTTGAAAAATAAACTGTCAGTCCTCCCCACACTTCACCATCTCCATAGTTGAGAATGTTATTAAACAACCGGGAGATAAGAGGCATGGAGTGGACCTCATTTCACTGATACTGTGTATCTTCAAGAACAAACATTCTCCCCAGATCACTTGCACGCAGCTCATGAAACAAAGGAAGTAACAATAAACAAAAGTAGCTATTATCCAGCAGGCATCCAGCAGAATTATAAATGATGGAGGAAAAAAAAATTCAATGCCAAACCTTATAAAAACAAATTTAGAAGTAGATAAACTATAAATAAAAACCTCAGTACAACTTTTTATTAGCATCATTATGGATAAGTTCAATTGTGTTTAAACTCAAATGCGATTATAAGTATTTTTAAATACCAAGGTAGAATTACTCCAGAGGGAGCTTCGTAGCTTTGCAGAAACTTACAGGCATATTGTAGTTTCCTGAATGCTGGAGTGGGGGGAGAATTGGTAATTCTCTGCCTGATTATTCACTTTTCTTACAGATCTTACAGTGTACAAATTCTTAACAGAACAATTTCCTAGCGAACTTCTATGAACTCTGTCCAAGGATAGGACATTAATGACAAAATATATAGTTGTGGGTCCTGATATGAGTTTTCCATGGGATCCTTAGGTCAATTATAACATAGGTGACTAAGCAGAAATTTCCGCCATAAACCAAGTAAGGCAGAACGTGAGAAACAGCCTTTCATCTCCGTCAATCAGAATGTCAGTAGCTTCCTTCCTTGCTTCCTTTCCTGCTTCCTTTCTCCTCTGCTCTTCCTTCCATCGGTGCACATTGTTCTGTTACCTACTTCATACCAAGAGCTGTCTTAGGTGCTTCAGATACAAGGGCCTGGAGTGTGAGCAAAGGCGACACCCGGGTCTCTCAGTCTTAGTCACTGTTTGGTCACTGGGACACGGTATCTGACACCTATAGTTTAAAGGGGGGTTAATTTACTTGGTCTCACATTCATAGTCCACGGCTGGGTAACGCCAAGGCAGAAGCAACACGACTGAAGGATCTGACAGAGGAAATCTGATCACATTATGGTGACCAGGAATTAAAGAGACAGGGACAGAGGGAGAGACAGAGAGGTGGAGAGAGAGAGATGAGGGGGGAGGAACAGAGATATATCATTCCATGTCACGCCCTCATTGATCCACTTCTGACCAGACCCTAACTCCTAAAAGCAAGTCACGTTCATTTCCTTCACCATTCAGTCACTTTGCAAAAGTTCTAATGCAGCATGAGCCCTTTGGAGGACATTCCTGGTCTAAACCATTGCACTAGTCCCAGAGAAAGGACAGGCCAGATAACACCAAGAACATTACAGGAGTGGTAGCACATTCTGTATTCGCAGCATGAGGGAGGCTGAGGCAAGAGGAGCCCAATTTTGAATCCTGCCAAGGTAACTAAGCAAGATCTGGTCTTGAAATAAAAAAGCAAAAGGCATGGGGCTCAGCTCAGAGGTAGAGTACCACTGAGTTCAATCTTCAGTATGGAAAGAAAAGCAAAAAAAAAAAAAAAACCACACAGTTGGGGCCTGTGCATCTGTATGCGACAAATTATCCATATGATATGGTTGGAGCCTTATCACTGTTTATAACTTTTGCTGAGAAATCTGACAAGGAGTTACAAGGTAGAGAGCGTGATGGGAAAACTCTTCTCCTTTTCTTGTTCACAATAAAGAGTTTGTTCCTTTTACTAAAGTCATCCTGCGAATTAACTTACAATAACGAGTAACAATTGTCCGTTCTTTTGCCTGTAATCTAGACAGTACATTAGGAGAATAATGCAATTTATGATGGCCAACTTAAGCTAAGATGCACTGAAAGGCACTGTAACTACCCAGAAAAAATATATGTTCCTTTCCTTTAAGCGGACAACTGCTAAACTAAGGTGAGAGTGAACACATATCCCTGCAGAGAAGGGAGGACTCAGTGAGCTCTGCACGAAGGAAGTTAACTGGGTTAGAAAAGATCAGGAGAAGTGGGATTTTTACAAGGCAGAAAAGAGAACAAAGGACAGTTGACGTAGACAGAACCACATGTAGCAACCAGGGTCGTAGGCAACGTGGGCTGCGGCGTCAGGGGCAGTTTTCGTGGCACGCAGACGGCCATCTTTTGTATTCTACCCTGGCGGAAAGTGCACTCTGGCCTCTCTGGCCTCTTAAGAGCTTTGATCCCCTTCCTGAGCACTCCATCCTCATGGCTAATTACATCCCACAGGCCCCTCTTCCTGCCATCACAGGAGGGTCATTATGATTTCATTTTATACCAGTGAGGTAACGGGCATTCCATGTACAACAATTACTAGGAAAGGGCTGGGATATAGCTCAGTGGAATAAGCACCTGCCTGGAAAGCACAAGGTCCTGAGTTTGATCCCCGGTACTGCCAAAGAAAAAAAAAAAGAAAATTAGTAGGAGAAAAATGAATTTGTCTCTGAAAATCCACTTTCTTACACTGTAGCTTTGCTGAGATAAATGCTATTCCTAGTTCTTCTGAGGATAAATTGGTGGTTTTCTTTTTGATATTTTGCTTGCTTATTAACAAAAATGTATCAGTTCTTATCATTTACAGAGAATCCAAAAATGTTAGGCATTTTCCAATGAGAAGCAAACCATTTAATTGCATGCAGAGAGAAATTATCCTGCGATGGAAAGAAAACAGGTTTGATACTTAGAGCAAAGTCAGAAGGCAGAGTAGAGAGGAATCAGTGTGGCTCACTTCAGCACCTTCCAGCTGTGTGGGCCTGTGGGAGTAATTTAGAACAGATGATTTAACTTCCTTGCTCATACAAATGGTACTTTAAACTCAATGCTTCAGAGTTGTTGCAGAGATAAGTGTAAAATGGATATAAAATGTTTGGCGTGTAGTTCACAGTGAAAAAGTTAATCAAACCTGCCCCCTCTCATTCCAGTTATTCTCAGGGAAGCATCTCAGGTGCTACAGAATTTAGTGTGTACGTGAGAGGTCAGTCCACTGGAGACTGGAGTAAATATGGATGAGTTGACTGAGAGGGTACAGTGTACACTGCCTTTAAATGACAGTTATGGTTTTTTAAAAGAAAGGAAGACAATTATTTTTTAAGATAACCCAGGTAACAGTGCATCACAGTTTACATCTAGATGTCACCCTAAAGCCTCAGGCACAAATAGAGGGGGCTTTTCAGAGGTGACTGGATCAGGGGTGTGACATTAATCAGTGGATCTTCCCCTGAGGAGTTTATAGCTAAAGGTGATTTGGGAGCTGAAGCCCAGTTGGAGGAGGTGGTCCCAGGAAGCGTGGCCTGGGAGAGTCTACTTCCCCCTCCTTTAACCCCCCACTGTGCTTTCTGTCTACCTTGGACCCAGCTGACTATGGACTGAAGCCTCTACAAAGTGCGAGCCAAAATAAACTCCCTTTACCCTGTGGTGTTGGATGTTTCGTCCCAGGAACGAACAAAGTAATAAGGACTGAAGAAAAGGAACTTCCAGGGCTAACGCTGTTTGTGTGCTTCAGATTCACCCTGATTTATCAAAACTCCAAGGTGCAATTTTGAATAGCAGTGTTAACTAAGAGTTGCACCTAGTTTGATACAGAACTTAACGCTCGCTTTGTGGAGTACGGGGAAGGAGAGGAAGTCCACTCAGCACTATTTGTTCTCAGCAAAATATCTCAGTTTAACAATAACACATAGGTAAAGAGAACTTATGCACACTGCAAAAATAGGGAAGTAATTAAACACTCAGAAATTACACAGTGTGCTGTTGGCTAGGAAAACAGTGAATGTCTATAAGGGCTTGTGTAGTAATCCAACGCTTACACCAGATTCTATGTCACCTTTGAAAGACCATAGTATAGAAGAAATTATGTGGCATCTTGTGGGATATACATTTCACAAATTTGATAAGTGAATAAAGAATATAGAGAAAAACCTGTTTACCGGGAAAATTTCTCTTTGCTGCCTTATGACAAATATTTATCTCACAAAATCCGCAACAAGAACTGAATCTAATGTGCTTACATGCCAAATGCAAAAAGACAAAAGAACCTCCCTCACCATAGAGCATTCAGTGTGTTCTTTCACATTTAGAATATTTTCTTTAGCATGATTATTTGTAGCACCACTGAAAGCTGTTAATAAAGTGACTGCATATTTTCAGTAATGTTGATTAAAGTTGCAGCACCTCTTACTATGTAATTATTTCTGTAAATAGTTTCATTATTGCTGATATAAATACAACTTGATACAGAGCAAACTTGAAGACTGTTGTGCATTTCACATCAATTTCCACTGCTGGCAGCACATTCATGTGCATTCTCTAAACCATTTTCCTTTGTTTCAACAGCAAAGTCATGGTCTCCTTGGCCTGACAGATGTTTTCAACAATATCTAAAGTCACCAACCATGGGTACTGCATTTCATATAAATTATATGAACTCAAACATGCTTTGCAGTCATAGACTTGATGAACTATATCAGAAGCCATCTGAGCAATTTAGCAGGGAATGAAAACCAGAAGGAAATTAGGATAAAGCTAAAAGGTACACAAAAGAGATTTCTTTAAGATTGAATTTTGTCATAAAGCAATTACCATTCAAGTGAAACTATCTTACAGTTAAATTTCATAGAAATTCTGTAATTAAACCTTCACTTCAGAATTAAAGTTGAGGGCCGGGGATGTAGCTCAGTGGCATAAGCGCTTGCCTGCCAAGCCAACATCATGAGTTTGAGTTCTGGTACCAAAAATAAAAAAGAGAATTAAAGTCGATGACTAACCCACAGTGAGCTCTATCAAGGAGATTGTAGTGTACTGTCAATAAATAAAAAGTAATAATAAATTCATTGTATTGTTTTTAAGAAGCTGATATTTGTTGGCTAGAAAATTGTTCTGCTATTGGTCAAGTGCTTTGTTGCTAGTTTGGTAAAAATATATATATTAGTAGTTGCTAGATTATTTCTTTCACATTACTACCTTATAGAGTCAGGAAAGCTAAGCATTTGGTATTTAAGAGTAAATTAAGAGTAAAATATCACTTGATTATAACATATACTAATTGAAAGAAACGCTTTTAAGGAGAAAACATATTTAGTCCAAGTTCTCTAATCTATAATCATAGAAATCTGCTTTTACTACCACATGACAAAATAGAAATATAAACCTCATAGTATACTTGTACTGTAAGCAAATGATTTTTGACAAAGAATCAATAAAACATTAATTGCAGACTGTAGATAGATTTAGAATATATAGTCACAGTTTTAGAATATCACCAGGTGACTGAGGATTTCTTAAAATGTTTCTCTTGGTGTTTATGACATGGAATGTATGTGGCCAGCCAGTTGAGGGTCTATGCATTCTTTAGCGGAAGTATATGATTGAAGGGTCTCACTGTTTTCACGTGAGGAGAGAGAACTCAGTTTTTGGTACTAGTTTAGTAATTAAGAACTTTTATCCCACTGTTTCTTATTGTCATGCAATACTGATGTTTCCTGGGTTTCTGTCTGCCCATTGAAAACTATTCCATGGGCAATATCGTGAAAATCAAATCAAGTAATTAACAACTGGGGATATTTTACTTGAGGTATAACAAGCAACATAACTTCTTACTCAATAGAGTTCACTGCCCAGATTAGACCCTCTATTTTCATCGCAAGTTTCCTTTCTATGACCAGAAAAGAAGACCCCAAGTTCTCCAGGTCTCTACCTTCCTAGCCAATGGTTGATTGAAAAGACATAAATATCTTTTTGCTAGTTTCCCTGAAAACTTATATTGAAACATCAAGTAGACTTGTCTGAAAATCAGGCTATGTTAAACAGAGAACGAGTAAGGTAAGTTTATAAAGGACAAGAAAAAACTAGCAGTCTGCAGGCAGAAATGAAATAACAGTTGAGATCACAAAGGAGAACACATGTAGCCCTTAGCGCTAAGAGAGGTGACAAGGCATCCAGGCTTTTCCAGAATTTCCAAGTTCCTACCTAGCTCCTGACATCATGAAACAGGGATATACTTTATTTGTCAAAGAATAGCAGAGTCTTAAAGATCCCTTGCTTCCTTTCATTTGCAGTAATGTGAGGAGATCTACGGTGCTCTCAAGCAAACAGCCTTTCTTGATCACAAAAATAAACAACAGAAGCCAGCAGTGTGCATGTGCACGCACTGTACAGCAGAGAGCCAAGTGACCATGCATATTACACAGCCACAGGGTCCTGCTCTCATAACACTGACTGAAGCAATCAGAAAAGAACGCACTTCACAGTTTTAGTTTTTAATAGATAATTTGAGGAAAATATATGCCAATTTAAGTACCTATTAAAGTTAACTTACATGTACACATAAAAACAAAATTATATCCCTCCAAGTCCTACCTGGATGGTAGAGTCCAGTAAAATAAAATTATAGGAAAATAAGAAGAAAGTTCATTTGAGTGAGGTATTTTTATTAGCATGCAAAAATATTAAAAATTGTACCGAACATTTTATGAATGCAGTCATTTCTGAGGATTTTTCTGAAACAAAGCAGGATGTTAACCCAGAAGATACCCTTTATTCTGTCACTTCAATGTGTCATGTTTCCCATGTGTACATAATCTTGAACCCAGGCGATGGTAACTGTGACTGCCATGTTTACTCTATGCTATATCCTTTGTGTTTAACAATTACAACTTTTACAATACCAAAGTTGTGCAACCCAATCTTGTTGATTGATCACCTGCTGCAGTTAGAAGACCATGGGGATCATCTAGGGCAAACAACTCCTAAACAATAAAGAAGTATAAAAACATATCGGATTGGCCCCTAAAACACATTTTTTTAAATTCAGTACTCATTCTCTTCAAGATTCCCAGTCATTACTTATGTGGAAATCACTTACTTGAAATCATATGCTTCCTGGGGTATGAGTAAGGGAGATATACTGTTAAATTTGCTTAGAAATGAGGAATGCAAAAGGATTATGTTTTAGTTTGAATCAACAAACTATACCACTGCAACTTTTAAATATTTTGATTAATAAAATTTACTGACTGTAATAAGACATAATTGAATTTCTTCATAAATGTGGAGATAACGTAATGGTTACCCTAAATTGACTGACATATTACTAGAGATCTAAACTTTTCAACGTCATTTGCAATTTGAAACATAGTAACAGTTTGAATGGATGAGACCAGATATCAGTGGAGTTAAACAAAGAGGAGGGTGTATGCAGCGCACACAGGAGCATACACACGGCACGGAGCACAGGCGGCAAAGCAAAACGGCCAGTACGCACGTTCCTGTGCCTTTGCGCTGCGGTCAGCACAGACACACTGAAGGGCCATGCCTCAGTGAGAAGTTTATGGGGCGAGACAAGGGCGAAGAAAGAAAGTGGGTGAGAGGATTTGTACCTCTGAACTCTGTACCGAGAAAGACAGGCGGTTTACACTGGAAATATTATATTTATTTCCATTTTTACCACAAATCCCTGAGGCAAAATAATTACAGGGTAAGCTGATCAGCAAAAGATTAAAAGATTTCATCAAACCGCTCACTCGACAGTCGCCAAACATAAACTAATGATGACTCACTCTACAATCTCCAAACACAAATATATTTGTAAAATAATATTTACCTTTAGCTACAAAATACTACAATCTCTAGTGATTCGTATGCAAAGAGAATTACACAGATGAAGAATTGCATTACCAGTCCTGTTTCAGGTACTGATTATCCAAATGAGCTTTTATGCCATGGTGTTGCTATTGGATTCTTCAGGTAACCGATCTATAGTGAAACTTCATATAAATGTGATGACTGATTCCTCAGTGGAATACAGTCTTACTAAAAGAAACTCCATAACCTCCCTTACCCAAAATGTTTTAAAGTACCTCCAGTGACTTCAGTGGAGCTATTTCCGGGCTGGTTGTATATCTGGAGTACTTATTACAATTTACAGTAGCAGGAAAATGTTATATTTTCCTCTATCAGTGTTGTGTTATGCATTCTTAAATACCATAAACTCCTGCTCTTTCCCAATGAATACTAGAAACTTATGCTTATCTAGCAGCCTCAGGAGCTCTTTCTAGTATGCATGTGAATCACCTATTACATAATTAAATTATGTAGACAAGAAGACTGAACACTTAGTATATGGTTTTACAAATCTAGATAGCCAGTACTAATGACACACACACGCGCACACAAACATGCACACACACCACCACCTCCCCTATATAGGGATATTGTCCTTATCAATTATCTTCATCAAATACTTTTATTTCAATAATAATGTCACTTAGCCAGGCGTGGTGGTACATGCCTATAATCCAAGGTCTCAGGAGGCTGAGGCAGGAGGATCGCTGCGAGTTCGGGGCCAGCTCAAGGCCAGCCTGAACTCCATAGCGAGACCCTGTCTCAAAAAAAGACAAAAAAAAAATAATGTCAGTTTCAACCAAAATATACAAAGCAAGCGAAGAAACAAAATCTTGACTATCGAATATCAATAAACTTCACAGGAAAAATATATTTTTTGTACCAACTTATTGTGTACATTTTCCTTCTTATCTGAAAAGAGCCACAAGAGGAAGCAACATTAGTAGAGATCCTCTAATAGAACAAAGTCTGTCATCCAATATAATTTAGACTGCGTCCTGGGGAGTCTTCCCAATTTTTCTTTCATTCTGTTTTACTCACATCTTCTGCCTTGTGGAGAGTTGTTATTTCATTCCAAGAAGACCAGGAACTTCAAGCGCTAGAGCTGATAAACACAAAATGTGTTTCAGTGAGATTCTCAGGGGATTAGTGTACACATTACAGTTGGACACAATGTGCAGCCCTGTATAAGGAACTAAAAGCCTGCAACACTTGTTCGTTCCTTCAGCCAGAAAAAGAGAGGGAGAGAAAGAAACACAAAAGAAAAGAAAAAAGTAAGGCATTCTGCAATTTCCTACCCTTAACACACTACCAATATCCTGGAAAACAAACCAACAAAGCAAAGAAACAAAAACAGCAAGAAACTATGTCTCTGACTGAGAGATTTTGAACTGCAGTGTTTATGTTACACCTCAGGGAAAACACTGAATTAATTATAGGAAGCTAGTTTGTGTACCTGCAAATCAATACAAGCAGGGATAAGCTCTTGTAAGTTGAAGACATGCATTAAATGGCTTGATATTGAACTGCATTCTCAGTATTGAGAGAGTGTTGTCCTGTCTCCTTCTCTTCCTAAAACGCTATGAACACTCCTTTCTTCTAGCTGTTGGGGACCTTCTTCCTTTAAGGGACACTGGCAATATGTTCAACACCCCTTTTCTGATTTGCAGTAAGATTTACTCTGAAAATGTATTAATTAGAAAAATCCTGTGGGAATGTTATGGTTCAGTTTTAAAAGCTTCTATGTTCAGAGGGGAGACTGATCAGAATATGGTGGGTCACTGGGAACATGATCCGAAATAATGTGCTCTTATCCCCTGGCTCCTCCCTTCTGGCTTTGCTCCCTCATCTGCATGGGCTGAGCAGCTTTCTCCCCAAGTCCCTTCTCCCTAACTGCTTCTGATCACAATGCCTGTACTCAATCACATGCTTTTGAAGCCTTTGGAACTGGCTTGCGGAAGAGGTATGGAAAAGTCTGGACATGCTGGCTAGAGAAACCCTACAATGCTATAACTTGGGGGATGGTTCCTCTTGGACATTAGAAGTAAAAAAGCTCATAGGAATGTGGATAATAAAGGCCAGGCTCATGAGGTTTTGGTTAGGAAAAAGTACTCTGGCAAACTGGACTAGAAGCCATGGATGTTTCATTGTGGCAAAGAATTAGTCTGCATTTTGTCCATGTCCTAAAACTTGCAGGAAGCTAAAACTAAGGGGAATGCACTAATTAATCTGGTGGGGTAAATTCAAGGCAGCCAACCTTCCAAAGTGTGCATGGATACTGCTATGCGCTTTTATCCAGATTTATAATGATAATCAGCACAACCAAAAGATATAAAATTTTTCAAGTTTCACAATAAATGAACTGTTTGTGAAATTGAGGCCATTGAGAATAAGATTGCTGAAATGATTAGCATTGAAAAGAGGTCAAGGACTCCAATGAGGACAATAGAAATGATAGCTTGAAGGCATCTGAGGAGTCTGTAAGAGCCACACATTGCAGACTCAAAGGTGCAAAAGTGTAAATCTTGAGAACTGCACCAGAAGGACTAGCCAGGAAATTGATTCCTGGGCCTAATTTCAGCATGTTTGGCCACCTAGACACTCAGAGGCTGCTGATGTCCTGGTCTAAGGGGGCTTGGCTACTGCATGTCCTAATGGAATACTATTTTTTCACGCATGCAGAATGCAAGAGTTACTTGGATGTTTTCACACAGAATTCAGAGGAAAGTCTGGGAGGCCGTATAAAAATGTGACAAGGTCGTACTCCCTGTCAGGCGCCTCTGCAAGGGGTATTCATGAAGCTGTGAGAGAGAAGCCAATGGTTCCATGGAGAGCCCAGGAAGATCAAGATGGCAGAAATACATAACGTCTGTTGAGGAAAGTTGCAGGCAGTGAACATAGCCAGCCAAAGAGAGATCCCATGTGGGTTGTAACCAACAAGGCCACCGAGTGAGGCTGCCCAAGCCCTTTGGAGTGTACACCTCACTACAGCCTGCTGCTGCTGCTAAACATGGAACTGCAGGTACAACCCTTTCTCTGCTGGGTTTAGTCTTGCCTTGGTCTTATTTCTTTCTATTGTCCCTCTCCTAGTTTGGAATGCAAATGTTTAACCTGTGCCATTGTATGTTGGAAAGATTTTTAACTTTATATTTGATTTTTGTGAGGGCTCACAGCTAAGATTTTGCCTCAACTCACAGAGTGGACTTTACATTTGGACTTCTCATCAGCGCTGGAACTGTTAAAACTGGCAACTCTTTGAGATGGACTAAATGCATTTTATATAATGAGACATGGGGCCTGGGGGCCAGGGGTGGAATGTTACAGTTTAGATGTAAGTTGTCTCTACAAAGTCTCGTGTGTTCAGAGGTGGGGCATGGTTTGAGGAGGAGTGACACTGCGGGAACGGACCGCAGGGCTGAGTTCTCCCTGCTCCTTGCTCTTTGCCTCTTGGCCATGTGGTGTACGCAGCTCTCCTCAGATGGTCTCTCATCTTCCTTCTCTGCCTTGGAGCCAGCTGACCATGAACTTAACCCACAGAACCTGTCAGCCAAAATAAATCTCTCTTCTCCATTGTGGATGTGGAGTAAAGTGTCCCAGCAACAGGGAAACTAAATAATACAGGGAATAACTGTTGCATAAGGGGACCAGGAACATAACTACATAGACTGTGTACAAATACCCTTGAGACCGATGGACCAGTCACTGCATACAAGCACACAGACTACGCTCAAATTGAGTGACTGACATATGAGAAATCAAAGAGGCAGCAGAGTTTCCAAATGACGTATTCATGAGGTACTAGCTATATGATTCCTGCATGTGGGGGCTGACGAGTCTGAGAACATTATCTGTTTGACACACATAATCATTTCCTGTAGATACAATGTGAAATACATCTGACTCAAAATCTTTGAGAGATAGACATCATTTCAAAAGCAGCTAAGCACACATTTTCAAATTATAAGTGTGGTATTTATATTAAAATTGATATTTACATTAAATATGATCCAGTATCATAATATGACAATCACATCACATACAAATGAGTTCTTAATGAATATTTTTATAATGATGAAAATTAATCAAATGACTCACTAAATCTATTGAAATGTTTTAATTTTCATTGTCTATATGAAAATGGGAAGATATCTTCAATTCATATATTATTAATGATTTTACTTTTGAGGATAGGAGAAATCTCAAGCTTACCAATGAATATATATAATCATATATATTCATATATACCAATGAATACATATATATATTCATTCTAATTCCCCAAACTTGGTGTCAAACATTGGGACACATCTGATAGCTTATAGAAGTAATGTGTTATTCTGTTTACTTTTTTTTCTTCTCTAACAGACTCTTTAGAAATATTTTAGGCTTGAAGGACAGTTTACATTTTATTCTAAGGCGATAGCCATGCACATATATGAATATATCTACATGCACATTTTAGATTACATATCATGAAGAGTGAATTGACTTCTCTACTCTGACAAACAATGCAGTGTTTTAAATGATTTATTTATAGAAAATGTAATTATAATGGAATACACAATAATAATCAGTACAGCACAGATGAGAAGAGGCCTGAGTCTAAGGAGAACTTTTAATTCACACACCTTGAACGACTATAAGCCTGTTTAAGTTCAGGTCACTCATTCAACAAATATTGATTAAATACAACGTTCTAGGTTCAATTTTGTACACTGGTAAATGGTATGTAAGCAAAAATATCTTAATATTCAAAGAGTAGGTAGATGGATAAATTGAGATAGAGATGGATGCTATGGTACCCATTTAAAGTGCTTCCTCAAATTTTAAGTGTTCAGACGTTGCACTTTCTGAAGTCATGGGGGTGTAGGGGGTGTCTCATTGATGTTTTATGAGTTTCAAGCTGAATGTGCTTTTATTATTTTTTTTTACCAATTTATGCTTTTTATGTAGGTATGTTTGCCTGTATAAACATTTTAAGCCTTTTACAAAATTATTTACACCATTTGTCACCAATTTACACATTTTAGAGCAACTTTTTTCACAAAAAACCTATAATTTATATTGTAAATGCTTTCATTTTTCTCTTCACTGCCGCATGGGCTGAGCGCCCTTCCTCTCCTAAGCCTTCGAACGATGTTATTTCTGCCTTAAAGCCAGCTGTGGACTGGAACCTTTGAAACCAGGAGCCAAAAAATTAAAGCAAAATAAAAACCAAACAAACACTTCCGCACTTTTAGCTTGTGGGTGTCAGGCATTTTGTCCTAGCGAGTGTAAGCTGACTAATAAAATGGATACATAGAGAGAGTTATAGACACAGAGACACGGAGACACAGAGACAGACCAGTATGCAGGCATGAATGCAGAGGGACAGAGAGGAAAGGGAAGGTCGGTGGGAGAACTACTAAACAGCTACACGTGTGACTCAAGTGACAGACGATAGCATCTTAGACCATAGATATCCAAGCTTTTGGCTTGTCTGCGCTGCACTAAATGAAGACAAGCTGTCTTAGGCGATGTATAAAATAAATATAGATAATATATATAATAACTGAAATTCCTTTTCATATTTTATTATCACATTAAAATGAAATAACTCAAGCTTAGTAAACAAAACATTTACATGCTTGCCTAATAACAATGAACATGCCTCTTCACAAGCACATACATGTGTAGATAAATGAATTATTATTATCGGTGATCACTGCCTTCACCATGTGTGACACAGGCAAGGTTAGCATTTGCCTGACTGTGAGATGGGTTCAAGAGACAGACACATCACCGTGCTGTGTGCTCCTTCACACAGTGTTCTCCTGTGGCCTGTGTAGTTCATGCTTGATCACTCAGTAATCAAGTCAGAAAGATATCATTAAACATCACATAATAATGGTAAATGAGTAGGCTCTTGTGGGGCCCTATTACGAGGTGTCCATGGCTGCACGTGGCTTTTGGGCTGTGAGTTGGACACACCTAATATACCAAGATGGCAGGGATGGAAATGGTGTGCTGTGATCTCTCTGTTATATACTGTAAGCGCTCTTGAGGTTGAACTGACTTGCTCTGCTGATGGTTTAGGTGTGGAATATTCTCAAAAGAGAAAAAAGACAGTAGATAGGGAACAAGGTTCACTATGGTAAAGACCCACTGAAAAGCCCTCAAGGGCATCGATCCAGGAGACTTGGCGGGGTTACCCAGGGAGCCGCAAGGCTTCACCTCAATACAGCAAGTCCGGGGGCCAAGTCGAATCCTCAGGGTTGCCCAAGCTGACCGCCAGGCTCTGCCCTATCGCTGTGATGCCAGGGGCCTGGTCGAGTCCATGGGGTCACCCCCAGTGGACCACTGGGCTCTGACCCCTCACTGCTTTGAGCATGGGTGCTTTTCCACCTCCTGCCATAGCAACTTGTGTACACCCATATTTGTTACAGCATAATTTGAAGCAGCCATTTCTCTTCTCAAAGTGAGAGCCCGAGGGAATAAATAAACCCCAAAGTACAGTTATTATCAGAAAGAGGATGACTGATTGGGTGGTAGAACAATGGAGATGAGGGTGGAGAAAATTGATTAACTGAATGAGCCATCATCTGTATAGTTGAGCAACAAATGTGAAGATAACTATGTAATACAGCATCCAGTGCTAATTCCCTGCTATCTTCTCTATAATTTTGTATTTCCTGTATTGTTTTTGCGTTATTCTGGTTTATATGCTTTTGTCTTTAAAATATAAAAAAGAGAGAAAAAAATCAGGAATGATTCACAGATTTTGTTCTGAGCACCTGAAAGGATGGAATTGTATGTAACTAAAATATAGAAGTAAATCTGAAGAATATTCTTAAGTGTGAGGAATATTCAATTTCTGGACATGTTTAGTGTCGTATGTCCAGTATACATGCAAAGAAATCCTTGAATATGGGAATTTGAAATTTAGAGAGAGATACTGACTACAGTTGTAGAGTTAGGATACAAAAGTCAGTGACATTTGAAAATGTAAGACTGGATGATATCACCAGAAAAGTGGGTACAGTAAGAAAAGAAAAATACATTGAAGATTACATGTATGGTAGTAAAGCTATTAGAAGATATAAAGAGAGTTCAAGAAAAGAAACTGAGCGTCGCCAGTGAGGTAGGAGAGTAACTAGTGTGCCTGAGGTTGTAAGAGCACATGCATCCTGACAGCATGGCAAAGAGCAACAGAGGGACTTGGATGTCAGTTCAAATAAAATACAAACTAACAAGGGCTCCGGGATTAGCGAAGAGATCGCGGAAAGAGCACTTTGAGTGATAAGAAGTAATACTTGATATTCAAGGTGGAGAAATGGGAGATAACAAATATTTCTTACTACGTTGTTGTCAAGTATAGCTAACAGAGCAAACTGAGTAAAGGATAGTGTTCTTTTAAGGAGACAGAATTGGCACTCTGTAAATTGGAATGATGTAGTAAAATGGGAAAAAAAATGGATGCTGTAGGATGAAGTATGTAAACTGCTACAAGGACAAGCTTTCAGAAGTGTGAGCGAGGGTTTTCAGGGACACACATGGAGACGTTAACCTTAGCGGTTGACATGGAGATTTCACCCACTGCCACAGAAGAGAATGAAGCGTCCATCACTGCTTATGGCTGCTGTTTAGCTGTGGAGGTGGGAGCTGGTAGAATGTTTCTTAGGATTGCACCTATGGTCCCATTAAAATTGGATTTGAGGTCACCATTTGGTAAAGGAGCTACTGATGGCTTGAGAGGAGAGGGAAAAGTATGCAGTATTGGTCTAACACAGTGATGGTGGACCTTTCCATGACACTGACAACTCGATGTGGGACACATGTCATAGGTTTGCCACAACTGGTCTCAGGTGATGTACACGCAAGTACAACTATAACCTGAAACTAGACAGTTGAAACAAAGAATTCAGTCTTTTATTCTAGCCATGTTCAGCTGCACAGTTTAGGTAAAGAACAGGTTGAAAGCCGGCTTTAGTCAGGATTTGTTCCTGTCCAAAATAAAGTCAACAAGAGGCAAGTCACTGAGGAAGAGATGTGTCTGTAGCAGCTTTTAATTTTAAGCTGGATAAAATGGAAAATAAGGTTCCTTTCAATAAACTGACAGAAATTAATAATACAGTTATGATGGCCAGGGTCTGTGTATGTGTGTATTTATTTCTGCTGCCTTCTTTAATGTCTAATTTTTTGACCAGTTTTGCATGCTTATATCTGATAATCTGAACTACTTTGAAGGTAACAATATGTAACATGACAACGATTTTTGTTTTGAAATTCCATATTGTTTTTAGTATTTTTAATTTTTATTCTTTAAAATAAAAAATCAAAAAGATGGAACATGAGGCACAAGGTGCGTGAGAGGTATAAGCAACACTGATACGATCAACGAGCTGGTCACTTGGGGCTCAAAAGGTCAATGAAATTAGATGGAAAGAGGGGACAACTTTTCATCCAATGAAAGGAAATAAAGAAACTGAGATCATGCAGAGTCTACAATTATTGGTAACAGCAACGTTTATGATATGATCATCACTAATCTGTGGCCATCGCATTATGGAAAGCAAAGTGACTGGCAGAGTAAAGGCCAAGAAACTGAGCGACCCAGTTACTGGAAGACAGTCCTACAGTGAAACCACTGAGACCACAATGTGGACAGTGTTAGAAAGAGCAGCAATGCTCCAGAACATACATCTTCAAGATACTTGGAAGCATGGCTTGGGGCAGCCGTAAGGACTGCGGAAAGACAAGCAATGTGCCGTGTAACTTAAAGACATCGGGTTCAAACTGAGTGACTTTTTAGAGAATTTAGAGAATTTAATGTTTTTATAGCTTCAATAGAGTGCACAGAAGTGACTGCCCAGCACGAAAATCCAGTGACATGAGGGTAGAAAATGAATAGTCACTTACTGAGAGGATCCATGACAGGTCAGGCCAACAAGGAACGAGGCAGCGCACATAAACAAAGAAAACAAAAATTCCAAAAGGAATGTCTGGGGAAGCACAAGTCAACCAAAATTTTGCCTAGGCTGCCTATGAAGAAACACTACCAGGGTTTTAAGAATTGAGAGGAGACAAATGGAAGTAGATGAAGAGATAGGCTGAGACAAGTAGGGATTGAAATGCCAGAGCAGTAGTCCCCGTGTACCCCTAGGGTTCCTGTGCTAACTAATGCAGACTTCACGCATTGACCTAGGTCGCAGAGCTGCCTGGAGCGGGAAGTATGGCAGCGGGGTAGAAGTTAGCCTGGTGTCTGCAGCAACTCAGGGCAGCATGATGTTACCTATGATCACCCTCCTCCTCACCTCTCAGTTGGATATATGCCGGGTACATTAGACATAAAGCACATACTTTTGTAGGGATCGAAGAGTTCTGCCTAGAAATGCATTTCTGAATTAATAGTGTAAGCTGATCAGGAAATAAATACATTACATAGAAGGAAAAGGCATTTAGCAAACAAGTTTTTTTTTTTAAAGTAAAATAATGAGAGTTATATTCTCACTTCACACATGGGCTAAATACTTTTCAGTGATTCTGGGATATATGAAATGTTGATACTTTTGATGAAACGAGCAAAATCAAGATGATATTTTACATGTCAATATTGAGAAATAAAATAAATTCCGATTCATTGCACTTTTCTAAATCAAGTTAGGTTCATAGTTTCTTTTCAGCTGAGGAAGTTCTTTCAGTCCCATGGAATATCCCTAGCTATTTGCAGGGCTGAGGTGGGAGGAGTACATTCATACAGGAGTTTCAAGCCAGCATGGAAAATAAAGCAAGACTTCATTCCCCCAAAAAAAGAGAGGAGAGAAAAAAGAAACAAGAAGAGGAGAAGCAAGGGAAATGAAGGAAAAAGGACTGCATTTGGTTACTGGTGTTTCCAGGGTGGAAAGCTTTTCGCCTTATAATCTATTATTTTTCATGAAAAGAGAGAATGTTGCCACTGTTTGATATGCTCCACCAGGAAGCACCACATTTTGCAGTTTTAATTTACAGTATCTTCCTAGTCTAGGCTTCCCTGAAAATCATATTTATCTCCCTTGTACTCTCCCCTTGATTGTCTCTCTGGAGACTGTCCTTTTGCAAAGAACTTTGCAGTTTATTACAAGTCTGTTTTGTGTTAATTAAAATGACATCCACATGATTTGGCGGTCTGGCTCCATAGACATATTGCTCTAGCCTGCTTGTAATTAATTCTCCACTGAGCACTACCCATAGCCATATCATTGGACGTGAAGGTACTCAGAAGATTAATGAAACTGGATAAAATAAATGGAGCTGTAATTCGGGAGGACAAGCTAAACCTCCCCACTAAGCAGACGCTGCCAAAACTAGTAGACTGTAGCTCATCTCTTATTGAACCATGACAGTAAACATTCATCAACTGAAGGAAAATAATATGCCCGCCTTAAAATGATATCTTACTCTATGTACAGACACAAGAACATTCTGACTGGTCTTTCCTAATTATCTGTAAGTGATAATCAGGTCATGTTGCAAAGGATACACAGCTATTTTCCAGCCAGTTCAAGCGCATGAAGGATGTCCTCAAACTGCTTGATAAGTCGGAAAGCCGCGCGTCAGAGCAGATGGACTTCTAATGAGCCATAGTATACAGTTAAGCAACATGGCTCCACTGGCTAGGGAGGTTGCAGTCCCAGGGCACCTCTCTCACAACCAGGCAGGAAATCTGAGGCCTGATTACAGTGGCCAAGCCCACTTCCTAATCAGATTGCCAGATAAGAAAAGATCTCAGTTTGAAGCATTAGCCCTCAAATGGAGCCAAAAATCATTTCGGAAGCATAAATCTTTGATTGCTTCCATAGTAATCACAGCTCCTGCCAGTGGCAAAGATGTTCAGGACTGGTACAGGCAAGCTAACAGGGTTACAGTGGTGCTTTCCACTATGGACAAAGGGACGCTTTCAGGAGAGTACAGACTAAGAGTTTATAAAGACTGACACGAAGAAATAAATTCAGTGGAGCCTCACCAGGATCTAAATTGGTAAACATTTTTGAAGACTACTCTAATTTTAAAGATTCTGTTCCCTTATTTCTACTCATTTTATAATCGTTTAATTTTAGTCATTATCCAGTTACACGGTGGTCCACATCTGTCCCTTGTCTGATTGGAGCGCCCACGGTATAATCTCCTCCAGTCACTTAATTATGTATTACACTACTTTTGTGAATTCTCACCAGGCAAAAGCTATATTAATCATGTCTTTTGAATCATTGGCTCTGTTAATAAAATGAAGAAACTGAGCTGAGAATAGTGACACACACCTGTAATCCCAGCACTCAGGAGGCTGAGGCAGGAGGATTGTTATGAGTGTGAGGGCAGCCTGGGCTACAAAGTGAGCTCAAGGCCAGCTTCAACTGCTTAGACAGACCAAAAAATAAATAAATAAATAAAACAAAGAAAAAGACAAAGCAAAACAATCCATTAGACACTGAAAGAGGTGGACACAGAATCAAAACAAAAGGGTCTCATCATCTCGGAAGCTACACAGCAAGAAGAAAAGCCAGATGCGGGTGCATGGAACACTACAGTTACACATGCTAAATACAGAATATATGTTAATATTTATCAGTTTCACATGTTCATTGTGAAAACTCCCAAACATACAGACAAGAAAAATAGTTAAATTAAAATCATTTGTAATTTCATAGTTCGGACACAAAAACTGTCAAAATAAATGTTCTTACTGTTTTTCACCATGTATCTACGTCTGTATCTATCTGTCTGTCTACCTATCATCTGTCCATCTGTCGGGAACATTTACTTTTCCACGGAGTTTATAAATAGTATACTTGTAAAGTTTTTAAATCTGTGAATATGATGGTCTATGACTTTTCTGATTTACCTTGTAGAACTTTTATTCAAAACTGTGTCTTTTTTGGTGATATACTTCAAGCAACACAAACAGTGACTTGCGCATAAATAGGTACTTAATCAGACCAAAATAATTCATTATTCTTTTACAGTTGACTTTTCTGATAGTCACATAAATTGCTTCAGAAAGAAGTTACAAAAAGATTTATATCAAATGTATTAGGTGGGTAGTTTGCTGTGATTATTTAATAAAAATGTTTCGATTAGAACTTTATTTTTATTATTTTTTATACCACACCACCTGGAATTTAATTTCTAATTACTTATGAATTAGAATTGAATTTTTGTTTCCATTACTTATGAATAGGAATGTAAGAATGATGATGCTTTCACTGTAAGTCCAAATGTGAGTATAACATAAAAGAAACTAATGACAATTACAAAAATCATGTTGGGAAACACGCAACCAACTTACTTGCAGTAGCAAAAAATGGTAAACGAAAATTAAAATACTGGAGAACATATTTTAAAACCCACTGGTAGAATCCCAAAGTGCAAAGAGTGTACACAGTATGAAAGGTGAGGTACCAATGACTGGTAGCTCCTTTTCTTTCTGTTGCTGTATCTTTGGTCTCTAGTTTTCATACTCCTAGGAAGCATGAAATACGAAACTAGAAATTTAAAGGAGAAATGAATATATAAGAATATTGTCACCATGTCTTTATGCTTTTAGAATCAATGATTTTTGTCTGAATTTCCAGATTCTGGTATCTTTCCCATATAAACATATGGTAGAAACAAAAATAACCTAAAAAACACAACTCTGAGGAAAATTAAAATGAGCAAGGAATATCAGTTGTCAAACCAAAATATGCATTTGTTAGTTAGAAAACACATTCAAAAGTTCACCACACCTAGGACTTGTCTAGGGGAAATTTTGGCCATATTAGCAACAATGTTTTCTTGGTAGCACAAATATCCTCTTGAAACCAGTTAAGTGGATAATAAACAATATCTTTTTATCAAAAAAGAAACAGAATATTATAACAAAATCAAATGCATTGTAAGTAGGAATATTTTTTGAGATGTGTTTGTGTATATATGTATATAAAACTTGTTTCATGAATTGCAATGTGAAATGTATTTTCACTTATTCTGGATCACAGTAAACAATATTTGAAAATGATTGGTTTTATTCTCATGTGAAAATTATGAATTGGGGGTGATAATTCTGAACAAAAGTTGACATATTAAATAGCTTTACATGTGATTAGCAATTTTTTGATGATAGATACTACTATGTTTATTTGGAAAAACATACTATCAAGTTGAATCCTACAAATAGATGTTTTAGCTTTCTTAATATACTAGAGGTTGTATAATTTCCTCAAAGTAACATAAAAGCATTGGGCATAATAAAACACAGTTTTCCTTACATCAGACCAGTTAATTTCCCAGTATTCAGATACAATGACCATGTAAAAAGCATAAATATTTTGTGAACAGACTATAAAAATAACTACAATTCAATATACTTAAAAAATTTGCTCCAGACAAATGCAACCTGTGTAAATGCCAGATGTGCAGTAATTAGTGTTCATTAAATGGTAACTAAAGTGTAATGACAATGCCTTCAAGTAATCAGAATGTTAATATAAAAATCTCAATTCTGCATTTTTCTTCCAAGAATTACAAAGATAAGTATAAATTAGTGACTTCTTTCAACCCAGTATACTATGGTGACTTACTTAGCTCGAAACTTAGAAGACACCCATTCGTAAGGACCCTCAAGTGGAACTACAGTTAAGTGAGTAAAGCCTCATTCGCAAAATCCTTTTGTTCTCCTTACTTTTTTTAAACTCCTGTCTGTCAGTTCTCTGACCCTTTTCAACTGTAACATTAAAACTTAAAATGTGGGTATTTGAGGAGCAAGGCAGGATAGTAAATAGACTGCTGACTTCTTTACACTATTTACCTGCACTCCCTGGAGCAAACATGCATGGGCAATATATGAGAAACACAAACCACTGATACCAAACACAACCTAAAATCCATGCAACGGAAGTTTGTACCTTAATTATACAATGTTGAGAAAAACCTAAAAATCCCAAGACTTGACCATAATAACCCTGAGTGTACTGAGGCAGCTACTTCCTTAATATTGAAGGCACTCAAAGCTTTATTTCTTTAATCTTTACACTCATAACTTTGTGTCTTCTTTGCTGGGTTCAGGAAAAAGGGAGCTGCTCTAGGAGAATTACTTTCTTACACTTTTAAAATTAATTTCGGTAGTTGTCAAATAAGGGATCTCTAGATTGATGACAAGAAGTGGACAATATATTTTAATACGTAAGTTAATAAGAAGGATGATATTGTGCTTCTCTTGAATAATGTGTCTGTTTTCTACAGTAAAATGAGGGGTCCAAAAGTCCAATTATTTTCAAAGACATCCTGGTTTAAAAGTAAATCATTAGGCAAGTCAGTGTGTGGTGAGCTGTTAAATCACAGCAGAGGTGAAATCTTCTAGACAACAAAGACCATCTCCATAAATTTGACTGGATGAATTGTGATAACATGATTCTTATTGCTTCCTTTGAGATATATGATATATTTAATATTCTTGTCAGGCTCCAGTGCTGGATGGCCTTCAATTTTAAAATAATGACAATGGAAGATATCAAAGTACCTTAGGGAAAAGTTAAAATGTCATGGGGATCATGTTAAACATTCCGGTCCTATACCGTGTGCATCACAACATGCAGGGCTATTTGATTTTAAATTCTGATTTGTGAACACTTGTCCCCAAACTATAATTTAATAACTGGGAGATTATTTTAGCACATGAGTAAGTGTTGAAATATGTTACTCTGGATATTTTAAAATCCAGAAGTACCCCACTGCAGTAATTTTTTTTTCTCTAATACATTAGATGCATTTGTTTCTAAGCATTGGCTGCTGCATGCATCTGTACAGATTTTCTCTGCAGGTGTGCATTTTAGTAGTTTATGACTTGTAGGGTAGTGGATAATGCAGTAAATTGAACATCAAATGCATGCATTGTCCATGCTGGGCTCAAAATTAGGATCCTTCTGCCTCAGCTCCCAAGAAGCTGGGATTACAGGTGTGCACCATCGTGCCCACCTATACTCAGTAGTTTTAAGGGTAAACAAAATTATAACTACCATATGTCTTCTATTTGTCTCATTCCAATGATGTAACAGTAAAAGTTAAGGTCCTAAGATCTGGGTAATTACAAATGACTGTTGTGTGTATACACTGGTCAAATGGCACATGACTTTTCAACCAGTTTTGTGCAACTGTGCTACTTTAAAGGTAGGTTAATGTGGAAGGGTGATTTTAAAACTTACAGAAGTTGTGTATCTCTAAGATGGCTCAGAATTCAAGGAATCATTTACTCATAACTCAAGGAATGTATTCTAGTGGACAATGAATCCTTGAAGCAATGATTGGGTAGTTTAAGGACAGTAAGACTGTAATAAAGATCAATACACATGCGCTTTGGAAAGGAAAAGCTCTCAGAATGTCCTGTATAAATATTCAGGTAATTATAATAGAGAATTTAATCTTTCCCAATTGTTCTATTTTTATGAGTATAGATAAATCAAATAACTGAAAAATTACACCTGAAATTTATAGTTGACAATATTTTTCTAAAATAAAAGCTACAGAATTCAGATGAAAATGTATCCATAAATTCTGTTGGAATTACAGGATTTTCAGAGTTACACCTTGGTCAGACTTCCTCCTGATCGCAGTGAAGGTGTAACCAGAATACAGTAATGTCCCTGTGAGAGGTACTTACTACAGACACTCAAAGTTTTACCACAGACATCGCCTCTGTTTCTTATCAGGTAAGTGATTTCCTTGAACTTCTTATGTCTGCTCAGTTAGCAAAAGGACATGGCAGCATTCAAAATAATAAATATGAAGCAGAGAGGTGTACATACATGCATTAGAAAAGCTGTCTGCTCTAGGATCTTGTGTTCCAGGTATGTTTAACATCAAGAACCTCTGCACCCTTGAAGTTCCAGTGTATTTAATAACTGGACTATACCAGGAGTTAGAAAATCTGAGATCTAACATCAATCACAGGTGATTAACTTTGAAGAGTTGGTGAGACTCAGTTCCTGCCTAGAAGCTCGGAATGCACCTCCAAACTGACTACAGAATGCTCCCACAGTAGAATAAATGCTAACTCTATCATCTTATCTGATTTCCTACGCAAAGGAACCTACACTTTCCCAGAGCAGCAAGAACTAGGACACTGTGTTCACATTAGAGAACATAACCAGGGTCATTTTTCTCAATAAGTCTCATCAGAAGCCAGGATGACAGAAAAGATCTTCAAAGTTAATATAAAGATTATTCTTGCTTCATGCTTCTCAAATTGATCTAGCTTTTATATACTATCATGGATCAGCATGAGTCAATATTTCTCAACCATGTTTGCCTAGCCTCCTATAAAATAATTGTCCCTAAGGTACTTGAGTAATATCATTTCACTTTAAAGTTTTATAGAGAGCCATCCTCCAATATAATCATAATAAAATTGTTTCTGGTTTTAGATATAAAAACATAATATGAGGCTCATATTTAATATTTATTGAATGAGGGCCCATGTAAAAAGCTGTTTTTAAAATTGAGACCAAGCAAAGTTTTGTCCTAGCTTGCTGTTTTCTTTCTGATAAGAATTTAAGTAACTTGATATTTTCTTTTCTGATTTTAAAAAGTTAGGCTCAAGCACTGTCATTCAATTAACCCTACTGGATGCCATTTTGTATTATTTTGCTAACTCAATTTCTAGGCCTGAAGTATAAACTGAGTCTATCTATATAGTATGTACAATTTTTCTAAATAACATGCATTTTGAGTATAGAGTAACAGATTTTTCCTAGTCATTACATCTATAATTACTCCCATTAAATTACATGGCCCTTGAGGATAGGAATCTTACTCATTTTGATAACCCCAGTGCTTAGACAAGTGTGTGACACATAATTAAGATCTCAGGAAATGCCGGGGTAATGAAAGACAGAATAAGAACAAGATAAATACAAGCCAAACAATACAATGTTCTTACTAACCTTATTATTTATAATACATTTGTGATACATGGCACAGCATTTAGCATCACCAATTACTGAAATCATTACCATGACCAAAGCCATACTGGCAGTGAAAATATTTCATTTATCATCACACTGTAATTTTTGAATCATGCCAGTTATTTTCGCTTGGTGCTGTTTGAGCAATGCTTTCAGCATTCTGCAGAACCAAAAGCTGTTAGCACTAAAAGCATCAATTACACACACTCTCGTGGTGCGACCCTGTCATGAATTCTTGGTCACTCACCCTAAGCCCACAGAGCGCCATCTGCTTGTTTTGGGTTCACCCACTCACATAGGGAAGAGAGAAATCAGCCCTCCACTGATGTAACTCTCTTGAATCTTGCAATGGTAAAGCATATTTTATGAATGACATTATTTTTATACGTTCAATGACATTACTGAATCTAAATACTAATGGTTCCACAAAAGCATGATACAAACAACCTGACCTTTGGATATGTTATCTTGCATGTATTCTTCTCTGATGATTCAGAAGGTGAAACAAACAATGATGTGAATGCCCGCTGACCACAGTTCTGACTTGTTTTTTCTTACTAAACTTACACTTTCATGCAATCCCAGCCCTGTCAGGGTGTGGCCTGGGCCATTTACTCCGTGTGACAGGCTCTCAAGGGTAAGGTGAAAGCTATGTAATTTAATGGTAGAATGAGCAGCCAAGAATATCATTTCAGCAATGGTAGCCAAACTTCCAACACTTAAAGCAGAAATGGAATTACAGTCTTTGCTGGCTCTGTTCATTTAAATAACACCATTAAAATGATGTTTTATGATAAAAATTCAAGGATGTCTTAGCAGTGTAAATATTTCTACTGTCATTTCATACTTTGATTTTTGTAACACCTGCGTTAAGAAGATAACGACACCCAGAAGACAAAATTTCATAGGTAATAAGAAGAGCTAAAGTAAAAGCTGGGGCTAAAACTCTAGTCCTCCATTTTTCGGAGTAGCATTGGCTTCGACCTCCTATCTGCATTATATATTTCTATATATTTTTATTCTTTATACACACACACACATACACAAACACACATATAAGAGTAGCTTGACTTGGACCATGTTATAAACAAATTTTGCAACTAGAAGCATTTTTTAAATGAAATTACTAGTATTTGTAGAGGCAAGACAAATGCTGGTCCCTGTAACATGATATAAAATTTATTTACAGAATAGTAATTGCAGAAATGTAACAACTTTTACATATGTCAGATTTCTTAATAGAAGTAAAGAAGTTTGTGTGCCATGGCTTGGATGTGGTTTGTCCCTCAAGGGGACGTGTTGGGAGTGTGGCCCTCATTGTGACAGGACCTTTACGAAGAGGGGCTTAAAGCGAAGTGATTAGATACCTGAGAGCACTGCACTCAGGAGGATTGAAAAGTGAGTGCTTGTTCTTGTGCAAGCGAATCATTATAAAAGTGCAAGTCTGACTCCCACATCCTTCCCTGGGTTCCCACCTTACACTGTAAACCCTGTTCCCCAGAGGTGCATCTGCCATGATGATGCCATATGTACTGATGCAGTAAAGGCAGCACTCACCTGAGTAGAGCAGAAGCCAGCGCAGCACATGGGCCTTCAGAACAGGAGCCCAATGAACCTTCTGTTTCCAAATTACCCAGCTCCAGGTATTTTGTTGTAGCAATGGAAAGTAGACTAATATGCCATGTTTTAGCCCCAGCTTTTACTTTAGCTCTTCTTATTACCTATCAAATTTTGTCTTCTGGGTGTCGTTATCTTCTTAACACAGGGGTTACAAAAATCAAAGTATGAAATGACAGTAGAAATATTTACACTGTTAAGACATCCTTGAATTTTTATCATAAAACATCATTTTAATGGTGTTATTTAAATGAACAAATCCTCCATTACTAAAAATGTAACAATCCTCAACATCTACCAAAACTGTCTATTTTTTCCTCAACAAACACCATCTTTTTTCTAAAAGAAACATCATCTTTTTTCTAAATTGTAATAGTTCATGCAACATTCTTAACACCTCTTATTCCCTCCAATCTGTTCTCCACAGCACAGCCATAGCGACTGTGTAAGAATGCTAGCTCTGTGTGACTATGTCTCTTACTTCTTCATTTCATCACTTTTAGCTGGCAAACCTTCTCTATTGCTCACCATTCTCCAAATAATTTGGTCTTTCAGTTCCCCAAACCTGTAATTTCTTCTTTATCTCAAAGTTTCACATCATACTTCCTCCTATGTGGAACCCATTTCCATAGGCCTGAAAACTTTGCCTTAGCCCCTAATTCCAATAACAAATCAGGTTCTTCCATTATAAATTCACGCATCTATCTACTCTTTTTTCTTTTGCCTGCAAAATTTTATAGACATTAAGGTTCATCATTACCTCACTTTCTAAAAGGAAGGCAAATAAATGCAACGTTGAGTCTGATTCAGACACACTGATAATATAGCAAGTGATATATGTTTTATTTACAAGGTGAATTTATAAACTTAATATCAAAATATATTTTAAACTTAGAAAAAAAATTCAAGCTCATACACCAAAGGTAGAAAATGAAACGAAAATCAAACTATAATTTCAGTTGACTTTTAAATGATAGAGCATTGTATAAAATTTTGTTTCAAATCAAAACAATTAAATTGCAAATCATCTAAATACCACTTCCAGCAGGGTCTATAAAGAGTTATTATCACATCTACTGTCCTTTATAGATTAGTTTGGGTGGTTGTGAGAACTGTATTGAAAATGGGTCTGAGCAGAATTCAGATTTTTCTAGGAAGAGGCTATGATTTGAGAATATGTTCACTGGGCAGAGAATCAGGAAAACAGTGATTCGCTTTACACTGGAAGTAACAAAGGGTTAAGAGAGGTGAAATGACCTCACAGAAATGACAAAAGAAAACTCATGACTCAGCACAACTGAATCCTTTAGGACCTCTGTAACTATGTGATATTTACCAAAGTCTTAGTAGCAAGTAAAATAGTTGCAATGTGTTTTACTTCTGGCTGTTAGAGTGCGCTTTACTTTCCTGTACTCCCTGACTTACTCGCCATTACTCGTGGGTGTATCAGCCTCTCTGCCTGCCCTGGTATTGTTGGGTTACTCAGGTCTTGGTGTTCATTCCTCTTCTTACCTACATTAACTCCATTCCATCACCTTAAATATTCTAATGCTAAGAACACTTCCATAGATACATCTTTACTATAAAAATAAAACCTTAGGCAGGAACTACAAAGAATGGGGTTATACGCCAAATTATATTTGTTGTTTTTATTGTATGATTATTTGATAGAACCTACTTTCAAATAGGGACTTTCAAAAAGTAATATTTTCACTATAAATTACATAGATCTTGCCTTTTTCCATTAATGATACATATGAATATAGAGAAAAGTTAATATATTACATTGAAAAATCTCTGTTTCATAATGTGCAATCATTTGCGATTGTTCTGGGTACATCTTGCTTAAATATGTCCAAGTAAGATTTCTCATAGATAGTATGGAAGGAAATCTGTGCAAATTTCTGTGCTTAAGGGCCCAGTTTAGTATGACACATGATCTCAAAATACCATGAGTATTTAAAATTTAAAAGTATCACAGTAAAATATATTGTTACATTAATCCCATTCAAAAAAGTCCTCTTCTTTTGAACACGTTTTCTGTCATTCTTGGAACTGTCTGAAGCAGTTCTAGACATCACATTGTGTGTCCGTCCTGTGCTGTTGTGGCTGCCTTGATGCCCTGAATTCATTTCAAACATCTGCTTTTCATGTTCATTCAGACTTTAAGGAGGAATCACAAGTCACGCAGTGCCAGATCCAAAGCATAAGGTCCATAGCCACGATGTTTTTATGAGCCTGCCTTTCTGCTGGGTGCTACTCAGCAGCAGCGTTCGCTGTTATTTTTATTACATCTTGTGCAGAGGACATCCACACCCGCTTGAGAAAGGGGCGAGAACAGTGAGCTATGTCTTCTTGTAGTGAAGGGATTTTTGAGGGGGGATTAATAGCAATTTCCGCTTTTACTGTAATTTTCATTAAAAGGTTCACTGTATATTTTGATCACATCGGGTACCCAATAACACCTATCAAATGCCCCAGGCATATACACCATGAAAAAGTGGATAGTTCTGTCTTTGTCATTCCAAATAGCTTAAGAGAGGCTCTAACACACAAATTGAAACAGTAAATTCCACAGTACAATATTGATTTTTCTCAGAAAATGGCTTCTCATTACTCTCAAAGTTCAAACTTCAGGACCGAAGTAACTTCTTTATTCCGTTCTAAGAAAGGTGAGAGAGAGAGAAACATGCTCTTAATAACTGTGATGTCAACTAGGTCAAGCTTGTGGGGAGAAGAGAGTCTTAGGAGGTGGAAAAAAGGAGGTATCTGGGGCACGGGGGTAAGCACTCAACAGCACATTTGTGTCACTGACAACCTTGGCTTCTGTGGAAGCTTATGTTCATGAACACAATTTTGAAGTGTTCTAAAAATTACACAATGCAGATATTTAGAATAGATGTAGATATTTAATCCAATCCACAGAGCCATGGATATCATACTGAGATAGACTTTGAAATCTTGTTGCCAGCTAGAAGAAATGGTAGAATGGATGTTCTCACTAATCAGACTATCTAAAGAGTACTCTAGATATTAAAGTGTTTCTCTATATCCAGAAGTCATGCCATATGAGAAAGAAATAATACATAACATTCAGTGGAAGTCAGGCATGATGCCACAAACCTGTAACCTAAGAACAAGGAAGGCTGAGACAGGAGGATTTCTATGAGTTCAGGGCCAGCCCGAACTATATAATGAGAAACTGAATCATAAAAAAAGAGACTCAATTGACACTTTCCTCTTCCTTTTCTCACATTCCTTTCTTCATTTCTTCCTTACTTTCTTCCCTTTTGCCTTCCTTCTCCTCTATCACTTTCTTTCTTTGTCAACTATTTAATCTAAATTTAATTAGGAAGATCATCTACAGTGTTGTAAGCACTGGGAAATAGACCAACCAACAAACAGAACAGGTCCATCATTCACAGTGATTCTCTGGACAGATTACAAAAATTAAATAATGGATAAGGCAATTATACTTTATAATAAAACCTATAAAAAGTCAGAGTAGAAAATGTATACCAACTAGAAGAGTCTGGATTAGATAATCAAAGATGGCTCCTGAGCTGAAACCAAAACTCTACACATGCATATGCTCAACATGAAATAATTATTGTTAAAAGGATAAAACAAAATAAAAGCAGAAAAACTGCACTGCATATGAGAAGCTGGAAGGTTGGCATGATTACAGAGAAGTCATCAGGGGCTCCTGAGAATGGAAAGAGAGGCAGGGAAAAAGGCCGAGGCCAAGAGATCTGCAAACAATGCCTCCTGATAGCAAGTCTAACATTACTATACAGAACATTTCTCCTCACAAGACCAGAAACCAATTATAGGTATAGTAACTGAAAGACAGGACTTTAGCCCAAGATTCTGACACGGTCTCTAGGGTTCATTTTGTGGTAACTACTACACACAAACAAACTGGAGAGCTGCTTGGGAGGGCAGAGACTCCACCCTGGACACCCTCAATGTTGCTAGAGCAACACTTAACCCTGGTGAACCTCAGGAGCTCTGGGAGCCTTGGTCTGGAGGAACTCTGGTGCTTGACTCATACCCCTACACTGTGGAGTGTATAGCAAGCCCAGGAAGGGCCCAGGACAAGGCAACAGGCTTGTCTGGAGGAACACAGGGTAAATTCACT
Source organism: Dinomys branickii (assembly GCA_004027595.1). NCBI lineage: Eukaryota > Metazoa > Chordata > Mammalia > Rodentia > Dinomyidae > Dinomys > Dinomys branickii. Next base: position 93,968 of record PVLD010000123.1, on the reverse strand, counting down.
CTATCAAGGGAAAATGATTTGCATACAAACTCATAATTTATTGTGGGTTGTGTTATATAACTATAGGCTTTGCTCCTATGGTGTAAAGTACAAAATCAATAGGTATCACATTTAGTCATTTTCTAAATTGTCCTTATTGCTAACTTTGCTACTTAGCTAGGATGTCAAAAGTGTAATCAGTTGTCCTCCCTTGAGTAACTATATTGGGAAGCTTTGGGGTATTAACCTCACCACAGCCCTACACTAAAAGACTAGAGACTGAGCTAAACAGAAACCAACACCTCACTATCAATTAATTGGGAAGGCAGACTAGAATCTTGGGACATATACAAACCAAGAACCTCCTACAAACTTAATATATCCTTCAAGTACTGACAATCCTAGAGAGGCCTTCATATTGGTGATACAACTATCTAGTGCTAAACGGACAAGGAAATAAAGAAAAGAAAAAAAAGAAAGGTTCTTTGGAATAGAAAATGTCAAAACAATGAAGCAAAATGCAATCTCAGACCTCTAGCCTACCAAGAACAACTCCAGGAGACATGGATATTGAAAAATTTGGAAGTCACACGCCAGAAACTTCTGAAATGATATCAAATGAAGTAAAGAGACAATTCCATCAGGCTACAGAGGAAATCAAATCAGAAATTATCTCTCAGGTTGAAATAAAAGAAATGACAGCAATAATGAAAGAATGGCTCAGGCTATCTACAGAAGACATAGATTTTTTTAAAAAAAAGAGCATAGAAAAATGATGGCAACCCTGAATGAACAATACAGGAAAGAATTAGAATGCATGGAAATTAAAGCCAGGAAATTAAAAATTACACTGAAAGCTGGAAAAACTGCTTGGATGAAACTGAAGATAGATTTTCAGATCTTGAAGACAGCACTGCAGCTAGTGACAAGGAAAGGACAGATCTGTTAAAAATAACAAGGAACCAGGAAATAATGAGACAACATCTGCAAGATGAGGCAAAGAAAAACAATATAAGACTGATAAGTGTCAATGTAAAAAGCAGGAGTCAAAATGGATGACATAAAAACTCTTTACAGAAAAATTTCTCAAGCATGGGAAAAGAATCAGACATACAGTAAGTGAGACATATAGAACTCTAATTAGCCACAACCAAAATAAATCTACACCCAGATATGTAATAATCAAGATCCCAGAAATTCAGCAAATGAACAGAATATTAAAAGCTGTTTGAGAAAAGAACCAGATCACCTATAAAGGAAAGCACATCACAATCATGGAAGATTTCTCAACACAAACCATCAAGTCAAGAAGAGCCTGTAGTGTAATTTCAGATCATGAAAGAAAACAACATCCAACCCAGATTGATGTTATGCTGCAAAATTATCTTTCAAAATTAATGGAGAAATATGATGCTTCCATGACAGATAACAACTAAAGAAACTAATGATGAGCAAGCCAACCCTACAAAGAATACTGAAAGATATTCTAGAAAGAGATCACCACAATTAAAGGAATAACAATAAAAAGGAACAAGGGGAGCAAGCAATTACACAGAGGGGAAAATTAGGAAAACAACAGCAAGAAAATATCATGACAAATCTAAGCCAATACATATCAGTTATAACCATTAATGTAAATGGCCCAATTCACCAATCAAAAGAAACAGACTGGAAAAGTGGATCAAGAAACAAAATCCAACAATATTCTATATACAGGAAACACATTCAACTCAAAAAGAAATTCATAGACTGAAAGCCAAAGGATGGAAGACAATATGCCATGTGACAGGAAACCATAAAAAAGCAGGGGTAATTATTCTGTTTCTAGGCAATGTAAACTTCAAACCAAGAATTATCAGAAGAGATAAAGAAGGTCATTTCGTACTTGTTAGGAGAAAACTTCCAAAGGAAGATGTAACAATCATAAATGTTTATGCAACAAATAAGGAACACACAACAATATAAGACAAGTATTAACACATGAAAAATCAAATAAGTGTAAAACAATTATAATGGGAGGTGTCAATACCCCATTGTCACAAAGACATAGACCAAATACACCAAAAAAATATCAGAACTTAACCAAACCTGTGAACTGATTGACTGAGTATTTTCAGAGTGTTCCACCCAACATCATCAGAATATACATTTTTCTTAACTACACAGGGAACATTCTCTAAAATAGACCATATATTACCCCACAAAACATGTTTATATATATGCAAAGGAATTGAGATTATCTCATGCATACTATCTGACATAGCACAAATAGGGACTCACTGGCAAAAAAAACCTCAAAAGCTACATGAACACATGGAAATTAAATAACACCCTCCTAAGCTATCAACGGATCACAGATCAAATTAAAGAAGAAATTAAACAATATTTACATTTAAACAAAAATTCAGATACAAGTGACTGGAAACTTTGGGATACAATGAAAGCAGTCCTCAGAGGAAAATTTATAGCAGTGAATTGTCACATCAGGAAAACAGAACAAGCACAAATAAACATTATGCTGCCACTAAGTTTTGAGAAAAAGAAGAGCAAGTCTAGCCCAAACAAGGGAGGAAATTATAAAGACCAGAGCAGAAATTAACAAAATGGAGACTAAGAAAACAATACAAAGAATTAATGAACAATAGAGTTGCTTCTTGGAAAAAATAAAATAAAGTTGATAACCTCCTAGCCAACCTTACCAAAAAAGGAAAGACAACAACTAAAATTCATGCAATAGGGAGTGAAAAGGTGAAATCACTACAGATCCTATAAGAATTCAGCAGATCATTAATAACAACTTTGGAAATTTTTGCTCTCACAGGATGGAAAACACAGGAAAAATGTACAGCTTCCTAGAGACGTGATTTACCAAAGATGAATCAAGACAATATAAAAATTCTCAATAACCCAATATCAATCAATGGAATTAAAAACTTAACTAAAAACTTAACAACAGTGAAACACCTAGGTCCTGATGGATTCACAGAGGAGTTCTACAAGAAATTTAGAGAAGATTTAGTGCCAGTTCTTCTCACATTCTTTAATGAAACTGAAAGGGAAGCAATTCTCTCTAACTCATTCCTAGAGCCAAATATTACCCTGCTACCAAACCCATTGAAAGATACAACCAAAAAAGATAACTATAGGCCAATTTGCCTAATGAACATAGATGCAAAACCCCTCAAGAAAATATTAGCAAACAAAATGCAGCAAATTATCAAGAAGATAATACAACATGAATGAGTAGAATTCATTGCAGGAATGCAGGGGTAGTTCAATATATGCAAATCAATAAATGTAATATACCATAGCAATACAGCCTAAGACAAAAGTCACATGATCATCTCAACAGATGCAGAAAAAGCTTTAGACAATGTCCAACACTCATTCATGATAAAAACCCTACAGAAAATTGGCATAGATGGTCTTTGCCTCAGTCCAATGAAAGCCACCTATGACAAACCAGCAGTCATCATACTAAATGGACAAAACCTGAAAGCTTCCAATTTAAAATCAGGAACAAGACAAGGATGTTTACTGTTACCACTTCTATTCAATATAGTACTGGAAACATTAGGCAGAGAAATTAGACAAGAGAGAGAGATAAAAGGAATAAGGATAGGAAAGGAAGAAGTGAAATTATCATTATTCCTAAGTGACATGATACTCTACATAGAAGACCCCAAAAACTCCACCAAAAGACTTATAGACTTAATAGGCTAATTCAGTAACATAGATGGATACAAAGACAGGACTCCAAAATCAATATCGTTCCTGTACACAGACAGCAAACATACTGAGAGTGAAATTAGGAAAATCAGACCCTTCACAATAACATCTGAAAAATGAAATACCTCAGAATAAATCTTGTAAAGAAAGTAAAAGATTTATACAGTGAAAATTACATTACCATGGCATAAAAACAGACCTGAGGATCAAGGGAAAGGATTAGAAGATGCAGACACAACTAGAAACACACTCAGCCATCTTATCTTTGACAAAGAGGTCAGATATGTTCCCTGGAAAGAAGATAGCCTCTTTAATAAACGGTGGTGAAAAACTGACTCTCCACATGCTGACGAATAAAACTAGATCCATGTCTATCACCATGTACTGAACTAAAGTCAAAATGGATCAAAGATCTAAATATTAAACCAGAAACACTAAATGTACTAGAAAAGAAAGTAGGTAGAAATCTTGAACACATAGTGGTAGGCAGAGAGTTCATGAAAAAAAAAAAAAGCTGCATGGGAAATACTTCAAAGAATTAACAAATAGGACCTCATCTTACTGAAAAGTTTTTGCACATCAAAAGAAATCACCAATAGAATGGAAAGAAATCCCAGGAACTCCAAAAACATTTTAGCCAACTGCGCCTCAGAGAAAGGACTTCTATATAGAACATATAAATAATTTTTTAAAGTCAGGCCAATGAAATTCAATAGGCCTATAAAAAATAGGCATCTGCAATTAGTATACAGTCCTCAGGTGAAGAAATAGAAATGGTAAATAAATATATGAAACAACGTTCAACATCATTAGTCACTTGAGAAGTGCAATTTAAAACAACACTGAGATTCCATCTCACCTCAGAAAGAATGGCTGTCATCAAAACATTAACCAGTAACAAATGCTGGCTGGGCTGCGGGGAAAAATTAACACTTCTCCACTACTTGGGAGTATAGTCTGGCACAGCCACTGTGGAAATCAGTGCAGAGATTCCTCAAACAACTAGGACTGGAGGTCCCATTCAACCTAGCTCTTTTCCTTCTGGGTATTTTACCAGAAAAACTGAAAACATCATACCACATTGATATATGTACACCATGTTTATGTCAGTGTAATTTGTTATAGCTAAATCTTTGAAACAACGTAAATACTTATCAACTGAAAAATAGATTTTAAAATGTGGTATTTTTATACCATGGAGTATTACTCAGCTATAAAGAACAATTCAAGGCTTTTATAGGTAAATGGATGCAAGTAAAGGTTATACTAATAAGTGAAATAAATCAGATCCATATGTGTAAACATTGTATTGTTTCCCTAGTGCAATAAACTGAAAGAGTAAATAAAATCCAAATGGGACAATAGATATTGTGAAAGGTAATGAAACTTGTAGGGAAAGAAGAAAAGAAGGAAGAGAAAATTAAATATTATATACATATATATGCACACAATAACTAAGATAATTTTATTACTAACTTCTATTGATCTATTGTAAGAAATAGTTAATTCTTAATTTGTAATCAATTTTGCATGCTTATACCATGTTAACAAGAGGTGCAATATTAACAATTGACATTGATTTCCTATAGTCCTGGTTTGAAATTTTGTATCATTTTTAATATTTTTAAATTTTTTATTCTCTCTAAAAAGCAAAGAAAGGGAAAGAAAAAGAGAGGAAATGGGCTAGGTAAAACAAAAACCTGGGCAGAAATAGGAATATTTAAGGTTAGTGGATACCTTACAAAGTCAATTACATAAAGGGAAAAGTTGAAACACACAAGATGAGAAACTTGGAGAAGTTTTGAAATTAGAACATTTCAGAAAAGTTTCTAAGATTCCAAGTGGTAGTTGAAACACTTCTAAAGTAGAATGCTGCACTTGATTAGTAATTTGGTGTTTCTTTTAGTATGGCAGTAATATCCATTGCTTTTACTTTAAATAAATTTGAACAAGAACTAGCAAAAGGGAAGAGAGGAAAGTAAATACACTCTACTTAAAACAGAGTAGATAGAGGGTTAGGGTTCCCAAAGGCAAGTCTTTACATGTAACCATAAACCTTAGGACAGCTATCATTGATATCTATGATGTTCCACTTTTCCTTCCAGCCGTGATTCTATGCTTATAGGCCAAATGTAAATTTTACAAAGGAAAACATGAATGAGCAATATATAAACAAAACTGTTATTTTTGATATTGGGAGCCTAGTAAATTATTACAGAAGTAAAGAAGCTTTTTGCCAAAACATGCATGTTTTCTTAACCTTGCACTTGGCTTGCATCCTAAACCACAACTGAGCAACAAGAATAAAGTCAAGAAAGTAGACTGAAAGGTGACGAGTTGCAATTCCAAACAAAATGGGGATTTAGTTTTGTTTTTTAGCCAGAGTGACAGATCAAGCAAAAAGTGGCAAAGGAAACTCAGAATCAGTGCTAACAGGCAGTATTTTAACCAAACCACGAGGAAGACACATACTTAGAGTTCAGGCCAGTGCTGTCCTTGCAGCCCGACTTGGACATCATCAGCAGAGTTAACAAGTCATGCACTGGCTGCCCTTCAGTCTCAAGAAAGCATCCAATCAGTCTTCAGAGCCCTTAGAAAACTAACCTGGGTCAGAAGTTTGCTCTCATCTGTAAGGGTCCCTTCCACTCCTATCCATCAACTCTTCCTTCACACTTTTCAGTATGTCCAGTAGTTTTCTTCAACCTGTATGTTCTACCTTCTTGTCTTCTTGGTCTTCTTCAGAAACTATATGCTCACCAAAGACTCTAACAAAGAGAGTAACCTAAACCACACTGTCATCATCACAGACATTCTCTATGATACATGTGACTACAATTCTGCTGAAAAACCTGTAAGTCAACTAATTATTAATGGCATAGATTTAGCACAGCCATATTCATGGCTTTCCTCATGTGTGATATATCTCCCCAGAGAAAAACTAGGACATTGGGGATCATTTCTCTGAAATAATCCTTTTTGCATTCCTAAGACTCCTGCTACGTCAGAGACATTGTAAGTGGACAGAGACCAAAATGTTCTGAAAAATATTATCAGAGGGATATTGGGACCTGGCCAAATTCATAATCTGCAGAAACTTCTTCCTCTCTATGCTGTCGGCAGCTTTTGGAATGCTGCTCAAACAATAAAACAAAGCAAGCTAATAATGTCTCACTGCTGTGTAGTTCAAAAAATCGTCCCCCTGCATTAGGAGCAATATGGAATACTACAGCAGAGTCAGGCACTACTGAACACTGACTACTTTCTGGGAAGTAGTTATCTACCGTATTATCACTGGGATTCCTGAGAGGTGCTGAGAGGTACCAACAGCAGCTTCACGGGATTTACCCTGCGTTTGGGGTTGAATATGCATCCCTGTAGGATTTTAACAAGCAACTGCTATTGTTCGGGATGCACCTGTTCCCGCCATGTGGGATTTCCTGTGCTTGCTATTCCACCTGTATGTGCTTCCTGTTGACCCTCCTATGTTGGTGAATAACAATTACCTCTGCACTTCTCTAATAGCTCCTTTTAATAAGCCTTAATAAAATTTACTCTCACATACTGTCACTAGGCATCTTATTCAGTCTCCCCAGGACTTATTCTACTCCCTCAGTACATTGGGCTGTTGAAGACACACAAATGATAATACTGTAGAATTGCAATTGTTCTCCTATGTATGTCTACAACCTATGCATGCACAGATTCAATGAACCTCAGTGGAAAAATATTTGAAAAACATGTATCTATAGTGGACATGCAGAGATATTTTCTTACTAATTCTTAAATAATATAAGATTACAACTATTAACGGAATCCACATTCATTAGGTTTCATGAGCAACACAGAAATAATGTGAAATATATGGGAGAATACATGTAGGTTATTTGCAGAGATGCTATTATTTTATCTAAAAGGCGTGTGTATTTTGTGGATTTTGTATCTGTTGTGCAGGCAGAAAGATCTATGACTATTTGCCAACAGAAACTGAGGAAGGAATGTCTAATGTATTGCAAAGTAAGAACCTGATACCCAGAATATATTAAAAAATCCAAAAAGCATTCAATCCAATTTAAAAATGAAAAATTAGACAATTCTCAAAAAAGACATGCAATATACATATATGCACAAGATAGCTAAGATATTTGTACTACTAATTTGTACTAGTTCATTAAATGGGAGAGATAGTGCTTATATTGTCTGATCAATTTTGCATGCCTATATCCGGCAATCTGAGCGACTACTTTGAAGGTAACAATACAATAGCAATACAACAACTATTGCTAATTTCCTATCATCTTGTTTTGAAACTCTGTATTGTTTTTATTGTTTTTTATTGTTTCCAAAATAATAATAATAAAGGGCACGAAAGTGGCTGAACAGATATATGAAATAGTGCAACATTGCCGGTCGTCAGGACAATAAAAGTGAAAACTGCAATGACATATACTCTCATCCTACTAACAATGGTCATTATCAAAAAGCTAAAGATAATAAGCCACAGGATGCAGAGAAAAGGGTACCCTCCCTGACTGTTGCTGTGAATGAAAAGCAGTACAGCCATTATGGAAATCAGTGCACATGCTACTCAAGAAACTGAAACTAGAACAACCATATGATCCCACAATCCCACTACTGGTTATGTATCCAAAAGAAAGGAAGTCCATCAGCTGATGAATGGGCAAAGAAAAACTATGCACAGTGTTGTCAGTGGAATATTATTCAGCCATAAAAAGGATCAGATCTTATCATTTGCAAAGACATGAAGGTAACTGGAGATTATTTTATTAAGTGAATGAGACAGCGACCAAAACTGATTATTACAGAAAACACACTTAGAACCATGGGGCTGTTTCCCCTGCATTCACCTGGACTTGGGCAATACCCTCCTTCCAGAAATAAGAATGACAAGGAACCAGGAAATTCCAAAAGCTTCATCCCAGGGCACATGCATGTTGATACATTAGTAAGACCTACAGTGACCTTTCTTCCTCGAAATTCATTAAAAATACATACATATGGGCTGCATGCTATGCAAGTAGTTATAACTTAGTAAATTATGGGAACAGTCATGGGCCATAAATACAGTTGAGATGACTGAGCACTCTATCAGCCACACCCTGGAAGACCCAGTGAGAGGTGCCCTCATTGGGGCACATAGTTTTCAAATCCTAAAGTCTAACTTCTCTCCCTTCCTTTCTCCCTGCTCCCTCCTCCCTTCCACCATTTCTATGGCTTGGGCCACTTTTTTTAGTTTCAGCTGGCAGGAACTTGCTAGCTCTGAGTGTAGCTTCCCCTGTTAATTTCAGAAAATGTAGCTGCTTTTTCCTTACATCATGTACATAACTTGGAATTCTTCTCTCTGTGTGCGTAAGAATCTGGAGTCTATCTCCTGAGAACCCATCAAAAGTATCAGATGATGACACTCATGTAATATCTACAAAAATGCCTGCAGAGCGTCTTCGAGTAGAGCGGCGGTTATGAGAGGGTGGGACATGCAGGGTGGGAGCGTGCTTGGAACAGATTGATCAATGGGTAATAAATGAGAGCCAACATAGTTGTACTACTGACCTCTATTGTCTTATTGAAAGGAACAGCTGATGTATAATTGTTTGATCGATCTTACATGCCTATGTTTGTTTATCTGAGTAACCAATTTGAAGATATCAATATGTAATACAACAGCCATTGTTAATTCCCTATCCCCTTGTCTGAAATTCTGTATCGCTTGTATTGTTTTCATGTTATTTTATAAATGTCTGTGTCTCTGTTAATATGCTTTCATTCTTTTACCTGTAAAATAAAACAGATAGAAGTTCTGGTGTGTTTTTGTGACGTACAATGATTATAGATAACAGTAATGAATTGTATGTTGCACAAAGCTGGAAAAAGGATTTGGAAAGATTTCACTGGGAAGAAATGGTCAATGTTGGAGGAGACAGTTATGTTTAACCAAGTTCAAGCATTACCTGTATTCAAATATAATAAGGTACTCCATCAATGAGCACATTTTTAATGTTTTTATGTAGCAGTTAAAATAAACAGGATTAAGAATTGAATTACATATTAAATGAGTCCATTAAATAAAAAATCGTCAGAAAATCTGAGTCTTCCTGACTTGGGAGAACATACACATGGCACAGAGGCAGAGGCAGAAGGGACCCTGGACACATGTTTCCATCCTCCCTTTTCAAACCTCCCCTCAGTTTAAATTCTGCACCCCTGTAACTAGGCTCAGCCGCCGAAGACAATGCAAATGAACTGTGAACACAGCCATGCCTTCACGGAATGGCAATCTACTGAAAATGTTCAAGGCATCAGGACCTCTTTGGACTCTTAGGAGGACACCAGATTTCCCAAATTCCTTCTACGTGTGATACAGCAGGACTGAGGCTCTCTGCCTCATGCAGTACCTTTCCCAGTGGCTCTCGTGTGGGGAAACCCTTGCTCCAGTCGTATTGTAACTATGCATACTCATATTGGTGCTGCTTCTAATAAAGAGTTTATTATCTTGTCTTCAGAAAGTATTCTCATTTTTATGCAAGACTCTGCTTTTGTTTTTAATCAATCCTTTCTCCCTTGAGATATTTTGTAATTTCTTGTTTTTTAACTGTCAGGTTTCTTAAGTATTCGTTCTCACCGCCTCTACCTTTCTCCTCTGCTCGCTGTTCAGTTCACTGAGCTTGGTTTTCGGCCCCGTCTTCCACTCCCACCGCCCCTGCGGAGTCACGCTCCATGCTGAGAGCACGTCTGACTTCTGCTCTCCCTTCTTCCTCCCTTCTTTCCCACCTCTTTCTCCTCACGTAATATATCACGAAGAAACAGAAAACGCGCCGTTATCTGTGGCATGCGGGCCTGACGTTTTTTCCTGTATTTGCTCGCCACTTTTGAAAAGTCCTATTTATCATGGGCACAGTTGTGTGTGCGTGTGCAGGCACACAGACACACAGTTAGGGTAAGAATTGCTACCACACTGCAACCAATCAGCAAGCCCAAAATTCCAGATGAGATGGACTGTATCAATAGCAGCAGGATGTAGTGTCTCAAATGTTTTGAATGAACTAGAACAGTTTCAGAACTATTGAACACCAAAAGCACAGGTGAGAAGTTCAAGTTGAATGTTGAAATTTCGTCTGCAGAGACCAGGCACTAAGGGTCTCTAGAACCCTTCATCATTATTCCGGCAGGACAAAGAAATGCAGCAACGCTTAGGACAGCAACAGGCGGAAGTTTGTCTCACTTCTATAAACTACAACAGTTAGATGATCACACTCAGAAATCAAGCTTTGTGTCAGTAGGGTTTGTTAAATTCCTTGGATTTGGTGAATCTGTGAACCATAACTAAGTTCAGATCCAGATGGATATGAAAATATCCCCCTCATTCCACAGCAATGCAAAAGAATATTTTTAGTAGTTCCACTCAAATATATCTAATTGCTAATACTTCACTAGGAAAATTGTATTGCTTCTCTAGCTTCCAAATATATTTCCTTGTCTTAATATGATTTTTTAAACATGTCCACACTTTATTGTACAAAATGAAAAATGTATGTTTTTTCTTTTAATTGTAATCTATCCATGTTTAAACAAGTATAAGAAAATATAAGAAGAAAAGGTTTGACAGCATAAAGTTTTTCTTTGAAGATGCGTGACTAAGCTATCAGGAAAGAGGTGATTAAAAGCTGCATAGTAAGTGGGACTTAATCTGAATCCCAGCACTCTGGGAGGCTGAGTCAGGAGGGTGGTAAATTCAAGCCCAGGCTAGGTGACTTTGGGAGACCCTATCTCAAAAGCAAATAAATAAAATGACCTGGGATATAGTTCCATGGCTTAATACAGAGGCTTGGAGTTCAATCACTAGTACCAGGAATGAAGAATGAATGAATGAACAAATGAATGAAAAAATATATATATAGTTGGAAAATGGAAGACAGATTTGAAAAATATTTACAGTCATTTGTAGGTACAGAAAAAGTGGAAAATCAAGAATGAGGTCAGAATGGAAGCTAGGAAACTATATGAAAATAAGGATGTTAAGTGAAAAGAAAATGTGAAAGCATACGGAGGGAGTTCATTTGGAGCAGGTTTATTTTATCTACTTTATGCCATTTACACTACTAAAGTCAAGAACTCCCCCTGCAGAGCTCTGGAGCTGGGGAAGCAGACTTGGACTGTGAGTCCTGTACGCGTCTCTGTCTCACAGAGGCAAACCCATTTTTAGGGTCACGAGCAAAGGGACGGCTGTAGAAACTCGAGAGTGGTGAAATTGTGCTAGGAGAATAGATACAGTGAGGGGTCATAGGTCAACATCTGAGTCCTAAATAACGCTGATATTTACACAATCACCTGCTTGAAAAGTGCCCCAGAAAGGCATTCAGAGAAATGCGGAGAGTAAATAGGGTCCAAGGATGGAAATGAAAACTGAAGACTGTTCCAGGTTGTTTCAATTGTCAATAGTTTCAAACTTCAGATGGCGGCAAAATCAGCTGAATTAGCAAATGTGGCTAAACCCACACAACAAACTCCTAAACCTGAAGACAGGATCGAAAGTTCTTTTGTATAGTTCAACTCATTTTACCTCTTTATGAAGATTCCTAGCTTCCTCGGAGCTTCAAAGTTTAACAGCATATCAAGTAGGTGACGAGATTTATCTTACGTGGGGCTGCCTCTTTACGAGAGGAGGCAGGATTGAGAAACCTGGAAGTAACCTGAATGAACTGAATCTCCACATGCGTCTTACGGATTCTGCCCCAATAGGAAAGCTCAAATGAGAAGAACGCCAAGGGCCCCCTGAGCCATTTCGCCAGGCGCAGGGTCTCATTCAGTGAGAAAAATGCTCGGGGAGATTCATTTATCATCACTCACCTCTTCACACTCAATAAAAGAGTCATTGTTATATTTTATCAACCTCATTTTCTTTTTAAATCAGGAATTAAGATACCCTTTGCAATTCGGGCAAATTGTAGGTGAGAGACCCAGCTTACAATGGCACAGAAAGTCCCATTTAGGAAAACATTGAATAATAACCTTCATTCACAGTGGCTAATTTTACATCTGAACAACTGTAATATCCATCATTACAAGGGGTCCGGGCCTCTACTAATTTTATTCCAAAAAAATCCTTTCAGAGTATTTTTGCCAACTATCATAGGAGTTGCCTGGCAACTGTTAAGAACAAATGCAAAGAAAGAGTGGTGATTTAATAAAGAACTCAGGCACAATCAAAACCTTGTAAAATGAACTAGGTTTCTATTTTATTCAGAAAAAATAAATACAGTCCCTTGAGCTGATTTGAAATACAAAAAATTAATAACTTATTGTGAATCCGCTGCAGTATAATTACTAAAGAGAGAAAGACATGGAGACTAATGAAAGGCAGCCAGTGAAGCATTTAAGATTCTGTCCCCCCTACAACAATGTGGTAGCTTCAGCCAGTAGATCCCAGAGCTTATTCATTTATTATACTCATTGGCAGCATACTTTAGAAAGGTGTCTGTAGATATGGCGAGACAAGTAAGGCAATCATGCTTTATTTAGCATCATACCCCAGAATTTTAGAGGTTTGGGGATGTAAATGACTCACAGTGTTTTCCTAAGTATTAAAGAACTCATATACGTTAGAAACATAGCAAGTGGCCAAACATCAACAGTGAATATTAAAAAAGAAAAGAAAAAAGTTGAAACCCAGAGCTCAGTTATTCCCCAAGTGCATATATAGAACTTTAAAATAAAGAAGATTGGTATGCAACCAAGTCTTTACTGTTCACAGAGAACATTTTGATTTCAAAAGTAGCCAACTGAACTCGTTGGGATATCCAGCTATTTCAGATAATCATAGCAGAACAAAGATGGGCACCTCAGGGAAAATGAAAGGACTCTTAAATGCCTGCAGGACTTTCTCTTCTTCATTCAGCTCTGTCTGCAGTTTCTTCCCTCTGATACAGTTTTCGCTACAACACACAAGGAGGACCACTAAGCTTATCCCAAGATGCAGTTTTCAAAGATTCAATACCAGAAGACTGTTTCTTTTCTCTCCCTCATGGCATGAAAAATCATGGAAGATATTTGGCTGGTCAGGCTGGACTCAGGGACCCATCACAGAGAGGGCTGTGCATGAGGAGCTGTGCCTATGATCGGCTGCTCTCAGCGAAATGGAACAACTAAAAAGAATGACTGGAATCTTCCAAAAGGAAGACAATGGAAAATCTTTATGCTGGACATAATGACAAAGGACACAAATGCGCTTGGCTTTTGCCTTTCTGGTCTTCGGTTTGCCATTTTATGTGACATTTTCACAGATATTCAAGTACTTCATTTAGCTCCCAGCTCTGCTGATCTTTTAATGTGTTTCAGGCTTCTACTTGTCCTTTCTGTAAAAGGACTGGAAAGCTGCAAAGCATGGAGGTCGAGGATCACGTGTCCAAAGCTTAGTACAGCCTGAGATGCATGGCCTTGATGACACACAAGAACTTCCTAAAAACTAATCCTCATTCTTCAAAAATTAGAGGTAAGTCTCACTCACCCTAGACAGGGATTGAGCCCTGATGGAACTAAGTTACATCTTCACATTGTATCCCTCATATGTTTAGGTCATTAGGTCTGACTCAGTACTCAGAGTATGAGGTGGCTGATCTGAAACCCCAGGTAAGGCTATTCACAGGAGTTAGAGAGCAGTGGACAGCTAAGTAAAGTCTCCCGCTTTTTTGTTTTAAACCAAAGGGAATTTAATTCATTTACAACACTAACTTTTCCTTCTACAGGCATCAGGCCATTCTTACACTAGTTTATAGGGAGTTAAATGCTGCTCCTGGGAATCTGCACCTGTCAGGTACCAACCTTAAGCCTGAAAGACATGAGCTTCCTCAGTGGCACTTGAGTGGCAATGTAGAAAAGATGGGGTGTGTGCATTTCATGGTGCAGTCTAGGAAACTACAAAACGGTGAAGCTCAGAAACACTATTATGCATTCCAAAATGCTTTTATTTTCCTCCAGACAGGTAGCTTCAAGTTTTAACTATTCACAATAAGAATCAAAAGAGCTACTGTCCACATAAGTGCATAAATGCTCCTTTTCTTGCTGTCAGAAGATTTTCAGCTGAGAGTTCCTTATTTTGGCTATCCTTCATGTCCCTGACCTGCTCTTCTTCCTCTGAAGGACCCTAAGTCCTTCAGCATGGCCAGCTCCAGGGCCTCACCACGTGGTCCTCAGCCTAATCTAGTCAGCTTGCCTCCTATGGTCAGGCTATCCACCAAATAGTACCATCCTTGCTGCACCATCCTGCCAAGTGCTTTCCAACTCTGCTCCATTCCTGCTGAGCTTCATGGATGCCTTTTCATGCAATACTTTTCATTCTTGGAGGCCAGCTAAAATCCTACCATTTTTTAAAAACTTGCCTTCATGTCTACCTGTCCTTCCTTTCCATATCCCTGTCCGTTTGCTGGCCCTACTATCTCCCTCTCCATATCCAAAGTATTTAAAAATATTTCAGTTCATAATGTTTGATATGTGACATTTGTATATTCTACCATTACTGCACATTGCAAATACTAGACTGGATACATTTTTGTGCCATTTTTCTTGCCTAGCTGTGGGACTTCCATGAGGTCAAGTCTACTTATTTCATGTCCTGGCATTCAGGATGTAGGCAACAGAAAGCTACAGAGTTGACGTATTCCATGGTGGATGGACTCTTTAATTGCACTCACAGTGACAATCCTAAAAGCAAAGACAGACTTACCAAATCTCCCAAATGGAGTTAAAGTTGGTTCAGCAGTTTCTCCCATCAGAGTAGTGCCACCCAGAACAAAGATCAAAGCATATACCATAGAGGAGAAGTAAGCAGGAGGAAGGGAATTACATGATTCTGATGTAAACTACGAAATTGGGAGCCCAGCTCCGCAGCTTCTTCGGGAGTATCTGAAATTTCCCCCAAAGCTCCCGGGGCTGTAGGAACTACATATGCCATTTATTCTTATTCCCGTCTATTCTTGGAAAAAGGAGGAAAGGGCACATATAATATCCTTCTCTGCGACTATCACCACTGCTCAGTAAAATGCAACACCCTCTGTACCAGATGGTTATCTGCTGCTTTTGATAAAGTAATTCTAGTTCTCTCAAAAGTTTAAGATTATCATGTATAGGAACAGGCATAGAGATCATGTGGACTTTGACTTAGTACTGCTTTAACTAGGAGTACGCAAGGTGAGGTGAGCCTAAGTCCCATGAAATAGTGAATAGTATCAAAGTGAGGATAGTGTAGGCATTCTGCAATACTGCAACGAGAAGTTTCTGGTTTAGGGAAGGGCATGTACTGGAGATCAGATGGGCAAAAGTCAAAGAGAAAGAACGGCACAGGGCAGGTGTGCTGCAGTGAGCAAGGCGACCCCAAAGCTAGGAGGATTTCTAATGGGAAAGAGAAGATGATAAGAGTGACACCAGAAAGCTGGGTAACTAAACAGAACATTCTAACTTCTCATTGCATATTCTGAAAATAGATGCAAACTAGTAGAAAAGCTTTTCTTATTAAAAAAAAAATCCAATTTTACACATTGACATATGTCAAGGTCAGAAAGACAAACAGGTTTCAAAAATGGAGTCCACTGCATAAATCTGTAGCATTGAGGATTTTAAGATTAAGGGAAGGTCACTTTAAAATCAATCTTCCAAAAACTGGCAAATCTAGCTGCCAAGTATCAGCAAAAGTATAATGGGTCTATCATTCTAGATGCAGTTGAAAGCTGCAGTCCTGGGGCCGTTGGAGAGCCACAGAATGGGCCTAGAAAACTGGACATCTACCCAGCTTTCACTCCCTCAGGGACCATGGAGGGCTTGGCTAAGAGAGCTGTGAATGTTCAGTGAAGGTCAATAATAGTTTACTGTGAAACAGCAGCAGCCACAGCAACAGCATCTACAGGCATGTCAGAAGCAGACCCCATTCACACACACACATGCTTGGCAAGGGGTGGAGGAGCACCATCCCCATCAAGTAGTCTTCAAGGCTTTCTTTCTGATGGTTCTGTCATGGGAAGGATTAACAATGCGCAGCCTGCTCCACTGCTACTTTCACAGCTTGTATTTTTAGGATGCCCAGAAATCTTCAGGAAGCTGTCAGCATCTTACTTCAATCTCAGAAGGTAATGCTTTATATACATGTGGGTAAAAATAAATAAATCTTCAAAAGAACACGCTGGTTACCCAGAGACAGGTAAATGGCTCTGGTATTTGGAGTAAGCACCCCACGGGGAACACAGACCTCCTATGGAAAGGCCTCCAATTATGTTCAATTATTTTAGACTCAGAAAAAAATGCTTCGTGGAGACAGGGTGTTTCCATGGTGCTCAGGCTGTCCTTGTGCTCTCCATGAATGCTTGGCTGCCCGGCTTCAGGCCTCAGCCTTCCCAGCACTCTATTACTATGCTACAGCCCTAGACCTTTCTATTCTGAAACTAAGTTCTCATTAAGCTCCCCAGTCTGGCTTCAAACTTGCAATTTTCCTGCCTCAGCCTATCAAGTCTCTGGGATCATAGGCAACCACTTGTTTTCTATTTCTTGAGGACCTTTTAGCATTTATTTGGCCATATCTAGCCATTGTTCTCAGCTGCGTACACAGATAAAAGCTTACACCGAAAATGCTAGCTATACACAGTATGCATTTCACCACTACACCATCAAGCTGAAATCTCTGTATTGAACTGGCAATCAGATTAATAAAAAAATCCCAACAAACAAACCAGCTGACAGCACTTGGATCAGAGAAGAGTCATTCCTGAAAAACCTACCAAAATTGTAGTTAAGCAAAATGTTCATGATTGCTATTCTCATGTCTGTTAGCTTCCATGGTAGCTTGTTTCACAGGAACAGTCAAAATATACAGAGATCCAATCAAAGAAGCTGGGAAGACAGGGGCAGACTCATGACAAGATTCCAGCTTGGAGAAAACAGGTTACAAAACAGAACTTTAGAAAATGAGAAACAAGAAAGAATCTGTTTCCACACCTTGGGTGAAAGGTAGGGGCCTGGCCCTAGCATAAAGCTGTGAGCCCAATTAGTAGGCATATGATTAGGGCAAGGTTAGTGAGCATGACCTCACATTTGCAGAGTTTACTGGCTGTAAGTGCAGAATGAGAAAGGGCTATCCTGAGGGAGTAGAAATTGAGCATGTTATTTTGAGTTTTATACTAGAACATATGTGAAGTTTCTATTCTCAGAATGGCCAGTGAATTTCAACTTTCAGAAAACTCTGATTTATTGCTTGAGCCTGCCTAGGGAACTATACTGAGAAAGAAAATGAGGTGGCATCTAGGCTCAGCAGGAAATACTGGGGCAACTGATTAATGATGCCTTTGCAAAAGCAGAGAAAAGCTACTCAATATTCATACCATGCATTTCCTTAGCATTCTGTTAAATGTGACTAATTACAACACTGTAATGTGGTTCTCATCAAAAGGCCAGTATAAAAGCAAGTGCAAAATACTTTTATTGCTTTGCAGAGTATGGGATCAGTTATTTACTGCAAATTAAGAAAGGATCTAGAGATTAGTGTTAACTGGTAGTCTGACCTAGTAGTGTGACCTTAAGGAAAGCATTTGATCTTTCTTCTCCTGTAACTAAAGAAAACCAAAGCTCTTGAATGGGTTGTTATGAAGGTACACAGGAAAACTCGTTAAGAATATTCTTTGTGGACAGTCACAGCCCCATGCATATTAATAGTTACTAACATTTGTTTTACAAAGGCACTTCCTTTCTCAGTTAGGCCAAGGCTATAGTCTTCTTCCAGTTCCTTTACTCTTTATACCATTAATGTAGCAAAATTGCTATTTGATCTTCCATTGTAAGGAAAAATTTCATTATTTCTTTTCCCACCAGTGGCTCCTCAGGTCCTTCCCTGAGGAGATACATTTCTTATGACATTTTCATCAAAATGGGTGGATTTTCTTGGACAAAGTTGGTTTCTAGAATTGGGTGAAGCTATGGACTTGACAGAGAAGCCATAGCTTCTGGTAGAGTCAGAACAAAGAGTAGAGAAGAACTATGAGCAACTGGCTTGAAAAGAACATTAGCCCAAGACCACAAGGACCGCTGCAATCTAGAAATGTGGTAACTGGATTTTCATGACTTGGGAATGAAAGTAAGAGTCTGGCTAGCAGGAAAAAACTCAGAGGTAAATGGGTGAGAGGTAGAGAGAATACATACCAAGTACACACTTTCTCCTAAACACTAAACTCCTACCAATCTCAACAACACTGAATTAATTCTCTAAGAGTTTTCATCCTGAGTTTTTGGATTTTAGTCAGTAAAGTTCCATGTATCTTTTTGTTTTTTTGGTACACTGAAATTTTCATATAGCCATTTTTTAAAGAATTTAAGGTTTCTTTAAAAAAAATTGGAGGGCTGGGGATATAGCTCAGTGGAATAAGCGCTTGCCTAGCAAGCGCAGGGTCCTGAGTTCGATCCCCAGTATCGCAAAAAAAAAAAAAAAAAAAAAAATTGGAAATCTAGCATCCTATATAACATCCTATAGAAAAATGAATCTACTTGCTATTTCTTAGATAGCACGCTTTCTATCTGTACCTACAGCAAACCTCTGTACAACCCTCAGACCAACCAGCACTCCTTTCTGCTACTTTCCATTACTGAACCGCTGTTTCTTGGATGAGGCCAATCTCACCTAGCCTCAGTTCTGTGGTAACACCTGGAGCAACTTCTCTTTCTCTTCAGGATCTTTACTTTAAATATTATGAATTTGGCCATTATCAAATATACTTCTTGATGTCTTTGGCAAACACAGATGTCTGATTTCATCACACTAGATCACAAGTTCAACTCAAAAGTTTATTAACAATAGTGTAATCTTTTTATATCTCATGTAATAGGTTACCTGCATTAAAAACTTTCCATTGTTTAAGTAAACATAAAAGACTTACTAAACTAGTCAACTTATGTGATATTTTTGCTATAAATGAATTTAGTGATTTGAAAAAACAAGTGAAAACTCAAGAAAAAAATCAAAAGCAAATTAATTTTTGTTTTGCAGAAAAACACCTCAATGTATTATTTCCATACAACACAAATATCAAACCTCGATAGGTATGTCTATAATGGTCTAGTTTAGATCTGAAAATATTTTCCCTTTGTTGGATGATTTTTAACTATAGTTTTAAAAGCAGAAATTTTTCTCATGTACAGAAAATTTCTACTACTCATTTCATTTCTTAAAAGTTAATTCCTTTTGCTTTCACGATGCCATTTTCATAGAAATCTTATCTTTTGCAGACTTCAGCTGAAGAGATACTCTTTCATCCAAACTGTGGAAAAGTTTTAGTTAATATTAAAAATTACATTGGTAAAATAGCACACAGAAATAATTTGTATGTAATATTTTAATTTAAATATATTTTGTGAATGAGATGAACTCCCAAGTAAGTAGAAGAGAATAAAAAGCCATGTAGCTCTCTGGGGAAGAGAGAAAGAAGGGAGAAGGGGAAAAAAAGAAAGGAAAAGACAAGATAAATAGAAGTGAAAATTCCCCTTAATGAGACTGAGGAAACATTCTGGTCTCACGGCTCAGGTATTATATTCTAGAATAAGACCACAGATTCTCCGTTACATAATCACTAGTTTGAATGAATTTGTTTCTCATGTTTTCCAAGGTAGTGGATCCATTTTATTCAATCTATAGTTTTGACTCCTAATCAGCTGATGAAGAGTATGAGCACAGCAAGAAGAGATTTCACACAATACGTGTGCATCAATATTTAAAATATCATGATGACAATAAAAGGCATACAGTGCCCTGGAGGAAAATAAGAGCAAATCTCCATAGTCCTTTCGAACTGTTCCCCTGAACAGGGAAACTTTTAGTAGGAACTTCCCGAAGTTGTTTTAGACACTCTGACATTACTCCAAAGTGTCTCTTCTCATTAAAAATGGAAACATGTAACCGATTGACATTGATAGCAAGGGTATTCCATACATCAATGCCACTTCCTGTGATTCTGGCACAAATGTCTCAATATTATCTTCGTTATGCCAAGGTACAAATCTATAGAGCAGAATGGGGATTCAGTTAGAAGAAAAAACTTTAGGATGTTGAACCCTTTAGGCTGAAACTTCTACAGGGTTATAGGTAAAATAGAAGTTAAATTCTTAGAAAGGCACACCAACCCACAAGGACAAGCTTCAGCAGTGAATAATCGGTATGGTGAAGCTAGGGAATATCTACCCACTGGTCACTTAGAGTGATTTCTGTTCAGCTTCTGCAGTGCTGTCAACCTCACCATCATACAGGCTGTTCTCATGCGATCCTGTGTGTTATAATCATAAGACTTTGAAACAATTAAAAGATTGTTATAGTTCTTGTTATTTGAAAAGAGAGAACTCATAAAAACTGAAAATCTGCAGGATAAATTCTCTTCCACAGTCACTATCCCTGAATTCTACTTATCCAGGTTTCTCATCTGTAGCTCTGTTAAGAGCTGAACAAGGCTATCTGCAGAACTTGGGAGAAGAGTACTGCATATATCCTGCCAAAAGTTTCACTGTCTGAAGGTGCTCCAGAACATAGAAAATGTGATTTGCATATCTGCTGGATGTGTTAATGATAATAAAATTGGGCAGATGACCAATTCAATGCTGACAATATGCACCAGGATTCATGTCCAGGAAAACAGAAAAATGGCAGGATAAATGATCATCAGGAAGTCAGCCTGAACATAGGACTGAATGTAATTTGACTGACACTCTCTTTTATTTTCTCAGTAGGGTTAAGATGTTTGAGAGAAAGATTCAGAAGAGGTTTTTGGTATATCCGTGCCTAATTGCCAGAGCTGGATGGCTGAAGGTTCACCCTGCAAGAACAGGACACCCACCAGAGTGTGCAGGAACCCAGAGTAAAGGTAAAACTTCACTAGCTCCAGCTCAGTGAACAAAGCATCTGTGAACTCCGATTTCAAAGTGGTGTGGTCTCATGGTCACTTTGTGAGGAAACTCATTCAAAACAACATGCCAAGATTTACTGAAAATTAAAATGGGAATAAAATATTAGTTTTATGAATAGTCCATTGTGGTATTAACAATTTTAAGATTATTTACAACCAAATTCTTGGCACAGCAAAAGCAATACTCTGAAACATGTCAAGTTAGCTATGTGGGTCAATTCCACAGAATCCTGGGATCAAAAGAAATCTAAAGGTCATCTGACCAATCTTTCTACTCAGGCAGGAATCTCTTCATGGCACTTACAGCAGGCATGCATGTGGGGCCACCTTAACTGCAATGAGAGGCACTGAATCATTAAGCACAGGGCACTATGAAATTACTCACTTTAATATTGACCTTAAATTGTCTTCTCTGACTTCTATCTACATTTTAAAAATTGTATCCAGTAAATTGACTTACTTTCTGAGGCGCTCATGCATGTTCCCCCCGAGGTAAATACTAGCTGGACTCCTTGGGCAAGTTATTCAAATCACCCATGCCTTAGTTTTCTCGTCTTTAAAACAAAGAGAATAATTGCATGCATTTCATAAGGGTAATGTGGTTGGTAGAAGGGAAATAGTGCTTGTAATGTGCTTACAATGGGTCAAGACAAATGCCAAGTACTGGGTACATGTTTGTGGACTGATCTCAGGACAATGTAACCACTACACCATCATAATGGTGGTAACTAATATGGTAGGAAGCATACTTAGAATTCCTAAGGATTTGGCTAGGTTATGAAAATCAAAGAAAGTCCATTAGATTAAATTGCAAAGATAAATAAAAAGTTCTATACAAAAAGTACATCCGAAATAGTAATTTTTAAAATGAAAAATATGATTAAGAGATCATAGGAATTAAAAGACTTGTAAAGTTTCTTAACCAAAAACTTCAAAAATCAATGCAGACCAAAAAAACAATATGTACAATATAAATTGTATGAGGCAGCATATATATATACACACACATACACACACACACACACACGCACACACATATATACATATATGCTATTATATGCTAGTATATACCCATAATCATGTTAATTTGGGGATTAAGGTTGGAAGATTTGTAATTTGGATGTTGCATTTTGGAAACTCTTCTAGGAAATGAAACTATGATGTATGGGTATATGTAGTTTTAAATGTGATATATATGCATATACACACACTGTAGTTAGTATAACAGTTAAAATACAAAGGAAATGCAGTCTAAGTCTGCATTGATAGAAGTAAATGTTGTATTCTCATCCATATGCTCTAAGCCCAACAAATCAAATGATCTAACCCTTTTCCATAACAATTAGCAGTCTGCTTAAGTGTAGATCTTAGAATAATGGTATTGAAACACAGAATAAAATACAGCTGATTATGAGTAATATATTAAAAGCCATTTTAAAAATTTTAAAAATAAATGAACAGTGGTATAAAATTAATTTTAAATGTGAGTAACATAAAACTTACAGTTAGAACTACAATGTGATATATAAATACCTATGATTTTAGTAGTGACACTGTCACAAGTCCTTCTGTTATTTATAGTTTGTATTTATAATTGAAAGAACTGATAAGTTTTAAGGATTAGGTTTTGGTAGGGGATGAAATATGTATTTCACATTCTGAATTGATTAGAATCCTCCACTGAGACTTGCTATGCATAAAGTTGTCCAATTCTTAGCAGACTATCTAGGTCAGAAGTAATCCATAAGACGTGGAGCAGGAGTCTGAAAATGATGCCAAATAAGAATGCTTAACCTACAGGAGAAGAGCCTGATAACTCCTTCAGATATAAACACCGAACTTCCACTGCAGCTAGAACTGTCCTCATCCCTTGTACTTTCCATGCACAGGTCAGGACTTTTTGCTCATCCCTTGCATTTCCTTGTCCAGCTTCCTCATGAGGGTGGGACCTCAGGGTCATTACCCCAGGGTCCGTTAGCAGCCTGGCCTTCTCTCTGATTTTATCAACTCATCCCAACACTAATTACTGAGCTGCTACTGTGCGTATGAGTGACAGGAGAGGCTGTGAAGGATTAAAATGGGACATGGGAGATAAAGCATGAAAAACAGACATTTGCCTACCGCTTATTTACCTTTGCAGCACGAGAGGGGAAAGGCTTGGTACTGATATCTCAAATGATGATTTATTTGTTTGTGGCCTTTTTCCAGACGGTTAACTTTAAGCAAGCAGGGAAGCATACCAGACAAACCAGGCATAACATAAATGATAAAAACACTGGAAACACACAGTCAGCACCGATTCAAGTGAAAGGCAACAAGAATATGTTTTGAATATCAAAGTTTTGAATATCATAGCTATTTTGTAAAATCCAGGATTAAAATCTCTGTTTCTGTAGTAGAAATAAACACAAAGAGCTACAAACTTGTAGATGAGAGAAGGACAAATTGAGTCTAGAATAATGAGAAATGGGGACATTTTATTGGGTCTTGAGGGAAGAGTATTGTAATAAATGCACAAGGATGTACAAGCCTCCTGGGCAGAAGACAGACTGGGCAAGAGTCAGGACACCACTGTGGCAGTGGGGATGGTCAGATGTAGCTGTAGCAACGCACAAGCGGGGTGGAGAGAAGGAAGGAGAGATAATATAGGGCGGGAATGTACAAACTGATTGGCACACACACACACACACAAACACACACACACACACACACACACACACACACACACACACACACGATGGCAAATGAGGACTATCTGACTGTGCCAACATGAAAAGGGAAGTGTTCTGCACTGCAGGGGAGCTTTCAGCAGTGAACTTATTTCAAGAAAGGGAGAGAGCTGGGTTTGTTTGTTTACTTTTGATGTACAGGGCTCTACAAACTGCCCAAGTCAGAAATCTTCTGTCTGGCCAAGCTTGGAGATTTGACTTAACACAAACATAGCAGTACGAACTTAGTATTGTTTATTCTCTTACCTCTTGATTCCTACAGAATACAGAGGAAGCAAACACACACAGACTTTTACTTTTCCTCTAAAAATTAACCAATACCCAAAGACTGTTGTCACCAAAGAGAAAAAAGAAAATGAAATATCAAGTTTAACAGGGAAATTTTAACAAACAGAAACAAGGTGATGTAACTTGGATATTTACTTTCATTGCACAGGTCGGGGCCCTGCTCATCCCTTTTATTCCTGCATCTGGCTTCTTCAGAGGGGCCTCAGTGATTGCCCCTGGCTTTGGTGAGGCCCGCCCATTTCTCTTATTTAACAATTTATCCCAACACTGACTACTGAGTTGCATGCAGTTGCGTGGTGCTAAATACACTTAGCCTAAGACACCAGGCATCAAATGCTCCCAAGAATCTTGTACTGTTCTCATTCTTTATTATTTTATAATGTTTTCTTATTCTTTTAGAACAAAAGTAGTATTCAGGGAGGGTGTAAAACACTCCTTGTTAGGAAGAAGAAGAGACCAGATTTAAACCAGGCCAATCTGAAATGTCCATTGGAAACCTCAAATGAACCTCAGCAGGAATTAATAAAGGCGGACTGTTGTAAAGAGGGGGGAGACGATTAGGAAGAGAATGACACAAAATGTAGTAGAATGAGTAAAGCAACAACAGGCCCCACGTCCAGATAAACGGAAGAGAATGCGTGTGGCTCACCAAAAGAGGAATGCAAAAGAAAGCTGCGTTACCAATAGTCTAAGACTGGAGTCATGATTATCTTTCACTCAGAGGTTGCTCATTACAGAGCCTACACATTCCTAGGAACATTTCTATTTCTTCTCTATAACTAAAGCGAGAGGAACTCCAGCCTGAATGGAAACTTTATTTTACATTTACTGGTTTACTCCCTGATCTACACAGGTTCGTTAAGAATGTTGAAACAAATTTTGGAGAACCAGGTTTGAAAACCACATATAATGATGAAGAGAAGTCTGTGATGGCATTTTCTTCCCAATTTGGTTTACTCTGCATAAATGCATTTTATTTTTTCTCAAGTTTCATTTTAGAATTCCTTGACTTGCTCAAGCTAAGTGAAAACCTTTTAGTTAATTTAAATTTGATTTTTTGCAAATTATTTTCAACTTAGTGGTAAATTAATCCCAGTAAAGAAAAACAGTTGGAGTTGTCAAGGTGTTAAAAGGAATCCCATTCTTATTAGCATTTCTTTTCATATTTACACGACATAACGAAAATAAATGCATTCATTTCCACACTTAATACTTCACTGCTGATGGCATTTTTCTCTGCTTGCACATGCTTTTATGACTTGTTATAAATATACTACTGTTCTACTTATAGTCTTTTAGACTTAAGCACAAAAGAAATGCCTTATGGGAATCAGCCCAATAATCCAACTCAACTCAATAATTCTGGAGTTAGTAGAAAGCGCATGCTAATATATGAAGCATATACAGTACTTTAGAGTTTTACACACTCTGCTCTAGAGAACCCAAAAGTTCTTAAATCTGCCCTAGTAGTGTACCTTGAGATTACATAAACACTGCCTAGGAATTTTCCAGAGAATACGCCACCCCCTTGCATTACTCAACAGAATGTCAATGTTATCCATGTACCACATGATGACTAAAAGGGCAGAATCCCAACTGTCCTAACCATGTGCTCCCAGTATTCTTCCACCCCTGCACAGCCAGAGGTTCCTGGATAATCCAAAAGGTGCTTCCTGAGTCCAACTTTTGCTATACTTTATTCACAGAATTACTCTTTCCCTAAGTACTTGATGCTTCTTTTGATTAGAATACCTACTACATACTATTTTTATTATAAATTTATATGACTGTTCCGTTCATGTTTTATAGCACAGGCTCACTGAAGTAGCTCATATTTTGAAATGAAAGACAAAGAGTTAGTAATGGATGGGATGGCGTTCAAAAGTTTTTCACATCCACAAGCATAGACTACTTTACATTTTTATGTTCATAACTAAAGCTGCAGGGAAAACAGGCTTCTGTTCTAAAGCACAGATGGACTATTATAACACAGCTCCACATTGGACTGTAGTAGTGGGTCTTGTCTACTCAATTTTTGAGCAACAACAAACACATACTTAGTGTATCCTTCAATCTAGTCAGCCCTTTGTGTTCTGTCTGCCGTAAATCTTTCTTTCATAACACACAGGTTCTTAATCCTAGAATCTGACCATGGCTGGGATTCTCCAGGTTCTCCTCAGAGTTCCTGCATGAGGCACCCCCATGAGCAGCATTTCTGTGATACCCTGAATACCAGTGATACCAGATTACCTTCAGAGCCTCTAGAGAATACTTCACACTGATTATAGGCTGTGTTTTACCTTGCTATGCATTTAAGGTGAAGACTTCCAACATTGTCAATCATCTGTTGTAGTTTAAAGAATCAAACAGGTGTAAATAAACCCAAATTTAAGAAATAAATATGAAAATGGATGTGAAGTTAATGTTTCTAATAAAGTTTTGCTGAATTATACATGTGTAAATAAAAAGCTGCATACTCTTTTATAGAATAAGTGTAAGTGTGAAAATTTCTAAAACATCTGGAGTTGTTGAATATTTACAGCCTGAACTATTTTTCCAGATTTTCCAGATTATTCAACTTCAGGAAATTAACAGATAAAATCAGGACTCACTAACAGCATGTAAGAAAGAGTACATGGAAAGCACCTTTTCCGTTTCTTACAAAAATACTGGTAAAGAGGGTTCTGACTATGCACAAGATGTCACCATCCTGAAGCATTTCCACGGTCCCCCCATCTCAACAGAAGGCCTGTCTCATCCAAGTATCACTGACCCCTTCTTCCAATTACATCCAGAGACTGTATGCTCTTTTATATTAGCTGGGCCTCTACAATTATCCTTGATATGGAATCATTTTCTTTTTTCATTTCTTCTGTATCCTTTGATTGTCTTACCACAGTAGCAAGTATAAGGTAGATGACTAAACAAACTATTGGTTTGGTTGATTAAAAGCAATATTTTAATCCTAAAATGATTGACTTCATATCAGATATAAATTTAAACTTAAAGGAAATTTTCAGAATTCTTGGAACTGAAGCTACACCCAACTATTTTTTAATAAATGATTGCAGCCACTTATACTGAACAAGACATACTGAGCCAAGAAAGAACCCTTTAGAAAGATCATCATATTGTGTTCGTAGTTCTCAAGGCATTTAAGTACACACATTTTGAGCAAGTTTAGAGTCTGTTACTATGGCAATTGTTAATGTGAATTTCCATGGAGAAATGCCAGGAAGGTTTGAATGTTGCTATGTATCTATTTTATAACATCAAATGAACTTTCCTACATCATAATTCTATTGTATTCCTAGATACAGTAGTGTTAAACTGGCTTGATGTGTGTAAATTTAACCCTAAGAAAAATTATTTTAACTGGTTTTAAAAGTTGCCTAACAATTATATTAATTAGTACCTGGAATTAGCCAGATCAAAGGGCGTCTAAAATGATCAACTTGAAGATTTCTAGCATTCTTCTGACCTTCTGGCCAACTTCATTTATCCAAATCTTTATAATAAATAGTCTGGTGGAATTTAGTTTTGTTTAATGCAGTAATTCCTTGCAATCTGCCATTGATCTGATGGAAATTGTTTGAAGATTGAATTTTACATCTATTTCAGTTTTTGGCAACTTGGAGAATTTTGGTCTAGGATGAGTGAATTCCTTGAGTTCAGTCGTCTCATGCTAAAATCAGTCTGGATGAGAAAGAAGTATATGTGTTTGGCCTTATTCAGTGTTATATACTGTATTTGGTATGGTCCTTCATAAATGAATGTGCACACACGCACACACACATACACACCATAAAAGCTTTAATTCATACATGAATAAAAAAGGTAAATGCACACCCAAGCCTGGCCAGAAGTTGTGCACAGAAGGACTAAGGAGGAGAAGCAAAGGTAAACCTGGGCCTTTATTGCTTTCTGTGAGCAAGGAGGTGTTAAAGTGAGGTAGCAGAAAGCACTTGGCAGGTGAGAGTTGGTAGTTCTCAAGGTTTGAGTTCCCAAGGTGTTAAATATGTGTAGGTTGGACAAACATAATCAAGAAATGAATGAAAAAGTATAAATTTCCCCAAAGCAAGAAAAATTCATAGGAACCACTAAAACTTTCTGTGGGGGCCAACATTTTTCTCCAAGTAAAAACTAAGTAGAAAATAATATATACTAGGCAAAAAATTCCTACTTTGATACAAGATGGTTGTTGTTCATTTCTACTGAGTGCAGAAATATTATTGAGATCTCCATAAACTCACTTAATCCAGCTAGTATACTCCAGAGTCCACAATTTAGTAAAATTCAGTTTTCTTTCAGGAAGGACTTTAGAATTGTGCTTACATGACCATAGAAGAATAAGTGAATACTTAATTTATATCCTACTGGCTTTTATAAACTTAAAATATTTATTTAACTACTTACAGTGCTAATTTCTATGAAAACAAGGTTGAGAATCAGCAGTCCAACTATGCATGGCCAATTGTGTTGTACCAGCTTGCTACCATTACGTTTACACTTCAAAATATGTTCTTTCTTCACTTCCTGATGTCCCCTCCCTCCTCCTTTCTCATTTGATAAAATCTTGCCTATATGTTAAAGCGCAAGTGGAAAGTTGTGGCTCCTCAGGACACTTTCTAGCCTAAAGAGTCAGATTTTCTGTGACCTACTGTCTTCATTGTCTTCCTAATTATACCTCTATCGTGTCACTAATCACAGTCTCTGGTTTATTTTTTCTCTTAACTCTTTTCTCTCTCAGCTCATGATCTCTTTTATGTCAGATGCCAACTCTTTGT
Organism: Dinomys branickii; assembly: GCA_004027595.1. Lineage (NCBI taxonomy): Eukaryota > Metazoa > Chordata > Mammalia > Rodentia > Dinomyidae > Dinomys > Dinomys branickii. Next base: position 64,523 of record PVLD010000123.1, on the reverse strand, counting down.
TAGAACCCGTGTGCAACAGAAACACAAGGAATGCTGGGATGAGGGAGTGACTGAGTGAAGGAAAGGCATGCTAGATAAAGATGCCCTCCGTAGAACAGAAGCCAACCCAGCCTCCCAGAATGAGGAGAACAACAGTGGAAAACAGGAAAGTGAATGAAAAAGTAACATGCTGAAAAACAAGAATCTCAGGCAAGAAGTTCTGGCTTTGTGCATGTGAACTTAAACTTTCTTATTTTAGCTTCATATTTACTGACAATTGCACAAAGATTTTCTCCATCTTCCTTACCTTATACCTTTTTAAGGACATGTTCCTATATAATAAAGATAATTTTGACAAAATTTCCCAAAACATGAATAGCACAGAGCAGTTCCATTTGATACGTTGGGAGCCTCAGTGTACGAAACAGTCGCCTAACACTGGGGAAATTGTGCAACTGTATAGTAGAGTTTCAGAAGACCAGGTCTCCTCTTCAAGCCAACACTATCCTTTGAGAGGGAAATGTGCTTTCTAAACGGATGTTTGTGAGCATGTTTTTGAACTATAAGATCAGGCTTCATAAATATATCACTGTGTTCTCTTCTTGCTGTGTTTATTCTGTTTGTTCACGCCAAGAGCTAGGACATAAAAGGATTCTTTCTCAAGAGACCGCATATTAGACAGGCATGCATCGAGTGCACAGAGCATTCAGACTGCCAGGAACAGAGCAAATACCTGAATGTATAGTTTGATTTCTTGGTTAATAACGTTTTACAGTTTCCTGCCTGCCCTTTCACAATAGGCATGCTTCGCAAACAGAGCGGAGCATCTATTAGAAGTGCTGTTAGGATAACAGGGGAGGTAGAGGGGCACAGCGCCAACTGGCCTCCATGCTGAGAACTGCATTTATAGACAGACAGCGGAGGTTGCCTCCTCAGGTCCTGTAAAACATTTTATCCAGACAAAATTCCAAAAAGAATGAGATGAGAAAAACCCACATCTAAGGTCTACGAATTTAAATAACCCTAGTGAATGGAGGGGTGGGAAGTGAGAATGGGTTGCTGAGACTTCTAGAAAAAAATACCTAAGTTACATCTGAATTTCCTACAATTTTCGGTTAGGGAAGAGCATGTTTGGAAGAACAAAGAAGCAAATTTCTAAAAAACTATTGATCTTCCAATTAAGGGATATAAAACTAGGATAGGGATAGAAGAAAATATGCCTGACCATCACCCATTACTTTAAGTCAAAAGAATTTATATGATGTCCAGAGACCCTACAGATCCACAGGTCAATACAATTTTTAATTATATGAAGAAATTTTCCTTTGCACTCTCATTTATCAAAAGTAAAAAGGGAGGTTTTTAGCCACTCAAAAGCTATGCAAGGTGCAGTATCAAAATACACTGAGTGCAGAAGACATGATAATTTAAAGGTCAGATATTAAAGAGATGGGATTATATATATAATTATATTTATGTATTTATAATATATATTATATATAATTATAATTATATATATAATCCCATCCCTCTATCTATCTATCTATCTATATATATATATCTTGCTTCATGAACTTAATATGTTCTACGATTTTGAAGAAGATGGCTGCATTAGTGTGTATTTTAGGAAAGATCACCGTAGTCATATTTGTCAGAATTTGCAAACAAAATCAAAATTTTGTAAACCCTTTCCTTTGCAAATCATACTGTTTTCAAAAAAAGCATTTGTGACTCAAGGTGCTACTGCATATTTTTTTCATTATTTCTCTGCTCTTTAAAGTGAATTAGTATAATTACATTCATAACATGTCATTTAACATGTAATTATCAGTATCATACCTCAATTAATAAGTACATATTTCAAAAATCTGCTTCCATTCTTACTGTGGTAAATATTGGTCCGTACTAGTGATTGCGTGCCTTTTAGAGATAAACACCTAAACTACAACCTCAAACCCACTCATTGACTGCTCAGTGCTAACACTGAAATTCCCCCTGAATCCTGAGATATTAATTTAGAAAAAAAACCAATTCATACATTAGCATATTTTGTCTTAAATGAGAAACAAAACACTTGGCATAGGTTCACCACCACTGGTATAAACCAGAGTTGCAATCAACAGTGTGGAGAATCCATCATTTTTAGCATGCAAAGGTGTCCCAAAGGCAAAACTGTTAGAACCGTGAAGTTATACCATCTTGTCTATCTTAGTAAATGTCTTTGTTACTCTCCTAGTCGCTCAGGTTAAAAATCTGGGAGTTGTGTTCCACTGCTCTTTTTCACCTTTTCCTCTGTTTCTCTTGTATTTCTAAAGTCTGTAAATTCCAGGAACATAATATATATCCTTGAACTATGTGCTACTTTTCATCCATTCTCAACTGCCTTAAGTTTTAAAATCTTATTGTCCTCAGTGACAACTGCCCCACAGTGACCTCCTGGCTTCCTTTTACGGTTCCCCCTTCCAAACCAGTCCTTTATTTTGCTAAAGGAACATTATCTAATAGATGCTATGGCTTCAGTTGCCAGGTCTGAGGAATGTGTCATGGAGGTGTCACAGCGTTTGAGACTTGAAAATTAATCATCAGTGTTGAAAGGGAGAAGTAATCCTCAAAATGAAAGAATATTTACATGAAAATCTATAGGCTGTCATAGCAACTAATTCAATTTAATTAGTTATAGAAAAGCAATATAGTATTTAACTAGGGATCTGGAGGCAGTTTAATATTCATCCTGCCTGTGTCCCAAGCTTCCTCTCATACATTTCCCATCCATCTGTCATTACTGGGGCAGTTGTTCTTAGAAAATGAGAAGTTCCTTTCCATTTCTGAATTCACTTTTGATTCCAAGAGTCTGAACGGATCTCCAAACTCTTCTCAAGGTACATTCTTTGCAAATATTTGGTCTCAAGAAATTATTCCCTGTACTTTCCCTCCCTTTTCTTTTCTCTCTCCTCTCCTTACCTCCCCTCCCCATCCCTTCCCTGCTCCTATGTGTTTTTTCCATTGAAAGCTCTTCTAGATTATTCTCTAAAGAACGTTTTCCTTAAGTTATTCCATGACCGTAAAAGGCTTACTCTTTCATTACCATTTTTTATAATTGCCTATATCCTCCAGCAAAACATAAGGCATCCAGAGTAGGAAACAGTGATGGCTCACACGTGTGCCTGTGGGAACAAGGGGCAACAAGGGGTAGAGATACCTAGTACGAGCTCCTGACTGGCCACAGAAGACTGACTCCCATGTAACTGGCGTGCTACCTTAGTAGCCAAGGATTCTGGGCCTCAAACTTTTGCATCTATAAACAGGGTAAATGTATCAGTTACTTTATAATCAGACAATGACATTTAGTGGACAAAAATACAAATATCTGTTCACAGGAAGCTTATGTTTAATTACAAAAGTTGATACTTAATAAGGAAAGAGTATAATATATGAGACTGGTGATAAAAGCAAGACATCTAAGATGTCCTACATTTAGTTATAAAGGCTGGAGAATAGAGGGGAAGAACCAAGGCAAATTAATGTTAACCAATGCCAATCAAACCGACAGAAAGGGTTTTTCTTGAAACCTTGACTTAAATTCTATCATACCCACCATAAGGTCCATTGAGCCCTGCTGACATATGAACTTTGTAGACTATGAATTTCAGTAAATGCAGAAACAATTGCCCCTTACGTACTGCCTTCTAGTCAAAGCTTTTTCACTCTGCTTAACCCTGCTTGTTCTGCCTACAACCTGTGCATGTTACAATGCTTTCCTTTTGCAGAGTTTATAAAATGGCCTTAGTTCTGGTGCAATGGATATAATCTGACTGCTCTCTAGCCTTGCTGTTGGTGTCTGATGGACTTTTTCCCAGTACATGGTCCTTTCTGTTTTTGGCTACCATCAATAATGGCGCAATAAAGCTTTACTTTAGAAATTCCTTAGTCTGGAGAGTTGTAGCATTTACAACAGGACAAACAAAGCAGGAAATAAGGATAAGCAAAGCTGGGGTAGGTGGATGGGAAACTGTAATTTTAAATAGGGTATTCAGAGAAGGCAAAAAGATAAATTAAGTAACAAGCAGTTAGATTTATTGACTCTTCAGAGTCTCAGGAACCAAATAAGAATGAACAAGGACTTAGAGGAAAGAGGATTCAATAAGAGTGGATATAAAGCATAGGCAGGGACTAGCCATTCAATCAACAGTAGCCATTTTTTTCAGTCAGTCTATTAACTGAAAAAGAATAGAGGATGCCATGCATGTTTCATCAGACCTGGGGAGAGCCTCTTCCTCATTTAGATAATCTTTTAAAATGGTTTTGGGGTAGTAGGGCTTTCTACTCAGGCTATTCAAGAACTTCATTCTTGTAAGTGCTGCTAGGAGGACATACCATGAAAACCAGCTAGCTAAGGTCATGGAATTCTCTAGTTTCCTGGGAAGATGGGATGATTCTGATCTACTCTCTATCAATGAGAAAAAGCCTCAAGGTTGGTCTGAGAAGGATTGAATGGCTTCCTCATCTCCTGAGTTGAACAAATTAATAAAACCACCCAAACTAACAGTGGCTGTATATTTTGAAAGATGTATCAGTATTCCTTGCAATAACTCTGAGATAAATACTATTATTATGCCATTTTTCACAGCAGGAAACTGGGGCTCAAAAATTGAAGAGTGCAACAATAGGTAGTTAATGAGGTCGCTGTTATTGTGAACACTGGGCTACAAAGCTTCTGCGTTATTTCATGTTGCTGAAAAACCCTGATGAGAAAGCCGTGCCCTACTGACACAGCTGCTGGAGAGGAATGGAGTTACCTCCCACTCTCCTCCGCCATCCCCTACTTGGCTTCTGGATATTTTCAAGGAAAGCACAAAGAATGTGTGGAGTGTGTAAAAGTGGATTCTCTAAAGCACCCACAAAGGTCCCTGACCATTCTAGGCAACGTCTACAGGATGCCAAGCGTGGTAACTGATGGAATGACTTTCTTTGTAACAATGACCAACCCTTAGATCCTTGGCTTACCCATCCCCCGTCTTCCAAATTCCCCAAATGTTTCTATGCTTATTTGTGGATGCCTCCATCAGGAATTGTCATCTGTGTGGCTTGGTAAGTGGTCCTGTGCCTCTCTCAACCCTCCATACGATGCCAGATGCCAACACCGTATCTTGGAAGGTATTTCATTTATGTTTACAATGTTACTCTGAGATAAGGAATAAACATGAAGAGTCTTTTGTTGACTCTTGTCCGGGTTTGGATGTATTTTCTAGAAATGTAACAATTACAGGACCTAAATTAATATTTTGATGCTCTTTATGACATACAATGGCTTTAAAACAAGAAACATGTATCAAAAGGAACAGTTAATGCTTAATTTTCTTTTTCTTGACCAATTTTACATGCTTTTATCTGGTAATCAAAGCTAATTTGAAGACAGCAATATCCAATATAACAGCCATTGTTGAATTGCATCATTTTGTTTAGTGAAACTCTGTATCATTTCTAATATTTTTATTACTCGTTGTTGTCTTTAATTGTTTCATCAGGTTTTCATTCTTACATCTGGTAATCTGAGCAACTTTGTTGAAGATGGAAATATGTAATATAACAACCATTTTTAATTCCTATCATCTTGTTTTGAAACTGTGTATTGTTTGTTATTTTTGTGTTGTTTTGTTTTTGTCTTTCTTATTATTTTTCCCTTTAAGATAAAAAATTAAAAAGTAGGAAAAACAGTAAAATAAAATAAAATAAGAAACACAACAGTTCCTGGAATGAAACTGTACTTTGGTAACTCATGACAGCAGTAAGACAAAGTCTGATTAAGGCTATTGCATTTGATCTTCTCTAAATCCTGTGAATATCTTTAGAAATTAAATAAATGCAGCACAATAAAATAAGAAAAAAATTCTTCACAAGAATTCCAAGCTTAGGAAGTAAAATTAGGATGGGTTTTAGGAAACAGTCAATGTTTTCTTGCCTATAAAAGGTGGCAATCAGATAGCTCAAACTAAGAAATAAAGGGTGCATTATAAAGTGCTTTATTTCCTATTATTCTGACATCATACATATGGGTTTCTATATAGTTTTCAAAATAATTCAATTTCCTCTTTTTACTGTTCTTGGGCAGAAAATTTAATGATGGCATGAACCCCTGGGTCACCAAAATAGGTAAACACACCAGGCTTAAAATAATGACAAGAGATACGTAAAATAAAAAGACATGGTGGAAAAAGGACTGACAGGAGCATGGGATATAATAGACAGAGTGAAAACTTGCACAGTGTCCGAGGGAAGAAGGCAGTTACAAAGAAAGATTCCCATGAAAAAAGGGGTGGAGAGGGAGGAAGAACATGGATCTTTGCTCTGGAAAAATTTTTGTCTATGCTGAACTGTGAACAACTGAAAACTGCCAATAAATGGGCCGTTTTTACCCCCTTACACTCCTCTTGCTGTCACTGTATGTAATCTACTAAAAGAGGATGTATGTTTTGCTCGTGTTCTATTTCTTTTTGTTTTGCTGAGTTTAATGCATAAAGGGAGGCAGACAGTAAAATCAGAGCGATCTAGGTTCAAATTAATTTTCTCTATTTCAGTACTCATTAGGGTGCCTTACTCTGAGTCTTACTTTGCTTTGCCAAACGGAGTTAATTATGTTCCCGTACATACCATGTCTGCTGTGTGATATCAGTGACTGCCATGCGCGTGTAGCCATAATAACATCTTAAATTTAAAATAAATTACTTCTGTCTGAGGAAAAGGAAGAAAATAATGTAATGTGAGAATACTGCTGGCATGAGGGTGTTAACTTACGAATGTTTTTAAAGTTCAGCATAAAAATTTATATTGCAAAAATAATGGAAATGTATCTATAAAAAGGTTTACATTTAATTTACATATTTAAGATAAATATTCATTACTGCATATATTTAAAAGTCAAAATACACCAAACATTTTTGTTTTTATATTTTATCCTGAAGTACTTCACTTTGAAGTAACTGTCTCTACCAGATTCTGGGTATTTATTACATCACAGAAGATTAAAGTCTTGACCTCCACTTCCCAGGCAGTGAGTGCAACTGAGTTTTGTTCCTTCTAGGGATGAAGTAAAGCGCACTGCTGATATTGTAGATCCAACACTCACAGCCGGAATTTGGGGAGTGATCCTAAGTTCCCAGATACATATGGTAGACAGTTCATCACTTTACTAAAAAGTGGATCATTTTTAGACAGATTTCAAGGCTGGTGAGAAAGTGAATCGTGGAATTTCTGTAAGAGCTTACCAGCAGAGGGACTAGCAGACACATCTCAAAACAATTTTACTGTTCTCTCTTTAGTACCATTTACTCATTTTATGGAGAAAGTCATATGCTAGATATATGTTCATGAGTCTGAGGATCAGTAAGTTCCAGGAAAGAATCATTCACAAATGTTGAAATTTGACTGTACCTTTAAAAATTATGGATATTTGAAATCTCTTGCCTTAAAAGAGTCAGAGCAACACATCAAACTTATTTAATGTTCTTTTAAGTTGCAAAATGTAATCCTTAATGGCAGGGAGGGCATTCTTACAATCAAGGAAGAAAATGTGCTGTACTGTGTGACACGTGTAGATGCTGTTGAATATGGGCCAAAGAATATCAACTGTAATACCTCGCTGAACATTTTTTGGCATGAAAAGTTTCATTTTACCCTGATAAAAATGTCTGAATGCCATGAAAGCAATGAAACAATATGTTCTTATCATCCAGATTTCCTCTGGGATTAAAACAGGAGTAAAGTAAGAATTGCTTTTTATTAAATTGTCGTATTATGTCTTATGAAAATTAATTACCCCTTGAGAAGACTTGATGCGAAACACATATATGTTTCCTATTTCCCACATAGCATCTTTCCAAAAATTAATTATAGCCAATAGTTTCAATTTAAAAAGGAATAATTAAAAGAAGTGTGGGGGAATGAAGAGATAATGATGTCATTTTTAAATTAACTGAAGCATTTAGAATTAAGGCATATTTCTTAGAGTTTAATTTCTGTTAAAATTAAATAGCTTCCATACATGAATATTCAATATTTACATTAAATCTGATTTTGAATGTTATAGTCTGAGAAATAAGTTTAATTGGTCATTTCTCTTAGTTCTTTAGAAGAATCATTCAACTGAATAATTTATAAAAACAAATGAAATATTTTAGGTGAGCAATATTTTAAAATTGATAACAATGAGCAGAAATACAGCCATCTGCTAAGTTTTGTCTATGTGAGGGTTCTTGCTAAGGTCATAAACAAGGTATTCTACAGTTACTAAGGTCATTGGGTGCTCTAATTAAATTAACACACTGGAAATATAGAATCCTTATAATGACTTTTAGTGTTATAATGACAAAGTTCTGGAAGATGATGCGATATCAGTTACATATGTATTTATACAGGCGAGGGCATAGAAGCACACATACACTCTCATTAGAAATAATGACCCAGCATTGAGTCATGAGACTAATTCTACCCATCACCAGACACAGTAGGATTCTCACTCATTCCAGTAATGATGCCTGAAAAGATGAACACGTGCAGATAAACAACATTTCCATATTTGGTTAAGTAAATTTAAGTACCAAGGAAAGGTTTGAGTCAGCTTCCACTGGTGATCCATGTGCCTGCTCTCTTGCCCTTGAAAACTCCTTCAAACTGCATTGCTGTAAGTCTGCCCTGTTTGATCCTACTACTCCCAAAATGGGTGGGACAGAACTACTGGAGATCAAGCACAGAATAATTTACGTAAAATGCTTTTTGCTATTAAGCTAGCTCTGTTCTAGAGCAATAACTTCTTACAGCTCTGATTTGCTCCATTTCTAGGAGTTTTTCCCTCCAGAATGACAGAAATATATTAGGTAGAAGTGGAGAGTCATTGAAAAATGACAAACTCACGTACCAGATAACACTGCGGCTAAAGAAATAAACAAACAAATTAGATCTTGTTAAATTCAACCCTAAATATAGGCAAGATTATATTAATAATTATTATATTAATAATTATTATATTATTATATAATATAATTAATATATTAATTATTATATTAATTATTATTATAATTAATTATTATATTAATTTGCCACTCAAAATGCAAATTAAGACAACACTGCTATCCCATCTTACTTCAGGAAAGATGGCCATTATCAAGAAATCAAATAATAACAAACGCTGGAGAGGTGGTGGGAAAAAAGGAACACTTCTACATTGTTTGCGCGAATGTGAGGTATGAGGTCCACTCTGGAATCAGTATGGACATTCCACAGAAATTAAAACTAAGAATTCTATTAGTCTCTGCCCTTTCCCTTCTAAGTATCTTCACAGAAGACTTGAAAGACATCACTTTGCAGTGATACAGATGTACTCATGTTATAAAACCATAATTCATAACAGCTAAATCTTGGAAGCAGGCTATATATCCATTACAAATGGATAAAGAATGAATGGTATTTATACATAGTGGAGTATAACTCCACCATAAAAAGATAAAACTGAGTCATTCATAGGAAAATGAAAGCATATTAAGACCACAATATTAAGTGAAATAAATCAGACGTGCAAGATTACCTATCACATGTTTTCTCTTACATGAGAAATGCAAAATATAAAGAACAAAATAAAAGGTAGATAATAAGAAATAGGCCCTAGATCTTTGCAAAAGGGACCAAGAGGTAGAGGAAGTAAATGGGCACGTGTGTAGAAGGAGATGGGATAAAACACTTATGTAATTATGTGCATGTACCAACTCCTCCACAAAGTACAATCATGTACTACAACCATGTATCAATAAAAGTAAAAATGAGAAAGGGATTAACATCCCATTCACGAATATAAAAAAAGAAAACATGAAAAACCCAATTTATTTGTGGCAGTTTCCATGGCAGAGAAAATGAACAATACCACACTCCTGTGACAGGTCACAAAGGTTTTCCAAAGAATGAACCTTATGTGACTGCACAGACTTCAGTAGCCACAGCAAACACAGGGCTAGGCTGAGGGACAGTGGAACGAGGAAGTATGATGCGCTCCCTGGGATTGGGGCGGGCAGGAAATGGTAGATAATGATGCAAATCGCTACAGACTTGGTCTGTCTGCTTCAGGAGTCACAAACATTGCTGAGCACCAGGAATCCAGTCCTAGGCTTATAGGTCTCAGTAGGTTGATAAAAAAAATAAATAAATAACAAAACACACCATAATTGTCAACAGAAGCCAGCACAGCTCAAGAATAAAAACTTGAAGTTGATGCAGACCTGTCTTTCAAAGAATGTGCATTGACTTGACCCATTTTTCCCATTTAGTCAAACTTGCAGGTCAGATTCTTTACAGGAATCAGAGTTTAATTTATGGAGCATCATTTGATCTCAGCTGCACGTGAGACCCATGAGCGGTTATGTCAGTTCTCATCTGTCTGCCATTATTATGTCTTTTCTTTCTTCCTGTGCTTCTTATCCCCATGGAACAGACCCGAGCCAATAGCACTGTTAGATGTGAGTTTCTGCTTTGGAAGTAACTCCCAAGTGTCACATGTCAAGACCAGAAAATTAAATTAAATTAACAGGGGCCCGCTGAGCATTATAGCTCATCCTCTCTGCATCAAAATTTAATAAATGAAGATTTACATATCCAGATACAGTTATTTGCCTAAAATTGTATATACTTATTTTATATCATGTGGAGTTTAAGTATAAAGTTTCAGATCCTATAACTGTGAAACTGAAGTGAAATGGAAAAGGTCACAGTTCTATAACCATGTCAGCTCTTCTGCCCAGCCATCTCCTAAATACAATGACTCTCCCCAGGAAGGCGCTCTGCTCTACTGTGTTTTTAAAAATTCTGTTGTAACAAATCAATGTGCTGGGGGAATTTCAACTTTCCTTCAAGTCTTGCACATGACATGACACTAAGAGCATGAATGGCTGTGGGAAGACATCTTACCTGAACGGGATGAAGAGAGATTGATGTATGGAAAAATACTTCGCTTGCTATTATCTAAAGTTGATGGTACTAATGGTGGCACAAGTCTCTCAGTGAACAGAAACACAGGAACACATATATATATATATATATATATATATATATACATATATATATGTATCAGGCATTTCACCCATTGACATTGTACAATTACTGGATATATATATATATATCCCAGTAATGTTGCTAAAATATACAGGATGTGTAAGAGATCAACACTGTTCCTACAACCGGTATTATTCATATACACTATAGATAGATTTCATATTATAAACATCACTGGAATGAGACTTACCCCCTTCACCTGAGTTTTACCTTAAAGATCACTGTTGAGATTCTCATTTTCTCTCCCCCTTCCTGTGCCATGCATGTTTTCACCCTGCTCTATCCCAGTGAGCATTTTGAAGTTCTAACCCTGACATAATCACATAGGAGGTAGTTTCTTAGGGAGCCACTTAGCTCACCTGATGGGAAATTGGAATCAAGATATATAGAGACCAAATAAAATATTCTTTACATAAAATTAACCTGCTTAATTCTTTCTCTTGTTCTGAGGACACGATAGAGAACACAGAGGCCTGGGAAAGGGAGGTGGTTTCAATATTCACAGTAGAGTTTTATGCTTGGATTTGTTTCTACTGCTGCCAGTAGATACACTTGCTCAAAAGTATCTTACTGTATCTATAGAAGTCATCTTTTTAAAAATACAAACCCACTGGAAGCCCTCTACTTGATGGTTGAATAGCTTTCACGTAAAAGTGCATCGATTTGGGCTCAATCAGAAATAAACTACCTAGCAAACTGTACATACCAAGAACACCTTTGTTCCCAGCTGTTAGTGAATCAGTCCCTGGTATAATGCTGTCTGGAGTGTGACGTCACAGGAAATCAGGCAGCAGCGGTGTGCGTGGACCACACACGCCCGCAGCAGTACCTCCCTTTTTATCTAGAGTGTAGTCCACTCCACGTTCCCATTTCATTTCAAAGGAAGACCTAAATTACACAAGGAAGGGTTTCTGATCTTTAGAATTTACCAGAGACTTCAAAAGCTCTGATCCAATAGTGTCACATTGCCTTGACATCTATGCCGATATATGCATAGTGCATAATTAAACGAGGAAGCTGAATTTTTATTTACAGTGCTAAAAGTTTACTTTATTTTCCTAAGAAGCCGAAATGGAATCACTTGCTAAGCCCCAAATTCTCGATAGTATTTTCCACAGAACTGTAATCCTTTAGACTGGTTCTTTCCAGGCTGTTCCACAGAATGCTGGTTCCCAGCTTTGCGATCTTCTCCCTTTTTCTGCTATGTTCTCCTCTAACCTCTTCTTTCCTCCACTCTGTCCTTCACCTCCCGCTTCCATCGCCTGCCTTCCAAGAAATCTGTCTGAGCTACAAATCATCACAGCTGGGTTAGGCCAGTCTCCTCGTTGCTTCCAGAGCACCATGCATGCCCTTTTACTATAGAATTTTGAAAGGAAAATGTTCAGAAAAATTAAATTTAGCAGAGTTTATTTCAGCCAAGAGAGATTCATGAGTTGAGCAGCACTGAGAAGCAGATGAGTTTTGGAGCACAGTGTCCTGCAGCAGAGAAAAGTAGTGTTTAGATGGAGAGAAAAAAGAAAATGAGTGACTTGAAGAAACTGGTTGTTTAAATATGTTTGGACATTTGCCTATATGCACAGTGTCAGGTCATGTGGCAGCCTGGGATTGGTGGAGGCTGGCCCTCTAGGAGGGCCTATGACTCCGCTTTTGTTTTAAGAATATATTCTGAATGTGGTCGCACCTTGTTTACTCAATTAGCTTGAGGTCCCTTCATATGGATTCCATGTATAGACAACTGTTTCTTCTTCCTTGTTTTATTAGTATGTTTGTGATACACAATGTGTTTACTGTATATCACAAACATACTAATAGCACACTAATAGCACACTAGTAGCACACTAATAGCACATTTCATCCTTTTTCCTTCTCTTTTCCTTCCCTACTTTCCCTTCTCCCAGACCCGGATTGAAGTACAGAGGGAGTTTTCTGCCAATTTAATAGTACTCATCCCAGAGTTTGCAATTTACAATTGTAATTATATGCTCTGTCTCTCCTACCACTCAGAGTATAACATAGCGCCAGGTACTTGGCCCGAGTCTGGCAGAGGCCTGCTGCGTGAATGAAGGAGTACTGACGTGGTCCACAGTTCCGCTTTCAGACAGCTCCTTCTATAAAAGGTATATACATTTCATGAAATAGGTGTTTAAATTTTTTACATTTAGTTTCTTCTTACAATTATGCACAGTATACAAGATGCTCTCCCAGTAATTTCACAATATTGATAAAGGAGGGAGAAGAATATAACGTCAGTAAATTTTAAAAGTAGAGTCTAACTTGTGAATGATAAAATGTAGAAATTCTGCTGTGCCAATAACACAGGCCCTACTTCCGGTAATATTTAGGTGGCAAGGCATAGGTGAGTGGAGACCGAAAAATGTAAATTCCTGATTAACTCAGGGACTGGGTATCTGTGGTAATTTTTATGTTTTTCTGGGTAAATATACTGATTATTGAGCAATCTCTTCTGGAATTCTCTCTACTAGCCACTTACCCTCTAAGTGGGACTGTCCTATGCAACTACTTGTATTCAGTCTACTCTGGAGAAGATTGTCATCACTAGAGAATTTAATTGCTAGTTTGGAACCTTCTAGTTGTATCTTATCACAGCAGTCCCCAACCTCTGTGGCACCAGGAACTGGTTTCAGGGAAGACAAGTTTTCAGTGGAACAAGGAAGGGGTGTGGTTTGGGGGTGACTGAAGTGCCTGACATGGTGCATTTTATTTCTATTATTCTCTTACAACATAAGAAATAATTATGCAGATCACCATAATGTAGAACCAGTGGAAACCCTGAGCTTGTTTTCCTGCAACTAGATGGTCCCACCTGGGGGTGATGGGAGACAAAGGGTGTTGCTCACATATGGTCTGCTCTGTGATCTCATATGGTTGCTGTCACTGAAAAACCCATTCTTCATAAAGATAGAATGGAGAAATGGTAGCAGGATTTTCAGTGCTTTTGAAGAATTCTCAGCATATTCCTCCTTGACTTTAGTGCAGAACCTCTGGAGGGTTGAAGTTGTCTCTTTTTTTTTTTTTTTTTTGCGGTACTGGGGATCGAACTCAGGACCCTGCGCTTGCTAGGCAAGCGCTTATTCCACTGAGCTATATCCCCAGCCCCTTGAAGTTGTCTCAAACACAATTGTAAGGCCACCTTTATGTGCAATCTCAAGCAGCTGATCCTCCTCTACCTGAAGAAAACTGATTGACCTGGCTTATTCACAAATGAGTTGTGGATCAACTCCTTCCTATCTTGGTGGTCCTTTGTAATTGGAAATTAATGTTCACAGTCTTTTCATAGCTAACATAGGTGATCATGGAGCATCTGTGCCTGGTTCAGTCTCTTTGAAATTTCCTGCTAAATTTTACAACTTGTCAAAAATATCTTGCTCACTTAACACCTCCATAATTGCAGTTTGGCTTTGAATGGAGCCCCATATTCTGATGACTTGAACACATCTGTTCTCCCCTGAATGACAGATTCAATTCATTAAACGGGTTGACTATGTCACACAAGTGAGCTAATTTTGAAACCCATTCTATGTCACTGAAATGACCTAACAGCGCTTTTTCTAAAATTTTGGTGGTGGTTCTCATAATTCAAAAACCCAGGCCACTGATCTACCTTTAAAAAGCCATCTCCCAATAATAAATAGAGAAGGCAAATGTGCTCAGTGTCAGTCTCCTTGCAGAGCCACACAGACAGATGTGAATTAAGGGCTTTAAATTGATCCTTGTAACCATATACTAAAAAATGTTGGTAAGACATTTCTCAGATAGCCAGCATTTTTCTACGGGTGACAGAATGCACAGATTCATATTCAGTGGGGACTTCGTTGACCAAATACTGAAACTGGACACCTTGTCCCATCACAGCAGTCACTCCACCATGCATATCCCAATAGAAAATGACCATTCCATTTTCTTGATAGATAATCACTTAAAGACTTGAACATCTCTGAAGCTCTGATGCTTAGAATCTTCTGCTGTCTTTTGACTTCAAAGAAGCTTTCCAGGGATGTTTTGTTTCATTTTGTTTTTAGTCATTTCAGCTAGGATGAGCTTGTGAGCTTCCCAAACTGACTGAGGCAGTAGAGAGAGTGGGAAAGAGACCCAGGTAACAAAAGTGTACATAACACAGCCTCATGCATATGCTCCCCAAAATATGTTGTACAAAAACAAGCATTGTGTCCTGTTATCAACGTCTGTAGGCTTCTCAACCTGGATTTCCTATCACATGACTCACTAAAACCCTCCCACAACTGTGCCTTAGTATTTTGTTACAGTATTTCATCAGTTGATGCAGTTTTGGTGCTGGCAAAAAGGGAACATGTGCCACCTTTTGAACTTCAGTCTCTCCCAGAAGTTCATAACAAATATCCTTAGAAAGAGACAATAGTAAAGGCCTTTCTGGCTTTAGGAATACAGTTATCTATGAAGGAAGATGATAGCACAGACACATTGGTTGAAATGCTGGATTTCAATAAGATCTTCTGTTCACTATCTTCACATTTTTGTCTTCTGAAAAACTCCAAACCTTGTCTTTCAACAGAGATACTTGTTCACCACGAGACAAAGCAGTCCTGAAGGTTTCCTGATGTCCTTGAACAGCTCCTCACCATTTATGATACAAACTGATCGTGGACAATGTTAATCAGCTGTTGCAGTGAACCTTTAATTCAAGAAGGACCCTTGGTATTTTATTTCAAACGCAGTTTTCTTTTATTGCCTGGCTTAGAGTCTTCTGCTGTTTTTCAATTTCAAAGAAGCTCTCCAGTGATGTTTGTTTCATTTTGTTTTTACTCATTTCAGCTAAGATGAGCTTGCGAGCTTCCCAAAACTGATTGAGGCATTAGAAAGAGTGGGAAAGAGACCCAGCTACATGAGTGGCATAAAATAACAGATGGGACATGTGTAGACTGACATAAGTGTCACAGTCTGACTTAAAGACTGTTGCAAATGCACCTGCATGATGTAGGTCCATCAACTCACTTCCCACTGTAAAGGCTGCCACCAGATGCAGCTTGTCACTTGTGATAGGCTTCTGATACGAGTCTGCAAGTGATTGATTCTGGTCCCTGTGCAGTTATAGTTGCAGTGCCTCAACCGTAACATCACTACTCTGCACCCCCCTTAGACCATCGCGGTGGATTCTCACAGGACTGCATGCTTATTTCCTGCAAGTGCAGTACACGGTAGGGTTTGAGCTGCTAAGAGAGTGCAGTGTCCCTGGTGACCAGGAAGGAAGTAAAGGTGACAACGCACTTGCTCCTGTGCTGCCTACCTCCCACTGCGTGGCCTGCTTCCTGAAAGGTCGGGCTCAGTCGTCTCACAGAGTCTCTGCTTTAACCAGTAATGCTCAAGAAAATGGAGAGGGCACCAAACATCCTTGGGGTCTCGGATCCAGAACAAGCACCCTATTAGCATCCACAACCCTGGGATACGTAGTTTGAGTGTGAAGTAAGCCGATGTCATCGGGTTCCTTATAACTTTCTCATAACCTAGTGCAGGCTGACTAACAGAATCCTTTGCTGTGAGTTGCTCAAATAGGAACATGGTGTATCTCTGCTTCTGAGGAGAGGCAACTGGCAATTACAGAAGAAATTATCACCAGTAGATCAATTCTGCACGTGTCAGACAGTGTAAACTCTTCATGACAGTCACTCCCCACAAATGCTTCTTGTGGTAAATGCCAAGTTTGTGTGTACACTTATTTCCCTATATGTCTTTATGAGGTGATCAAATATTTGGTGAATGCTGCTGATGAAACGCCATGTAAGGGAAGGGCAGGCTGCACATGCACCTCCCTCATCAGATTTGGCACTGAGAGATTTCTGGTGCTTCCTATAGGAAAAAAAAATGGCCATTCCACGATTTTAATCCATTCAGAACACTGAGGCAGCCAAGACAGCACAACTCATACAGTTATGAAAGAGGGCTTCTGGAAGTGCCTCGGAAAGCGGCAACAATGATAGGGTGTGTTTAAGTGGTGGGGAGGAGTAGAAAGAAGGTAGGCAATGGCAATGTGCCTTCTCCTGTAATAAGTCTTTAAAAAGTCAATCATTAACCATATTTTCATCACGTTATATAACTGTTTTCCCACCTAAGCCATTAGTTTACTAATGCAATGAGACTCACTCAGGTACAACCCAACACCCTGCCCTCCGTCCCACTGCATCACCACCAGCAGCACCGAAACAACCAGAAATCAAAACAAAAAACCCCAAAGCACTGATATCGCCAAAACTAAAGCCATCTCCTAAAGTAGTTGTGTTAATAGAGATTGGGAATAACAACAGGTGAACCTCAGCCTCACTTGGTGCATGAGTTTTCATTACTTTGATAACAAATCATCACATCCAT
The DNA here is from genome assembly GCA_004027595.1 of Dinomys branickii. NCBI lineage: Eukaryota > Metazoa > Chordata > Mammalia > Rodentia > Dinomyidae > Dinomys > Dinomys branickii. Next base: position 47,093 of record PVLD010000123.1, on the reverse strand, counting down.
AGGCTTAAGCAACACAAACTTTCTATATTTGGAAGTACAAATTGAACTGGATCCCACTGGACTAAAATAAAGGTGCTGACCTGACTATTTGTTTCTACTGGCCCTAGGAGACAATTCATTCACTCACATTTAAGCTGCTGAAGAGCTTTCATGTTCCTTAACTGACAGTCTCTTCCTTTACCCTCAAAGCCAGTAACATTAGCCAATGTTTTTCACACTTTTCTCTGTTTCTATACCATATGGTCCCCTTTCCCTTTAGAAGCCCTTGGGACTTTATAGGGTCTGAACAGGTGATCCAGGATCGTGGCCCTATTTCAAGGTAAGGTGATCAGCAGCCTTACACTTACCTGCAGATAATTCTCCTTTGCCTTGTACAGAAGTCACAGATTCACAGAATGCGGAGATCGGGACAGAGCCAGCTTTGGGGTGAGAAGCTTTGAATCTGCCTAGAGCGTGGGTGCAATCTGCGAACCACGGGCGGCTGCGTACTCATTCTGAACCTCACATGTGACATAGTACAGTAGCTATTTTAATACAACCCTACTTAATAGAGTCAACACATACTTTCCTTGAAAAAGGTAATCTGAGCTTCATTTATAGAGTAAGAAACATGTTAAAAACAGCCCACACCATTTCTAGTCTTTAAAACACTAAGTTAAAAGACAGTGTACTACTTTTAATTATCTTAACTAAATTAACATTTTAATCAAAAATATATGCATAATCATATAATAAAATGATGGGTTATTTACATTTATTTCTACAAATAAATTCCATTCATAATGAGCTTCTATCCTGGGGAAGGCTGAATAAATAACTAACTCACTGGTGCTTTCAATGCACCACTTTAATGAAAAAATTTACAGTAGTAACTGAAATGCTTAGACCCAAGAAAACATATGTTCTGGAGCTGCTAATCTGTGGATGATGTTTTCAGCAGACAGTAACTTCTACCGCTTCAAGTTGAAGTGAGAGGGATTGTTTCCATATACCATTGTTCTACTAGTCGGTTGCCCAAATTATCCTTTAAGAATAAGCTAAAATGTAGTGCAAATCAAAACTACAGTGATACATCCCATGCCTGTTATAACTGCTGTCATAAAAGAGATAAGCAATAAATGATAAAAAGGATTTGGAGGAAAAGAAACTCATAGGCTGCTGGTAGGAAACTAAATTGATACATCCATTGTGGAAAATGATATGCAGATTCATCAAAATACTAAAAATTGACCTTCGATCTGATCTAGTAATTTCTCTCCTAGGTATATAACTAAAGGAGATAAAATATATATACCAAATAATTCATATACTGAAATTTATTTCAGCACTATTGTCATTAGCCAAATTTTGGACACTGTTCGCCAAATCACTAGATCAGTGATGGTGAACCTTTTTGGAGACCAAGGGCCCAAAACCCAATCCTGAACCCACTTAATTATCAAAAACTGCTAACACTGCAATTAAGCCTTAATACTGAGGTTTTAGTTTAGAAAAATTAACTTACACATTAACACCTTTTGTCATAAAATCAAAACAATAATGTGTGACAGGTTCCCCACCCGTGCATTAGCTAAAGAAACTGTGGCATATTTTATCACCATGGAATACTGCTCTGCCATAGAAATAATGAAATCCTGCCATGCAGCAAGATGGACAGAAATGGAGAACATTATGTTGAGTGAAGCAAGCCAGACACAGAGAGACAAATATCACATGGTTCTTCCTGATTTGTGGAAACTACTGGTCAGCCTTGTAGAGCAACAGAAGGAGAAGCAGTCACAAGAGTGGAGGAGGAGACAGGCACAAATGGAGAAGCATTTCTGGGGCCTGGAGAGGGTGCTGGGAAAAGGTGGCAGAGCAGGAATCAAGGGTGGAAGATATATTACTGCAGCTCCACAGAGACTGATGGGGGTCTATGAAGGGCCTGGGCCCAAGACAGAGTGGGAACAGACATGAGGCAAACCAGGCCCAGGTTGAGGACCAAGTTCATTGCAAGTAGGCCCCAGACAGAGACACAGAGGTGAGGCCGGCAAGCTTTCTCAGGGAGACTTGAAGCCGTGCTGAAACTAGCATCATCTGGCCCATTAACCCTGAACAATGGAACGAACACAAAGAAGAATGGAACACCTTGACCCTCACTCTTACCCTTTCCAGACATGGCTTATCTTCTGCAATGGACCATTGCTATGTCCCTTGCTTTTTGGTCAGATCAACAGAGCTAACACACTGCATTTGTGCTCCTATAGGCTGAGTGCAGCTGGACCCAGGTGATCCATGGTGTGATGAGCTGTATAACAGCACACAAGACAAAGGCAATGTGAAGCCTCAGTGGTGACCCACTGTGGGGACTCCTATCTCCTAGGAGCTTTCTTGTAATAAACTTTTCCTGTTCTTAACCTCCTCCATCCTTGAGTCCACACTTCAGAGCCAGGAGACACAGACTCTGCATGTCTAGCAGGTTGGAAATTACTTCCCTGTAACAGTATGATGAATACATACATGAAGATGTCAAAATTAATGAAAATAATGGATGTATTAATAATAAGAAGAATCTCAAAAAGGCAGTCCTCAGCTTATAAGTAACATTTCTGTGAAGTCTACAAAACAATAGAAATGTTCTTTTGTAAAACATCCTGGGCTTGGCTAAGCATGGCATGTTATATGGGTGTGCACACTGCTTGTCTGTGTGTGACCAGGGCTGGAACTGCACCTCCTTTCTTCAGAGGAGGCAGCGAGACAGACAGGCACCGAGGCCTGGTGTCAGACCTAGAAGCTGGCTAGCTGTGCCTACTCCTGTGCACACTGCATTAATACACTTTGCTTCTAACATAGAAATTTGTTTCTAAATAATGTTCAGTGTAAATTTTCATGATGCATTTCCACATCTTTATGGATTGGGTGGTGCAGAGACCTTGAGGCGCTGGGATGAAGACATATGAAGATACTCTGAAACTCCCCTGGGTATTAGTCATACACTCAGGTGCATTTGTGTCTTATCTACATTCAGTTTTATGAGTTTGAATACATTTTATAGAAGAATTACTCATCCAGTATTAAGGTAAATTAAAATTTTATTTCATAGTATATTATTAAGAAACTACATAGTTGTCAAGTATTAGAGACAAAGCAATTCAGAAGCTAAAAATGAGGATGCAGTCCATGGTAGTGATCGGGAACACATGTACAGGAGAGATCAATGGTTTACAGCAGTGTCTCACAATCTCCCACCATGTAAACCAAGCCACAACTTTATCAAAAATGAGGAAAAGCAAACAAACATCCATGGTAGCATCATAGAGGAGCTGGGAATATTCATTATAAGGAAATTTATATAAGGTGACTGTTATGGTTGATACATTGTGTCAACTTGGGGAATCTAGAGGTTTAGCTGAGTGACTCAGGAGGAAGCTGGAGTGCTTACTTTGTAAACATCCTGAGCCTGTGGAAGAGGAGGGCATGGAGACTATGTGAGAGGTTTACAACCCCTGGATGGGGGTAGGCCGTTTACAATATAAGGGAAGAGAAGAGGCTGCTTGAAGCCATTCTTCCCTCTTGCTCTGGTTGTTTTTGCTCTATTCTGCTGCCATGAATTTTGCCCTCTGCCATGTGCCACTCTGCCTCTGAAGCAGCCAAGTATGGACTGAAACCTCCACAAACTGCAAGCTAAAAAAACTTTTCCTTTCTTCATTGTGGGTGTTGGGTATTTTGTCTCAGCAATGAGAAAAAGTAACCAAGACAGTGACTGTTCTCAAATGAGAGTAATCCCTTCTCCACAACCAAGGGGCACTTGGCAATGAGGAGACACTTTCTAGCGTTAAAATTTGGGGGAAACTGCTACTGCCCATCCTTAATAAGAAGAGAGTGGGAATGCTCACAAACATCTGACAATGTCCTAGAGAATGGCCCTCCAAAGCAAAGAATTATCAAGTCTAAAATATCAATAGTGCATTGTTGAGAAACTGATTTAAGATTGTTATTCACATAGTTCTCAGTATTGTTTTCTATTATTAATACTAAGGTTAGGTATCATGCTAATTGTCAAGAACTCAAAAGTGGCCCAAGTATGTCTCTGACCCTAAGCAGTCTACTAGCTGTAAGTTTTAAGTATAATTACTATGCTACAGCGTGTATTCTCAGTGTTGCCACTCACGATGCACTATGGAGGCACAGTGAATTAAAATAAAATTCTCCTTGGACCTTTAAATATGATGGAAATGTGAAAGTTAGAAATGGAAAGGAGGGCTGTTGGTGTAAAGGTAGGCAGAAAAGATGTTGAAGTGTTTAAAATATTCTAAAAATAAAAGGTATAACATTTACAAAGATGGAAAACATCTTGCATTTTGTCTTACCTAAGACACTATGTTTCTTAGCATGAGTTAAAAGTACGCCTGTACATGGGTATGATTCTGGTGCTAGAGTGGATTATGAGAAGTGAGGAGAAGCCGGAAACTGGGTGAACCATAGTAAAAACATGGTGAGAATGTAGATGTAAGGCTGAACCATCTCAGAAAACAAAGGTGGGCCAGGAAATAAAGGGGATAGAAAATGTGAGAGAAAGTTCACAGGCAGAATCTGCAGTTTTGGTTATCATGTGAATGCTGTGGAAGACCACAGCTACAAAAACCACCGAGTTATGATACCCTGTTCTGGACAGCCAGCACACACCTTCTCAGCAAATACGAAACAGTGAGAGAGAGTATAAAGAGGAAAACCTGGCATTTAGGAAAAGGGTGGTGTTTTAATGTCATTGTCCCGAGGTTCCTTATAAATAAGCTTATAGGCTAAAAACAGTCATTGATAAATACAATTTGAACAGCTCGACAATGTAATTTCCTGTTAAAAATAGGTAGGTAGCATCCACTAGCCACAGTACCTAAACATATAAAAATCAATAAAGTTATGTCTTTAGCTAGAAGGCCTTGATTTGTAATTCAAGATTTTGAAAATAAGATTTTGTATATGGAAGAACACCACACATTTTCAGCAATCAAAATCTTAAGTAACTAGCAACTTTTCTAACTAGAAACAAGAGTAAATATCAGCATATTCAATCCTAGAACTTCAATTCTGTTGAATACCAAAGAGAACTGTTGGCTGCTAACACTTGCAAATTCAACATTATGTTCTCTGGCACAAATAACTGAAGAGGCACATAGTCGAGCCAGTAATAGAAAACAGCTTCCCAAATATTAAAAAAAAACTACTTTGCAAACAGAACTTTACTTCCAAATGAATGCAGAACCAAAATTACTGTATATTAAGTAATTCTCTGTTTCAAGCTATAATTATCAATGGAGTCATGAATGATATCAAAACATGAACTGACTCATGCCCCCGATCGGTTGCAGAGTCGCAGTTCCTCTGGATGAGTAAGCACTGGCTCTTCACAGGCACTCCTCCTCAGTACTGCATGTTTTCTAGGGTGGTTTTGAAAATGTCTGGTTGCCCTGCTGCAGCCCAGCTGAGATGATCCAAGTCAGAGAATAGGAAGCAGACCACAGCACAGGCAAATTGAGTTTTGTAAACAGCAGCCCTTAACACGGTGCTGGAATCTGCTGTAATGAAAAGATGTGGCAGTAGAGTAATGCTTTCCGGAACAAAGCCCATCTGCTATGTAGATTCTGCCTTTATCATCAGTGTGTAAGTCAGTCTTTCTGTGATACAGATAGATACTCCACATGTTTTACTCTTAAGCTGCATTCTGAATGTTTAACGAATAGGTAGGTAATATAACATTCATAAATTAATTGCCTGTATGCTACCCATTTTTATGCATTTTAGTTATTCAAATCTTTCTTCTCATTGATTTACACATACGCCACAATAAATGTAACAAGATAGTGCCACAGACACATACAAGCAATTCCTTCAACTTTTATCCTTTTATGAGACTTTAAAATGGCAGGTATTTTAACCTAGATGCCTGTGGTTGCACCAGGCACTGTCCGTCCCACATGCAATTTATTGAGTCTCCACATCACAGACTGGTTAAGGCAATTCTAGTTTGCTCTGAGACTTCAGGGATCAACATCTTGGGTTCCTCCTCTCATCTCTGACTATTCTTGCCTGCAGCAATACGTTCGCTTTCTAGTTGGACTGGACAGAAAGGTCCTAGGCAGAAGCAGAATTAAAACATTTTCTTTGGGACTTTTATCAGAATGCAAACAAGATAACTGAGAAGCAGAACTTCCTAAGATAGTTATTTGGAGACACATCAGAGTTGTGAAACAGTTCCTGCTACACTTTTGGAATGAGGGTGGGCAAAATTACACAAACTCTGATGAATAGGAGGTGCGATGCCAATAGTCACAGTCACAGTCCTATGCAAGTGTCACCTGAGAAGAGGACAAGGCTACAGTATGAGATTTGCTTACCCTAAGAATTTTGTTTCATTCCTATGAAGATTTTGTGTTTTGTCTCCACTCTTAATATAACACATTTCACAACAAAAATAAAATAGTGATGTAATAAAAAAGGTCCATGTTATCATGAAGCTATAGCATTGTATGTGTTGTGACGGAAGTCAGAGGTTTAACTGGTGCTCCCCGGAAGAGAAAATGTTGGCACCACTGAATGAAGGATGATAACAATTAACTAGGGCAACCAGTGAGAGAAGAAAATTCCAAACACATGCATTGGCTTCTGTAACATCGTAACACACAGGAAACATAAAGAACTAGAAGTAAATCATGGTTACTATAGTCTGCAGAAGAACAGAAAGTAGGAGATGCTCAATTTTGGGTCACATAAAATAATTCATCACTAACTTTTGAGCATAAGAGAAATTACTGACAGTTTCAGAAAGAAGTAAAATAATGACATTTGAATTTTGAAAAAGGTGAAAACGAGCACTTAGGAAGGTGTTATAACATCTTAGGAAGTGTTGTAACAACATGGGTAAGCTCTAATGGAGGACATACAGAGATGACAAATTTAAGAATTTTCAAGGAAATTTGACAAGACTACTTCATGGGAGGTTGAAGGTGGTAAATCAAGGATGATCTCTAAATTTCTGGCTTGTCCTTGGGTACAGACTTTGATTTGTGTCACAAGAAAAGATAAGTTCTCTTTTCGTTCTTTTCTTTGAAAGTGTACAGAGTTCACAGGAAGTGATGGAGAATTCCAGTTTAAATATGTAGACACTGAGATACTTGTGAGTCATTTAAGTAGATTTTGGGGTATGGTATATGCTATCTGTGTGTGGAAATAAGAAATTAGAGATCCACAATTGCTGAACTTTCACAGAGATGGGAACTGAAGCCATTGGGATGAACTGAATTTCCTAGAAAAAATAAAGGAGTCCTGAAGTGCATCTTAAGAGTCCAAAAAAAACCCAGGTTACTACAATATGAACAATCACCAGCTGTGTATTTTAACCATTTATTATGTACTACTTATAATAAAGCCTTTGTTTTATATTATTTTAGTTAATATTCTTAACAAACGAATGAGAAAATATTATTTCCTATTTTACAGATGAGCACACTGTGGCATCGAGGTCACGTGAGCCGTGTATGCAGGCTGAGTCAGTCACCCGCGTTTCTAACTCTGCATCCTGTCAGGTGCTTTAGGGAGATTGTCAAGGTAGCCTGAGTGACATACATAAGGGTTTAAACTCACATTTAAACATATACTACAGGGCTAGGGATATAGCTGGAATAAGTGCCTGACTGGCAAGCCCAAGGTCCGGAGTTCAATCCCCTGGGTCCCATATACACACTGAAAAAGTATCCTACAGATCCACACTGAGCAATGCCACAGATACCAACCACACTCAACTTTTGAGAAAGTGATTTATAGCTAGTTCACACAGATATGTTGGAAGCATACACTATGGGCATATCAAATCCTAAAGACCTAGGGCCAAAAAATAAAACCCATACAAGCCACCCTATTATATTTTACATTGAATACTTTTGAGAAAATAATAATGTGGACATGATGATTCAAATAAAGTATATGACAAAATTTAATTTAACCTTTCTCCCCCTTTTAATGTTTTAATTTAATTTTAAAATAGAAACTTTAGATATTTTACATGACTCACATTATGCTGGTGTTGGAGAGCACTGCTCTAGATAGTATCTGTTTGATCCCTGGATTCTTAGCTCTGATGAACCTGGCATTTGCACTTTCTCAGACGGATGCTCTGTAAGCCTGAGCTCCAAGCTGGTACCCCGGGGCACTCAGGCCCTGCCCTCTGCCATGTTTCCATGGTAACTACTCCTTTAAAAAGAGAAAGATGCTTTTTAATCTGTCTTTAAAATTTTCCTCCTCAGGTTTTACATAATTTCACATTGATTTTATGGTTTACTGTTCTCTAAGAGTTTTAAAATTTTTGTGCTCACAGTTTTAGCTTAGTGGTCCACAAGCAGAAAAATATTTAGGAATCAACTGGGAAAGTGTTCGCAATGATACAAGCCTGGAAATGTGCAGATGCTCCCTGCCCACGATGACCTAACTTCTCTCATGTCTGATAAACACACTTGTGACCCCTGAACCACTACCTTCTCCTTGTTTTCCAGAGCTCTTCTGTCTTTTAGTCCGCCAGCATGCCTCCTAAGTGTCGAAGTGCTCCATATCTGTCCTGTGTTGTGGTCTCTGAAATGCTCACACCATCTGATATGAAAAATTAATATTTAAATTTAACAAGCATAATGGCTATATGAGGTTAACACATCTACCTCACATGAAAATACCCACCTGCCTAATTACTAGACTACTTGCAGACATTTGAACGTGCTGGTAGAAACTTTGAAAAAAATCATCATATAAATATTTCATATCTCACTTCACAATAAATTAAGAAGTTATTTTCCTCACAGTGAATTATATGTTTAAAAAGGAATCTGATGGTGTCAGAGAGAAAAGTGGAAATATTTTCTCAGTGTAACTTGTGTGAGTTTTCTATCGTAAAATTTTCTTTTTTATATGTTATAAATCCTTATGCCTATAACTATCGAATATCTGCAGATAGGTGGTACATCATAATGTAAACCAGAGATTTAGTAGCTAGGGCATTTGCAGTCTTTCATCTGTAAAATGGGGCAATAACACTCAATCTAGAGATTTAAAATGAGATGGATGGTAGAAATAAAAATTGGAAAAAAAAGAAAATTTCTTGAAGAACTGTAGTTCCTTTCATAAAGGAAACTTTGTTTACTTTTCCCATTCTTCTTTTTGCTTATGGTTCGTCACATTATTTTCTAAAGCAGAATTGCAGAGATTTAATTTACTTCTCTAATTATTATTTGGGGAACAGGCTGTAAAAGTACAGTCTCTCAAGGAGATGAAATTAGGACACTGATTACAGGGCTGCTCAGTTTCACCACTTAAGTTACCCACATGAAAATAGAGGTTGATATTCTACTAGCTGCTAATTAGTACACAGCTAATATCTTCAAAATTTGAGTAATTCAGCTGAAGTGCTTTTAAAAGTAAGCATTCAAATGAACTGGAACTTTTTAAAACTCAGACTGAAAGTGCCTTTATCTAAGTGCTTCACTTGCGTTTGATACAGTATTCATTTATGCTGGTAAGATTCACTTCTTTTTTCTTCTTTCATTAAGTTTTAGATAAAATGGTTGCTTTATTCATCTTGGAATTTTTCCAGGATAATATATTTTTTCCAGGGTAATATGTACTGCAGAATATCTTTTACTTAAATCAAAACTAGGATCATAGGCATATCATGTAGCAAAAATGTTTTTAATCTGTATCTGACCATTGAGGAGATTCATTTTTAGCAACAGTAATACTGGAATTCCATTCATGCACTCACTCATTTAGCAAATATTTATTTGGTTTCTACAGTATACCAGGTACTGTAAGTTCACAATGGAACACTAAAAATGATAATATTATTAATATGAAAAAAGACATAATAGTAAAGTTTTTAAAAATGCATGCATTTACTCAAAAATACAGAAATTGTATAAAAATAAAACTAGTACATTTAATAAATCATTTTGTCCTACATTGCAATCATTTCTATAATTCTTTAAGATCACTGAACCATGAATGCATTAAACAAAATACAAGTATGTTAATCTTCACATACCAGAGATCTATTGTTAGAAATAATTAAGACAATCTTTGGGGGCTGGGCATGGTGGCATATGGCTATAATCCCATCAGCTGGGAAGCTGAGGCCCACCGCAAGTTTGTGGCCAGCAAGGGCTAATTGTGAGTTTATGGTCAACCTAGACTACCTACATAGCGAGACCCTGTCTCAAAAAGCAAAACAAAGAAATATGAACAAAAACAACAACAACAAAAAGACCAACAAAAGAAGACAATATCAGGAGAAATATCGATTTTCTATTTTCAAGCTAAAATTTTAAGTTTTAAAAAACCTGTTAATTCTTATATTTACATTTGTCAACTGGGCTGCACACCATGGTATCCACATATCTAACCAAATATTACTCAGTGTTTCTGTGGAAGTGATTTTTGATGAGAATAACATTTAAATCAATGGACTTTAGCACATGGCCCTCCATCAGGTGGCCAGGCTTCACCTACTACATAGACACCTTCCTATAACAAAGAATTCTGGCCACAGACTGCCTTTGGATACGATCTCCACATCTTCCAGCATCTCCCACCTGCTGTCCATCCCATTGGATACACGCAATGCCTCCACAACTTTAAGAACCAGAGCCTTAAAATAGATCCCTCCATATACAAAATTCCATCAGTTCCATTTTCTTAAAAAACCCTGGCTAATACATTTTAAAAATGACTGTTCTTATATTGTTCTCACAAATGTTAGAAAAGTTTGACCCTAACTGCCTCAAGTGGGAGTGGGCAAGTGTACTTTGAGCATATATTCTGTTGAAAACTGCAGTCAAAATTAATATATTGTTTATAAGACTAAATGTATTTAATAATAGGAAAAGATTGTTATGTTAAAGTAAATATAAACAATTCAAGATTTGAATTGGGTGCACATGTATGATCATGAGGTAATGTTAAAGAACCACATTTTACCTTTAGTAAATCAAAAGTTCTATCAAAGAGAAAACACTATCACTCCTTTCTGTATTTCTATACCAGCATTTCAAATATTGGCATTAAAGTATAAGCTTTGGCTGAGTCTATCACAGTTGTCTCCTACACAGAGCAGAATTGTCAGAGTGCTCTAGGATAAATGGGTCTCAGAATCTTCTGGCACCCATCCCCATCGCCCAGCAATGTAGCTCCCACTAGAAGCACCGAAAGTCCTGCAGCTGTGAAGAGCTGACTTCGGAATGCATAGTCCTAAGAGGAAACAAGGCCATAATTGTACATGTTTTGGAGGAAGGAATAGACAATTATACATGTTGCTGAACTAAAGAGATTGGAATAACATGTTTGAATCATGTTTTAAACTTAGAATAGTGAGAAAATTCTGCAAAGTAGTTTTAACAATATTTGCATAAGTATATATTAAAGTTAAAAGCATATATATTGAGTTATCATTTTGGATAAATATATACATATATTATTAAAATAGTACACTAATTTTATTCAACAGAAAGGTTTAATGATTTAATGTGATCATTTATTCAAAGTCACTCAATCTTATAAAGTACATACATAAATTTAAGGTAACAATATAAAAATGAAGTCAGGAGGAATGTAATAGGTTTATTTACAGATGATCCAGAAGAACCTCAGAAATCTCTACCATTATCACTTAGGAATACAGATATGTTTCTTAAGAAATAAAATATTAAAATTTTTCAAGATAAAACCTAAATTCTGGCCCTATAAGTAAAAAATATGCTAAAAACAAAATGACTCCTTGGAGCCTGAATTATATATTGAAATAATTAACTAGCAGTGATTTGATTGATGGTTCAGAAATCAATTAGACTTGGACAAAATAATCACAATGAAGAAAATATTCACGAAGTTCAAGTTATTGTACAATAGAAATTTAGTAATGAATATTCCCGCAGATAATTAGGCTTTGTGACCCTGTAAAGGTTACTCAATGTTTTCTACCATAAAATGATACCATAAAAAGTGGTTCCACAGGAAAATAATACAAATAAATATTCTAAAAATTCCTGTATTAATATATGGTGTGATTTTATACATTCATGGTATTTGTTTGCCCACATTTTCTTGTTTGAATGAAATTAAATTTTGATTATTTACGAAACCACTGCAGAGTAATGATATAACAAACTCTTGATCATTCAGCAGTCAAATCATTTAATTAATACACTCATTGGAATATAAGCTTTCTGTACTGTAATTATCTAGGAATACATAAATAATAATCCAAATAAAAGTAAAAGTTTTTTAAATATCAAAACTTATGATTTTGTAATGTTAATTCAATGGATCTGTTTTTTATGTGTTATCTTTTCTAAGAAATTGTTATTATAAATTTCTTACAAAAGAAGAACAGGACAGACTTTTCAGGGAAAAAAAGAGCAAGAGAGACAGAAAGGGCAACTATGTAAAACGTGTATATTTAGGTAAAATAACCATAATTTCTGGGTATTTGACATAGCTTTCACCATTCCTAAACTTTACACATCCAATGGAGAAATTCTATAGTATATTCACTGGGGATCTCTTGACCTTTTATAAAGCAAAATGTTTGTTCTCAACGGCTCAACAAAGTGATCCTAGGCTTCGAGGTGCAGCTCAAATTGCAGAAGCACCTGTGAAGCACTATGAATTACTTTGTAAACCACCACCACATTAGCTTAGATATGGTGATTCACAAAGAAATCCACAGCATTTCACAGTTTGTATAAAGCTTGGTACCTATGAACCAATAAAAACAGTATTGTATACCACCAACAGTTCAAGGAATATTTTGCGATACTTTTCGTCCTTTCACATCTTTAGACATTAAAGTAGAATCACAGTAGATGAGCTTTGTTCTATCACAGTTGAAGAATTTACCCAATTTTGCTCCATTCTTTGTATTGAAAAACACAAGATTTGTATTTTTGTATTAAATACAAGATTTGTATTGAAAAATACATTGCACATTTATATTAAGTGGAAAGACTTATAGACAATGTATGGTTCTAGTATTGTGTATACTACATACCAGTGAACTCATTTAAAAGAATTCCTTGCATGACATTCTGTATGATGATAAAATGCTGATCTGCTTATAGAAGTAAAACTCATGGTTATTAATACACTTGTCAGTGGTGGGAGTAAAACCAATCATGGAACTGCATGGAAATCTTACACATACACTTCAGTGAATTAGTGTCTTTGTGATCATGTGCTCTGAAATCTGCTAGTTTTACAAGTTACAAGCACTTTATCCCTTTTACATATTTTATAATAACATAGTTTCACATTTTATAAATGTCTTTAAATACGGTTAACCTATTTTACCTATAATGTGTTCCAGCAAACATTTTTAATGTGATTTGCTGAAATCCAAGAAAGTTAATGTAAACACACGCTATAGTCTCCACATTATGTCCAACAAGAAAGAAAACTACAACAAAGACAGAAAAGTAGTTGATAAGATGGCCATCTTTAGTAAAATCACAGGGATTGAACACCTTTCAAAAATGCTTGCCCCAAGGATGACATTTATCTACTGAGCAAGAAAAAAACCTAGAGATTTCACTTGTAATTACTAAAAAGAAGGCAACCCATAAATCTTTCCAGCCCAGGAAGCAAAATATCAATCAGTTAATCCATGGCTTTAACAATTTCAACATTTTTCAAAATACATCATGAAGTGTCAGTATTAATTAAAAGATTGTTCTGCAGAAATTCGTGAGCACACTTTCCCCAGCAGTTCACCACCATTCCTGAAAGTCAATGACTAGGAACCACCCAGAAACCTCCATCTCCTGTGACCACACATTCAATCACTGGGGCAAACTTGCTGAGTAACTGGAAAAAATCCATTAAGTTGTTGAGGTGTTCAAACATTTATTTTATAGTTGTTATCTTCCAAGCATAGCTCTGGTTAGATGCAGGGATATACACACACGTTAAAGACAGATGAAGGTTTCAAGGAACAGAGAGAAGGAACAAAGCAGTTGAATCAAGGGGTAGAGTTAGTGCAGATCACATGGAGACAACACTCAGCCCAGTGAGACAAGATTATAGACAGCGTCTGTGAGGAGAGGGACACTGAAGTGACAGCAGAAGTCTGCAGGAGAAGGGGGAGTTGGAGTGTTCTAGGCAGATGAGAACATATATCCCAAGGCCTGTCAACAAAAGGAGTGAAATTTGGGAAAAAAATATACTATGGCTAAACAGGAAAATTTACAACACATGACAATCAGTGTGCATCACCAGATTCTAGGCAGCAGAGAGGGATAGAACATTCAAAGTGAGATAATCATGACAAGATAGTCTATCTGAAATTTACAAAGTAAAGGGATGGTTGTAAAAATGCTTGTAAGTGTTCTTTTGTAAGTATTCTCAAAGGCTTACAGAAGAGCATCATATTGGTCTCAGACTGGACTAGGAAAAATCTCTTGGGAATTGAGGCCAATTTCCCTTTGAGGTTCAGACATACCCATTGTATGTGGGCCAAGCACATTCATAAGTTCACGTGGGTTTGAACACAGATCACCTTACCTTAAGAGGAGATCTTAAAAGTCTCTGTGAATAATCACCCTCTCCAGCTGTGAAATTAAGCTGAAGAAACAATGGTCGTGAAAAGCTCCGGGTGGACTTCATAGCATGCTGTCCCTCTGGGCCCCATCCCTTCACTCAACAAGATGCACTCGCTCTCTGTCCACGGTGGACATTCTAGGTGAGCACTTTTCACCGTTCTTCTGGTTCTGAATACAGGAACGCTTTAGGAAGACGCTCTTTGGATGGAACTGAGCTATTTAAAAAAATAAACTCCCACATTTTCTGTCAATTATGATATCAATTTTATATAAGATGATGAGCTCAAAGAATGAACTGTTCTGCATCAACTAATTTCTAGTGCACTAATTATAAAATGCTGTGTTTTTCACTCTTGCACTTTAAAAATAGTTGTAGTTCATTGTTTTTTGATGGATTATCATACTGCAAAGTTTTATTGCCATGTTTTAAGATTATCCAAAGAATACCTATTATATTTTCTATTTGCATTCAAAATTTTCATAAGAATGCACTAGCTACTCATGGGATGCTTTGGATTTGAGGATAAGGTCTTAACTCTTAAAAATGTAGTATTCAGAGTTACTTGCACCTGCAGTTTGGAAATAAAGTCATGTGCTACATAATGGACATTTCAGTCACCAGTGGACATAGGTATTCAGTACCTTATTCCATGTAAGTTTTGGTATATACATTCTGTGATGCATTCACAACCGTGAAATTGCTAATAATACATTTCCTGACAGCTGTATATCATATAACAGTGTTATGAAATCAATATGCTATAGGTTCTGAGGCTTTAACCCAAGTTGTTAAAGGCAGAGAGTAAGGTTTGCAAAAGATTTGAAATGTGTTATACAATATGGCACTTTGCATGCCTTACAGAGAATAAGATGGATTGATAGTTCTATCTGCCAAGAGAACCAATCCCAAGAGTTGTTAGTGAAAGCATTAACGTTAGCACAGATTCATCTGATTTTTCCCTTACTTTTCTACAGCATGTGGAGACATGGCTATGAACTGTAGATGCTTTTTAATGAGGCTCCATACAGTCAACAAGTTTACTTGAGAGTAAATGCCATTATGGGTCTTAAAGGGAGTAACTGAGTTCCAATTCAAACATCTAAAAAGCAAGCTAACCTACATTTTTCAATTGCTCTTTATTCTTAGAATATTAAATCTCACATTTTTCAACTCACTGCACAAGGAAACTAAAAGACATAAAAAAGGTATGGCTAATATCACTATAGAGGTCATAATATCAACTTGGTTTAAAATTTACTGCTAGTGAAAGGAAGCAAAACAGCTGCAGAACTGACAGAGACATCTGCAGTTCAGGGCGAAATCACACTACTAATAAGACAATCCCCGCTGGTACGCTGAGTGGGAAGCAGAGCTCCAGAGAAAGCCTGCTTCTTTCCCTCCTGATGAAAGCCAAAAAGAAGGGAAATAAGGTAGCAAGTGAAAGAACACAAAATAAAAATAGAACAGGAAATGAAAAATGCAAGGATAGTGAGTACAATCCACCAACTGGTTGGTATTTCCACTGTATTTTGTTAAAGCTTATTTTTCTGCCTCTGAAATGAAATGAACAACACAAATCAGGGAAGGATAACAATGTACTAGTACTAACTAGAGAATAGTAAAATATTCATAGGAAAGTTGGTAAATAATATTATACCATCAATTAGGACAAATGAAAGAAAATATATTCCAGTGATATTATAAGATATAGTTATAACTTATTAATTCATACAATCATTTAATGCAATTGTTAATAATAGCTGAATTAAATGTGTGAAATAATGTTTTAATTTTACATAAAGACAAAATTCCTATCTTTATTGTATCAGTACAAGAGAATTCAATATACTAGAGGATTAAAAAAGTTACCGGAATTTTCATTATTTTTGTAAAAAGCAGTTTTAAGGAGAACTTATATTTATCCAGCTTCTTGACAATGCTCACGTTATTCATTTATTTTTTTACAGTAAGAAGAAATAAACAACCTTGAGCTTTACGGTGTGGACATCGAGGCTCAGGAAGACTGCTCAGTGCTCGCTTCGGCAGCACATATACTAAAATTGGAACGATACAGAGAAGATTAGCATGGTCCCTGCGCAAGGATGACATGCAAATTCGTGAAGCATTCCATATTAAAAAAAAAAAAAAGGAAGACTGCTCAAAGTCATAAATGCTGAATGTGACAGCTAGCTCTGTCTAAAATTTTATGTTTTGCTCTTGTACCAAATTTTTCCTGCTTCAAAAAGCACACAATGTATTTGGAAAGTGCATTAAAGGGAGAAAATTAAGTGTAGATAATAACTTTGAAGTATAAATCAGAATACATTTTATATGGAACTAAACAAAGGCATATGCACAAGACCTACAGTGAAGCAATTCCTCCGATCAAAATGGTGAGAAAAGTTACCTTACAATACTCAAACTAAAACCTCTCTGAATGGAATATTTTGTTTGGTTAGGATGAAGTTGTGAGGATTCTATGCAGTGTATTAATTTAGGTGGGAGCTGATATGTCCCAGCTACCAAGAGCTCCTGTCCCTCTCTAGTGGCTTCACAGATACTTGCTAACCTAATTTAGGATATTTACCTCACTTCCACTTAATAAATCAGACACACAAGCTTAAATGTTGCATAAATTCTCAAGAGAAACTCAAAGTAAAATACTTTAAAACTCTCTTTTGTCTTAAAAAGTACAGTATACTAGTTTGATATTACCTGAGTTGACTATGACTTCTCTACAGATAAATCTACACTGATGACATTTTATGTTATATTCCAGGAAATATTTTTCAGTAATTCATGGGGTTAGCATGCTGTAGATCATTAGTATCAGGAACAATATTTATTGATCCAGTTTATTCAGTAGACATCGATGTCTACTCCTGGGCTCCTTATGACAATCTTGTATCCCTTCATATACAGGTGTGTGTGTCAGCACATTCACGACCATGTGTGTGTCTGTCATTCCGTTACCCCATTTCAAGACTAGCACCTGCAGAGAGTGGCAGTGGGCAACCTCCTGCCTCCTTGAGGGTAACGAGTGCTACTTTAACCTTTGCTATGTACTCAAGTGTCCAGTTTTGTGTAGATCAATTCCATTGTCCAGTTATTTGGAAAGAAGAAATAAGTGCCCCTTTGGAAAGGATATGAGAGGGAAGAAAACCAGTAAGCAAACTAAGTCTAAATTTTTAGTGCTCACTATTCCTCTCATGAATGAAAATCTCCTATTTGGACCAGCAGTTCAATGAGTAACTGTAAACATAATTTTTTCCTGTGGGTTGATTTTATTCCAAAATCCAAGTTACACTTTGTAGATTAAAATTAAATTAGCACTGTGGTTTTTCAGATATGGAAAGAAAGAAGAGGGATATATAATTGAAGCCTCCAGCTCAAAATCTCTCAATGCCTAGATGACCACACTGCAAAAGCATCCTCTCAATAACATAGTTGATAGAATTTGGTCCTAACTGATTTGATGATATAACAGACTTATCTGTTTTTAACTAAGGTCTGATTCTGGAATGTGAGACAAATATAAATGTACAGTTCTTAAATATATGTTTATAACTCCCAAGGATTAGGCATAGTTAGAATTGAATTCAAATTTAGTTTGGATTTGAAAAACATCTAATTATCCATTCATCAAAGATATTTTGAGCCTCTACTATGTGGGAAAAACTGTTCTAAATACTGAAGAATCAAGGAGGAAATCCTGAGCATCCCAGCTTTCAGAGTCACTGGGTATCTGCAAACATTCCTACTCTGGGGATAACTGTGCTGATAGTCAAGGGCAGATTCCTACGGAAGGAGTGATCAATCACACACAGATTCTGGGTGGGCTCTTGAGGAGAGATGAGACCCCGGCTCGGTACAGGTTAAAGTATTTCACCAAGTAAGCAGGTGACAAAGGAAGGCACAGAATAAGGAAGAGCTGTGGAAGTAAAAGTATTCCAGAAAAAGGAAATGACATCTGAAACCCTGGAAGCAACCTTCTTCAGGGAATTTGGGAAATCATATGCTAATTATGTTGCAATATGAAGCGCCAAAAGCAGACTTACACTGAAGTAGGACTCCAGTGCTTTGGACAGTGCGCTAGACAAAGCTTGAGAAGGAAACGCAAGACACAGTATGTGAGGAGTGGCCAGTCCCCAGCGCGGCAACTGGAATTTTGGCCAATATTATCTTCTTCAACACTATTCCCTTCAGTAAAGCAATAGAAGACAGTAGCACAACTGTTAGCTATACTGTATATACATACATACGTAATTTCCCCTTCTTTCCCTTCTCCTGTCTCACATGCCTTTACTTTTCAAATGATTTATTATTTTATTTTCCCAATTGTTGACCAACATCCAATTCAGTGAAACAGTACACATTTCCTATCCAAGTTTGATAAACCGAAACTGATTATTTTCTCCTTTGTATAAATACCTCATTTTTCTAGGGAATGTTTTCATGTTGAATCCAGTAGAGGTGATTTAAAATCTTGCCACAGCCAACATTAATTTCTTGTTCCTCCACATGTCCCATGTTCTAGTTCCACTGTACTTCTTCCTCACTACAGCCCAGAGTCAGAGCTTCTTGATTTGGGACATAAAACACTTCCATCTGAAATGTCTCTGTCCCATGTTTTCTTAGAAAACTCCTGCTCCTTTCCAAAGACACAGCTCTAATGCCATATCTAATGTGAATTATTCTCCAATTCTACAATTGTGTCACATGATTATGTGACAGAAGCATTTTAGCTTCTTCAGGACCCTAAAATCAATGGTCTTCCTACTACTATACTTTTCGTTCATGTATAATGGTTTGTGTGTACTGCTTTCCAAATTCTGTGACTTCTTAGAGCTAAGGAACTGTGCCTTAGTCACTTGGGACAGATGAACAGGAATGTGGAAAAAAGTTTTGCTGCTTATACCACAAACCAAAGCTAATATCCATGTAAACAAAAGCATACAAAAGAGTAATTGGAACACAGACACAATAGAAAAATGAACAAATCACTTGAAATTGTAAATCATAAGAAAAGAGAAATGACCCCAAATATTTGAAGATCATGTTTCACTTGATTTATATTAAAAATAAGCAAGCAGGGCTGGTGACAGAGATCACATCTGGAATCTCAGCTATTCCTGAAGTTGGGGCTGCAGCTTTGCAGTTTAAAGGTGAGACCTCGCAAGTGGGTGAGCTTTTACCTCAAAATTTAAAGAAATAAACTTATAAAAGACTAGGAGTGTAGAGGTCAGTGATTTAGTGCTTTTCAAGCATGCATGAGGCCCTGGCTTCAATCTCCAGGAACACACACACACACACACACACACACACACACACTCACACACGCTCACGCATGCTCACAAATCAAAAGAGTAAGAATACATCTGTTGGCTTAGCCATAACTAACACAGTAATCAATACAAAATGTCAGGAAGTAGGGAATTGTTTCTACTGGAAGTAGCATAAGTTTCCATGCTTTTTGCATTGTATACAGTAGGATATGTAAAATGTAACAAGGGACATATTATTTTCTCTAAAAATTTTCATAGTAGTTATTTTCAGAAATGTTTATATGATAAAACAAGTTAACAAAGATATTGATTGCAGCATTTATTATTAAAAATGGGAAGCAATCGAAATATTCATCAATAAAGAGATGATTCAATAAAGTGTTATGCCATACTATTATGTAGTACTAAGGAGTGTTAAATATGATAATGATATTTAAATAATATATGAATGCTTTCAAATGCAGCAAATTATATGAAAATATACCAAAAATTAACACTAATTTAAAGTCAAAGTGAATAATAATATGCATGGCATAAGCTCATTGAAAATGGAGATGAAGAAAGACACACAGCAGCTTGTTTAAGAGCATTTAATAGGGAAGCAGGATTGGGAAGAAGGAAGGAAGTCAGAGGCAGCTGTGGAGAAAAGCGGTCAACGTCTTGCTTCACGTACTTTGTGTTATTACTGGGAGCATACTGTAACATATTCAGCATTAAAATACATAGTAAAAGAGTAATGCAAATTTTATATAATATAAAGTTATTAAGCTCAGAAACATTGTGAACTATATACTAGATTGTAACCAAATAATACTAGTTATTTGGTTATTTTCCTCAAACTCCTCAAGATTTTCTTTCCAGCAAATCAGATGGCAAAGTAGGTGAAACAATTGCCTGAAAATATTGCATAGGGAGTAAAATTAGCATGAGAAACTGAGAGACATAGGTTCTAATCCCAGTCCTGTCAGTTTGACTAGCAGAACTTTATTTCTGAATCTTAAATTCTTGCATATAAAAGGTTTATAGCACTACTTATCTCCTACATTTTTAAAGATGCTTCTTTATAGTGGGCCCTTAAGAATTTCTGGTTTCTTTTTTCTTCTGCTTCCAGAAGAAATCATGTCCGATTTGATATGAATAATGAGTCGTGCGTCAGATTCTCTCCTCTGGAAGGAAGTGTCACACCTCACTGATGTGATTTCCCCTCAATTCATAATGCAATATTGCCTTTAACCTCGCACTTCAAAATTATCCTAATTTTATGCTTTTTATCATAAAAATCATAGAACCATATAGGTAGAAAAAATTCTTCAAAAGTCATTTAGCTCAGGTTTAAAACCTGCAAGTAAAATGATGGATATAATAAGATATCTATTGTGCTTTAATCACTTACCTGAAAAAGAAATTCTAGCATTTTCCTGAATGACTGACCCATCAAAGGTTTGATAAGTATTTTAAGCAAGCTGTATTGAAAACGGGCATTTGTAGGTAAAATAATTTCCCTTTCTTTGGACCCAAATTACTTTTTTGTGCTCATTTACTGTATAAAAATAGTAGAAAAGGTGACACTTAACAGGAAAGATGAGATTTACTAGCAGGAAACAATGAAACTATAACTGAACAAAATTAAATGAGTTTATTTTTTGAGATACAGAAAATAGATGACAATTTTAGAAGTGATGACAAATTCATGACAGTGTATGTCCTGCTGTGATTCCTAAGTCAGTTGTTTGATCATTTGTTCATGTTAAAAAAGATGCCAGCACACTTTGACCCACAACTGCAAGGAGCTCTGTACAAAAATTGCTGTACAATAAAAAAATTTAACACATTTTCCAGAAGATGATACTGTTTGGGCAAAAACTGGCTTTGCTTTTAGCTCTGTCAGTGTTTCTGAGGTACATTAAGGGGATTACTGATGCAGTTATGCAGCCTGGAGACTTGCACCCATATCTGCATTGCTGACGGGCTGAGAATTCCCTTTCCACTCCATAGCACCTACGCCGAAGCACACAGATACTCCCTGGAGTAGAAATAGGACCATTGTAAAATGTGAAAAATTCTGGGTAAAAAAAATTTAATCAAAGTCAAGCATTAGCATTCTACCTGAATATTTCGATTCTGCTAGCAATGAAAAAGAAAAAATTATTTAGATATAATCTCTGGATATCATTTCTGAATGTTTAATTGCCCAAGTTCAGCAATATTTTACTTTTTCACTTGGACAACAGTAGCACATTAAAAACTATCTATTATTTGTAAAAATTAATTTCAGCTACTAAGCTAATGTCTAAGAAAGGCATGTGTCAACATCTGTCCTAGGCATGACTAAGGTGTAGAACATAAAAACTGGGGGTAGAAGTTGAAGCTGTTCATACTTCCAGATAACTCTGCTTTGGGGTTCCTTTCATTTAAACTTACAAGCCCTCATTCACTGGACTGTGAAGGTTAGTGGTTGCAATAGGACATTTAAACTAAAAGCCCTACTCAAGATGTTCACTGTTATTTTGATATTTGGAAGTTGTAAGCTCAATGACTACAAAAGATGACTAAGGGAAGCACTGTATTACCTTTGTTTAGAATTTCTGTAAAGAGTTTGCTTTTATACCATAGTTTTCAACTGTGTTTAGGTATTGGAGTACCAATAAGACACCACTATGTAGATAATGGTTTTAAACTACATATATGTATATGTGTGTATATATACGTATACCAGAAATTAACATGACTATAGAATAATACCTAATATAATTGAAAGTATTAATACTTTAGGAATCCATAAAAATAATATGAGCCAGTTAAGTAAATGTAATTACTGAGGATGGTAACTGGAACAAAAAAAGCTACAATTTAAGCAAATAAGCTATTAACTTTGTCATCTGTTGGGCCCAAATTCCTACAGAGAAATATTTTGGGATAAAGAGCTTAAAACTGAGTACGTAATTGAATATTATAACCACTGTGGAATTTTACTTCTCCCAGAAAACCAAGGAATTGTTTTCATTTAATGTATAAAGCCAACACCATCAGGGCTAGTTCGTAAAACTCAACGCTAGTTGAGAGTTTGAGGACCTAGAGCCTCCACACACATTAGTTTTATTTCATCAACTTTTCCTATTATGTAACCTGTAAACATATCATTAGAAGAAAACTCATTAAATAAACTAGAGTAAGTGAGCAATGAAAGTTATCTTCCACATCTTTAAAACAGTAATTAAAATTATTCCAAATATTTGTTAATTATCTGACATTGATCTTAGTTTTTTTTAACAGGCACCATTTTACAAATTCACAAGGCAGAGATATGAGACGTTAGAGGGGGACCAGGGGAGGATGCCTTGCAGTAGCAGAGGGGTCCACGGGAAGAAGGGAGGGGTGCAGGGGGAGGGGAAAGAAGTAGCCTAAGGAGATGACACCTGCAGAAAACTGATCACCTCGGCGAATGTGGGCAGTATATGCCATAGTAGGAGCTAAAATTAACACAACCAACCAGATGAAAATCAGGACAGGGGGATTCCAGGAGAAGAGAGGGAGGAGGCAAGGGGAAGGGAATTTTTAAAAAGCAGAAGTATGCTGGGGGTATAGTTCAGTGCCACAAGTGCCTCTCTGACAAACACAAGGTCCTGAGTTTGATTCCTGGTACAGAAAAAAAAAAAAAAATACAAAAGAATCCATCATATGTACCCATATCCACTTCCCAAGATCACTGCAAACTGCATAAGCTTCATGTCCTAGTAAAATGGTTTTTAAAAAGGTAACATATATAGATATGTATTTCAGTTCTATTTTAGAAACTATAAAGTTGAAACATAGTGTTCCTACAGGCCACAGCCAATACATATAACAGTTTCAGTACCAAGATCAAGCTTTGAGTCCAAAATTTGCATTTATTGTCCCTACTTTGAAATCCATATAGCATCCCTCAGGTCCAAGGAGGTCTAAAGTTTACAGAGTCCCATGATCTTCTTCCTGAAATGCTTTAATGGGTATTTTATGACCAAATACCTAATCTACAGTCCATGGTTAAATGCAATTTAATGGTGTAACAATTATGTGAAAACTCTTTCTGCTATGCTGCTATATTTCTTGCTGAGAAAGTCTGCTCTGGTTGAACGTATCATTCTACTTGAGTTTTAGCAGAAAGCATGCTACAGGCCTAGAGAGCATCACGAGGCGTGGCTGCCGTGTTCTCTTCTCCCCCAGAGAGTTACAGGCTCAGCGACAGACGCGGCACAGATGGAGCTGGAGAACTAGTATCAGGACAATGCCTTTGACATCAACAGCCTCAAAACCAGATTGTGATTTATCTAAAATTTTCTCCTAACTTTCTATTTTGAAAATTTTCAAACCTACAGGAAATAAAATTTGTACAAGAGACATCTTCTGTTTACCATACCTATGCACAGACACAGACACATACACACAGAGACACACACGCGTGCATGATTTGCTATATTGAACTGCTCCTCTTTTCCTCATAAATTGCATGCATATCTGTGATTGTGTGCACACAATGTACATCGATGTACACATTTGCCTGCTAACTTTATGAAAGTCCTAAACAGCATATTTCATTTACTTTCACATCTGTCACTTAAAAAAGTCTTACATCTCTTTGTTTACAATAACATTATTTTAAGAGATGTATCCCGCTTTCAAAAATTGATATAAAAATTGATATACCATTGACTAACATATGTTGCATATCTAAATTCCCAACAATGCCCTTCAGAGCTATATTTTCCCCTTCTCCTTCCGGTTTTTGATGCAGTACCTAAGGATCATATTGTGCATTTACTTGTCATGACCTTTAGAACTTTCAATCTAGAATAGTTTGACTTTTTATCTACAAAGTTCATTTCATATAGCACACATAATTTTCATGAAATTGATTTTTTAGGTCTATATTTTTAAAAAAAATTTCAATAAATTGTAGATTTATGTCATTTATTCTTCATTATTATATTCAAGTTAAATATTGTGGTTTTAAAAAAAGAATCCTAGAAAGATGTTACTGATGGCTAAATTTTAAGACTTTTATTATATTTTAAAGCATCTTATATTTTAAATCAATCTTGAATTTCTTGGTCCCAATGGCTTCTCTATTTATATTTTTGTTTCATTTTATATATTGTTAGAGAAAGCATCTACATTTTGTCCAACAGAAAAAGATATTTATCAATCCATAGGCTTATTTCATATTCTCTAATATCACTGAAAAAGACCCAGGAATATTCAGTATTTTCCCTTATTATTTTCCCATCCTATTATTGTAACCCTGGTGAGTCTATGAACTCAGTGTTATATTTGTCACTCTGTATGAATGCCTAAAAAGTGAATTTGATTTTCAAAGCCTTGTCATTTTTTGTTTTTGCTTTTTCCTTTGAAAAATGGTAAACTTTTTCTCATTAAGACTTTAATGTAGTAATGAGATTCACATTTTTTAAAAATTAAAGGAAGTTTACATTTATTTTTTAAAAAGATTTAGTACGCAAATACAGACCACAGCCAACAGAGAAACAACTTATCCCTGTCATTTCCCTAAGGAAGTACTGCAGATACTCAGGACAGGCCAAAGGAACAAAGAAAACTGCAGGGCCCTGAGCTCTCGACTTCAGAAGAACATGGAAGACTATGTGCGTCGACCTGATGTGCAGCTGTGCGGTAAATGCATACATGTTCATTCCTGCTGGCTTCCCATCATTCCACAGTATCCTACCAGGTAAAACTGGGGTTACAATGTGAAAATGCTATAAGAGTGAAAAGGAAAATGAAGGTTCCAGGGGTCCTTTGACCAGTAGTACAATAATGCTATGCTAGTTAAGGTTTCAACTTTGCAGCAGACTAAAAAGTTTTTTGGAAATAACTGGTATCTATGAGGATGCTTACTGTGGTAATAAATGCTTTTATCACCAGATTACATCATGCAGTTACAAAGGAGTCAAAAAGTGTTGAAAGGGCATTATTGTTCAAAACAGTACTCCTTCTTACCTAAACAAAATCCAAGACTTCTTCGGGACACTACAACTCAAAAGGCCCTGGCTAGGTAAGTCCCAGAACAAAGTATTGGTCCGGGCTACTTCCACCACGGTCATCCAGACAGGTGCAGATTGCAGCGGGCCGGGGCTGGGAGGAGGACCAGGTTGCAGCCGGGTTGGGTCCGTCAGAGTCAGGCCTCTTCCTGTACATCACCTGTTCTTTAAGCATCTCTAAGAGTCAGACCTAAGATATAATAATGGTTTTTATAGTAAAGTGTACTAAGTCTTCGCACTAAAATGACTTGTGTGAAGTTATATATGTAGTAAGTCATAGCACTGAACTTACAAACACTGAAAATTCAGAGCTGTTTTGATTTTATTCTTTCCTTTATATTATCCTTGAGAAAAATCAGTAACAATCTATCTCAAATGACTGCAAAATATCTCATTAAAAATACCTCTATTTAAATATTATTCTGAGTTTCAAATAGCTTTTATACAATGTTGCCTCTAATTATGATAACGACTGTCTGTGCCTTTTTGTCCCGCGATTTTCACCTCATCGCTGGGTCCCAGAGGAGGGAAGGCATTTCTTCCTCAGCAGTCCTCCACTGGCTAACAGCGATCCTTCTGTGAAATGATCGCGCTGCCCACAGGCCCCATACTCCCAGCACCGTGTGCTAGGTCCAGGTATGTGTTACTGAATCAACAGCTCCACCGTGAAGAGACTTGCCATACGTAGCTTTGGACTTTGGAATTACCGAGAAAAATGAAGTATAAAACTGCTGCTCTGGTAGTTGACAAGGGTAACAAAAAGGAAAAGGAAGAGAAAACAGTAGGTTGGGAATCAGAAAGCCAAAATGCTTAACCCTGACAAGTCAACTTTGTAGAGATACAGTTTCCTGGTCTTGTAATACTTACTTATCTAAGTAAAATAATGTCACTGAACTTAATTATCTTTTAAATTCCTCTCAGCTATAAAATCCAGTTACTTTATTGGCTAAGCATCAGGAATAATGTACATGGCTTTGAACAAAATTGGACTTGGCCTCTGGAAGAGCATGCTAGTTAAACTTAGGGCACCATAAAGACAAATCAGTACTTTCTTAGGAAAGCATTTTAATTTTCAAACAATATTTGTTTGAAGCATAATTTAATGAGATTCTTATATTTATAAATTTGACAAGATTGGGCTGGAGGTATAGCTCAGTGATGTAAGTGCTTGCCCGCTAAGCACTAAGGCCCTGAGTTCAATCCCCGGTACCGGAAAAAAAAAATAAAAAAATAAAAAAAAATAAATTTGACAAGATTGCAAGCATAAAATGTTAATTTCACTGAATTTCCCATGCTATCGTCTTCTTGTTTTCAGTAGTTTTGAGGTTTTAATGTTGTCAATTGTATTTTGTGTGTTTGTTTTTTGACACTAGGTCTCCCTATGTAATTAAGGCTGGTTCTGAACTCACTTTGTAGCTCAGGCTAGCCTTTAACTTGCAGAGATCATCCTGCCTCAGCCTCCTGAGTATTACAGGCTGTCAATTGTATTTTAGATTATTCTATCTCTACTTCACTTAAAATCTTAAACAACAATGTGCCATTGTATTAACAACTTTAAAAGCAATAACCAAAATAATAGTCAAAAATCCATAATTTATTTCCCTATACTCAATTTATTTAACTTCCCAAACTAGTAGTTTATTCTAATTTCCCTCAATCACAAATGAAATTTAATTTTGCATATTAAAAAAACAAATTCTAAAGGGACAAAATAAATTTCACTTAGTGACTAGGAAGTATATTTGCCTGCCATGGCTTGGATGTGTATTTCCCAAAGGGCCCTCGGTTAGAGTCCCAGTCTTCACTGTGGAGCACAGGGAAGTGCTGTAGGAGTGGGTGTTACCGGGAGGAATCCAGGCCCCTGGGAAACTTCCCCTCAAAGGGAATGGGAGAACCCAGAATGCAGAATTTCTCTGGTTTTCAGCAACACACACTCCAGTTGGGATATGTTGTGCTCACTGGAGGCCAGATCAGAGAGTTGAATCTCTGAAATTATGAGCCAAAAGAAATCTCTCACTATACTATAACTGACTTATGTCCAGCATAATGAAATTATGACTACTACATTGTCTATCAGCACATTCCCCCAAAAGGAAGAGGTACAGCATAACATGGTGCAAAGTATGCCAGTTGAGATTAGTCCAAGGCATGAACCCAAGTTCTGCTATTTGGATAATTATTCAGAAGTTTAGAGATAATGGTTTTCACTGTCCAGTGCAGCTCCTACAGCACTGTGCTAATGATAATTTAAATAGATCATAATTATATTAAAATAATTTTAATTAATGTGGTAATTATATTTAAATATAATAATACTTCAGCATTAAAGTTGTACCTGCTTAGGAATTCTTAGATATTCAGTAGAACCACTATAGCAAAGATTCATTATGGGCACTCGAGAAAGATTTTAGAAAATAAATTCATTTTACTTCTCTAAAATAGGAGTTCTCTCACTGAAGGACAAATCTGTCTGTCTGTCTATCTATCTACCTATCATCTAGGTGGATTACACACACACACACACACACACACACACACACACACACACACAAATCCTGGAGCCCAAAATGCAGGGAGCAGAACCACTCAACAAACATCTTGCAGGAGTCATCTCGGAAGAGTATGTGATCCAGACACGTGCTGCCCTAGCAGAACTGGAATCTGCTTGTGTAGGCTTCCGTCATTGGAGGTGGTTGCACACAGCCAGGAATCACCTTTCTATTGTGTTCACACATGATGGGGAATGTGATTTGCTGAGAAGACATAGTTATTCTACTTGAGCAAGAGGTGATGCTGGCCCTACCTCCCTCACGCTGGAGGGATGCTGTCCTGCCACACAGAGAGGAAGAGAACAAGTCTCAGAAGGGCTGTGGAATTACGAGGTTGTTTTTGTCAGTAAGAGATGGGACAATGAGGAAGTGTCCTCTAAGAATGAGGTAGAATAAGAAAAATAGGTAAAGAAAAAGAGGACACGAAAAATAATGGTTTTAAAATTTAGCTTTTACTAAAATCTGCAGGTTCAGGACACAAACCAAACCAAAACGTCCAAGGTCCATAAACACACAGCAAGCCTGGGCTATCGCTTTTACCTGTGAATGGGCCTTTTTCACCTGTAACAGCCTTTTCTTCTCCTGTAGAATGGACCCTTCCTTACGGAGGGCACCAGCCATCAGGTTTCACCGTTACATCAAATCTGCTTTTCCCCATGGCTTCAGAAGTGCTACAGAATGCCCTGCCTATGGTCAGTCCCTGTCAATAGACCCAGCTCCAGATTTCAGTGTGTCTGCCGGTCTTTCTCAAGAGCTGTACTCTATGTCTTTGAGTGTGTACCTCTCAAGTGCTGCCAAATAAATCCCTTTGTGCCTTTGAAAAAAATAAAATAAAATAAAATAGGAGTCCTCAGAATAAAGGTTCTAATCAGAGCCCTGAAAAGCACGATTATCTCCTGGATCCTGGTCTTCTTGCATTGCCTGCTTCTTGTTAAGCAATGAGACACATATGCAATAGCTCATTTCTAAGAACCAGTAAATATTATTGACATCCCGCTTCTCTACTGCTGTTGTTGAACAGTGATTTATGTTCATTTCCTAAAGATCTTTGCAAGGAGTCTGGCTTTTCCTGCTTTATCTTCCATCTCTATGCCCGGACCCCTCTTGTCAACTGTTGTTACAGCCTTGTAATGGGTGCCCCAAACCCACACACCACTCCCTCTGAGGTCACCTCCTCTGTCCTGACGTACAAACATTCCTGTGCGCGTCTTCACCGTTCTCAACTATCTGAAATACATCAACAGCATGCTGACCTCTACGAATACAGCACAAAGTTCTATTTCATACAGCCTCCAAGCTGCGGATTGTTTGGGGCTATTAGCTCCCTGTTGAGCTCAAACACCACATATGTCTCATATACCCTGTATTCCAATCCCATTAATCTTCTTCAATTTTGATTTTTTTTTGCTTTAACTTCTGGGTATTGCTCATAGTTTTCTTTCTACCTAAAATACTGTTCTCAAGCTTTGTCCTTATGTATTCTATGAAACCTTACTTGATCTGATCTCAGGTGGAGCACATCTCTTAAGAGAAACCCCCAGGGCTCCTTTTAGTCCAGACCAGATCAGACCTTCCTGTTCTGTGCTCTAAGAGCAACCGACTGCTCCCTTGAGACTGTACCACACTGAGTAACGGATGCATCTTTGATTGTGTTAACTAATATCATAATTTGTTTATTCAATAATAAAATATAAACTATGAGGTATCATACTAATTTTTTTTTCCAATTTCACATTCTCAGTGTGTAGCACAGTCTACACAAAACTAACACTTAATGAAAATTAGGTGAACAAAATTAAAAAAAAAAATAAAAAATGATTTGCAATTGTTATTTTTCCCTTATGGTTTTTGTTTTGGAAATGTTACACTTTTTGTAAACTCAGTCTGCACTTTTTTCCAAAGATGGATGTGTACAACATAAACAACTGAAGCACTACGCCTTCCTAGTATGAGCCACTGGTAACTGCGCATTCTTACCTGACTATGCCTGCCTATTTTTTAATGAATCCCTTTCTAGTAGGAGCCACTGGTAGCTGCGCATGCTTACCTGACTACCCCTGAGATAATCACTACCACAGTGGGAGATTTAAGCCTAAGCTTTTGTTATCAGGTGAGGTTTTACTATAGAAAAATATATTATATAAATATATAAATTCTGCTAGAAATTTTAAAGTATTTAAAATAGTGATTTAAAAGGACCAAATAATTAGGTTTTTTCAAAGGACCAGGACAGATGTTTAGTTATGTAGCTGATCAGATACTCATATCTGTTTAGTTTAGTTATGGCTCTCTATCAGTTCACAATTTACAAATTATAAGTCAACAGGTTTTAAAAGGTCAGGTGAGTTTTAGGGAGCCATTTAGAATTCAGAATGCATTTTTTATATCTGTATCTATATCTATCTATCTATCTATATAATTTTGAAGTAATAATTGCTTTGAAGGGCAGATTGATACAAAATGGGGCTATGATAGCAATAATTGTAACACAAATTAAAATGACTAGTTTTAGTTGTATAAGGTTGTGCTGACTCTAAAGAGGAGGAAAGCTGTTCTGAGCTGCTTAGAAGTACAGTATTTTAACAGGATGCCTGCAGTCAGGCACCTGGAATTCACCAAGGACACCCGAATCATGATTTTTTTTTATCAATGAAAACAACTGAACTCTTTAAATAATTTCCATTTCTATATAAAACCTATCCTAGCCAAGGAAAAGGAGTCCTAGCTAAGGAAAAGAAAAAGGGAAAATTCAAGAATTACCTGAAAGATATTTGCTAACATTTATGAAGGATAGGAACTATACAGAACTGAGTCAAAGCTACAACTGCACTATGAAGAAAATGTTTAAGCTAAGTTTTAATGGCAGATCTAAAATAGTACAGTCCTCTTAGGAAGAACAATGTGAGGAGTCAATTAATTCACAGTAAGGCGGGAATACATGAGTTAATATATTCTAATTAGAAAGACAGTCAGTTCTTTGGACTTGGATACAGTGAAAAATGAAACCTCAATTACATTCCCAGCTTCCTCAGATTCTCCGTGTCTCTGGATTTTTGAACAATATCTGACATATTTATTCACAGATTTTCTCTTATTGCTTATTTCCTTCCTCCAGTTTAAAGGAAAATATGTACTAATAATTGCTTTTGATTTGCTGTTTTTGTAGGAGAAAGTTTTTGCGTATTTTTGTCTCTGCATAGTTTCCCAATATTACTCCAGTAAGACTAGGACCATCTTTAAAGCTTGGGAGAAAGGCATATTACAAAGTCTGACTTTTTGGATATTTTTTAATGAATCCCTTTCTGTGGGGAGCATCTGTGCATCAATTACACATGCAGGGCTAGAGCAAGGTCAGTCCTGAGAGCCCCGAGCACCTGAGAGGAGCCACAGGAGAGGGGTTTCACCTGTTATCAACCTCTTCCTGATTACATAAATTCAACACACTGCGGTCCTGGGGCAGTTCTCTTCTCCTGTCAGGAGCGGTGCTCCACCTGACCTCAGCTTCCTGATCTCAGCTTTCTGACTCTTGTCTTCATTTCCTGATCCTCCACCGTCTTCCCAGCAGGAATGTGAAGAGCTCTGTGGGACACAGCGCATTTCTGTATTAAAGTCTTGGCTTTCTAGGCATCTATTGGCCACAGTAAGATCTTCCAGATTGTTTTACTGTTTTCAAAGAGATAACTTTCTTTTTTCAAGTCTAATACCTTCTTTAGAAGCTGAAATTTTATAGGAAGAACATCCTCTGCTGCTGACACGTGTGATATCCACACCAGATCCCTTTCCCACTAAGACATTTTCACTATTACTATTGATGGATCTTAGCTCTTATTCTTATCATTAGAACTACTTTTGAAGCAACAATATTGGCTGAAAAATTTGTTTTCCAGTAAAGTTTGTTTTAATGATATAGTCAAGAATAATCAGAACATGCCAAATTCCATGGACAACTGTGATCTACTTGCTGAGATGGTGATAAGGCCTATATTTACTGGTACCTGTAAAAGGGATTATTTCAGAAGTCTTACTCAAATGATAGTCACAGTAACAAAAATCTGAGTTTATAAAACAGTTTCCTGAGCATAAGGGATAGAGGAAGAGGACATGTGTATTTAAATAGTATCAAGTAAACAAACAAACAAGAACTATTTGAAGCCACCACGTTCTCATAAATGTTGTTTTCCACCAACCTTAAATTTGACTTACTTTATTTAGAACTTTTAAGCAGATTGTTACTACATTTACTATTTAAAATAACAGCCAATCAACTATTGCTTCTTTTCTAAGTGATGGTGGGTGACACCACTGATACGAAAGAACACACAAAGGCACTGGTGCTCCACAGAGTGCTACACATCAGAACAGGTCCATTGGCACAGTGCTGCCAGTCCCATCCCCGGGGAAAGTGGCCAAATGTCTACAAGACATGATTAACAATCTTCAAAAAGGTTAGATAAGCTCGTGATTAAAGCAGTTATGGTCACTTTTGAAATCTAATGTAGAAGTTATTAAAAACCAAACTAAAACTTTGCTTTTAGGAAATAACATACCAAGGTAAGAAAAAAATTAGAGATTCTGCTTAGACAACCTGAAATAAAACACAAATAGCATTGTCAAATAGAATATTAAAGGAGAAAGGAAGAAAGATAGGCAGACAGAAAGAAAGAAAAGGAGAAAGACAGAAAAAACAGAAAGAAAGAAAGAAAGAAAGAAAGAAAGAAAGAAAGAAAGAAAGAAAGAAAGAAAAGAGAAGAACTAGAAATCAGAGCTCAAACTTAATGTTGGAGACAAGAAAACCATGCATACCTTTAAACTGAAAGGAATCCACAATAGATTGAACACTTCAGAGATAATTCACCAAGGTGTTCACTACATTCCATTGCTTAAACTAGTGAAGAGCAGGTTATGGAAGAGAATAAGACCTGGTGTGAACCATGCATAAATAGCTAATCACATCTATGATCCTAATGAACACAGTTATGTAGACACCCTCCTTGTTGATTTTTGTCCCAGAATCAGACAGAACATAGAAGGCAGGGCTCAATGTGTACTTCTGATGTCAACTGAAGAACTTAATTCTTTTCTCTTGTATGGTTTTCTTGCATTAAGAGAACTGTCATAATTTGTCAGTGTTGAACAAATCTTCTGTCCCAAAAATGCAGGTTTCAGATATTCCCCAGCTCTACCTGAAGATAAGCTGGAGAAGCCAGCAATTCATTACTAATGTAGAAGAATAACATTGTGAAAGATTTTCTTTTTTATAGAGTATATTCTAATTGATATGCACACCAACTTATTGCATTCTGTAATAAACTTTTCAGAGTACATGTCATAGCCCAGATGCTCAGAGTACACAGCTAAGTCATCCCAGTAATGTGAAACACTGCCCCCATGGGTATAAAGATGTGGGAAAATAAAACAAAAGCTGTGAATTGTAACCCCAGGTTATGAATGCATATAAATGCGGTCTTCTGACCAGTGATTGACAATACTTCTGTCACAATGTGCTTTCAGTTGATTAAATATGTGTCTACACTAATGCTACAGTAACTAAAATCATCTCAATGCATCCTAAAAAAATAAACTCCAGAGATGAATTTTAAAATGGCATATTGTTTCAGCAAAATAGACAGGTGGACATGAAGGAAAGATTTATACTTCTAGCTTAAATGGATTTTATTAAATATTTTAAGATAAAGTATTTGTGGAATATAAAACAATGATGGGAGGAAAGTCACAACTCACTCCTATAGAACATTTAACTCAAATGCAATCCATTACTTGTACTTTATTTTTCTAAGTGGGTTTGAAAGTCTTTAAGTACAGTGTGACAGTGCACTACCAAATATAAAACCATCAATTCACTTACTCACTCCTCCCCAACATTTGAGTTTATCATTCTTGTTTAACTGTCACAAATAGGTGAAAAGGATCACCTTGGTATATTTGCATGAAAAGCTGCTTCAAGAAGTTTAAGAACAGATGTGTCCTATAAATGCTGATACTAAATACAGATCATCAAATAATTCTGAAACATAAAAAATTAGATAATGTGATGTCATATGTGAACATGAACACAGGAAATACTTTCTCAGGAAGAATTAAAAATTATTTCAACATATATATATATATATAGTTAAATTGTTTATTGATATGAATGAGAAAAGCATTTAGAGGAATACTAATATAAAATTATACATGTAATTTTTAATATTTTTCTTTTCCTATAAGAGCAATAGATTCTCTTTCACATAAATACTGTCATTCATGTAACGAACAATTTATGCCTCATAAAATCAAAGAGGGAAACTTCCAAGTGGCTGGGATTAAATGACTGCCCAGTACACAAGGATACCATCAGAGTTTTAGCAAAGATGCATTCCCTAGGCTGGATTCAGCACCTCAGAAGGTGGAATCCAACAAATCTGCTGGCACCCATGGTGATCTGAGGAGCTGACACTGGCCTGACACTGGCCTATGTCAATTATTTCTTATCTCCAAGATTAATATCCTGTGTAGAATTTAAACGTACACTCAGAATTCAGAGGAGCTGGTAATGATGGTAAACACCAGTCACATTATGCTCTCCATTACAAAGCAGTAGAAATTGGTAGGAAGATTTGTGGGTGTTCCCGGGAACTCATCAGTCTCCTGTTTATTTTCAATAGGAGACTCACAGGTTCCTGCAAATGCACACAAACTCACTTTGAGTGGCACCCTTTCTGGATAAACAGGTGGCAGCGTTCCTCCACTTCAAGCAAACACAATGATCTGCTCCCCGAGTATCCTTAGGAGCTTGGCTCATGCTCGTGGTTCTTCCCAAATGGTGCAGAAGCACCATGGTCACAGGGTGCGTTTGCTCCTATAGTCAATGCACATGAGCATTTCTCATGCCAGTGTCTGCTTTTCCCTTGGGGAGAGTGTGGTGAACAGCTTCTTGCCTTTGTGGTCTTCTACCAATATCTGCGCAGTTCATTTCCAACAATCCTTGAGTCCTACTGTCAGTCTCCATTGCCAATGAGGGGCACTGACATACGCATTTTCCTCTGTAAAACCCACTGCATTTGGTGCAAGAAGAAGAACCTAGGAATGGAACCTAAGATATCTGAGTCCTAATCAACCTGAGGTAAAACCTAGGATTACCGCAATGACAAACAACTGCGCTTTTTCAATTTTAGTTTTTGTATGTGTGTAAATCATCACTTGGGCTATTAATATTATTTGGGCTTTGCTATTCCCTCCTTTTGGGATGCACATGTGTGATTATAAGATAAGAAAATGCACATAAAAAATTGAAGCCATTTGGAACCCATACTGCAGTGCTTTTAGTCTGTTACTGGCCAAGAAGGTGGGCCAGTTATCAAGGGGAGGATTAGCCTAGGACCAGGTTTTAGGATGCAATTTTTCTAGGTCTTTAAGCTGGAGAAAATTCTGCCTGTTTGTTCAAATGAGAAAAGATTTTCAATTTCCCCTTGCTCCATATGAAAGCACATGTGTATGAAACGGCGCCTGGATGTATATATGTGCAACAAAAATACACATAAATATACACGCGACAGATATACATGTATGAACCAACTAATGCCTCTCATTGTCAAATGTCCAAGTGGTAAAAACTCTGGCTGATTATAGAAAGTAAACTTTTTATTTTGCTATATTTATGCCCTTATTAGAGACAGTCTGTAAATGCTTTAATTTTAATTCCTAGCTAGGAATGTGCAGAAATCAAGTTTTTGTGTGTACATTGTGTTTTCTTTTCTCATAATCTTCTCACTCCTAAAAAGAGAGACCAAGTCTGCAGATCACTGGGCTGAGGGGGAAACTGCTGCTTCCAGCTTCTTGGTGGGTACATGCTATGCAGGAAGGGCACCGTTGTCAGCGAGCTTGGTCAAAACGACCAGTGCGGCCTCGGCCACTATATCATGCGATGTTCTAGTGGTGGGGTACAGAGAAACTTCTCCAGTTGGACCTATAGTCATTACCGCAGGGCTTAAAGGACAATATATCACTTTATTCTCAGTCTCTATAATGAGTCAAGGAGAGCAGACCCCACTGAATAATATCCTCACTGAAAGGCTGTATTAAGATTGAGGAATATCTGTACATGTAAATAATATGCTACAAAGGTTATTTTCTGCTAAAGTCTTCACTTAAAATTTCAATTTAAAATTCAAGAATACTTGAAGTAGCCTATGCAAATAAGAATGTATCACAACTTTATCCAAGGAATAAGCATCCTCCAGGCAGGCACACTATCCTGTTGACATTTAGTTTGTACACCTGCAAACTGTTCAACAGTTAACAATATGAATCCTGATGTGGAATAGTGTGTGAAATCTGTCTTATATAAATGACAAATTCATAAGCCAGAGAACACTTACTGAAATATTGTTTTCACAGGAGTGGTTAGGGTGGCCAAATAAATATAATACGCTCTGTTTCTTTTTGATGTTTGCATTAAAGGTTTAGCTAATGATAAAGTATGAGTCTTTGGTCAGATGTGTGGCACACAGCTAGATACACAAAAGTGCCATGCAACATCAACCAGGGAAAGTGGGGTAAGTCGAAGAAGAGTCTCACAGTTTGACATGAACTGTGTGGATCCTTGAACCATCATGAACCCTGAGTGCATGGTGCATTATTTCCCTTCTATGAATCTGAATTGTGTAATTTCAAAATAGTGGTACTAATAGCAATATCTCTTTTTTGCTATCCGTATCATTATTGAAGGCAAAGTGCTAAATAGAAAAAGGTTGATGATACAGCACAACTAATAAATTTATACATAGATTTAAAAACCTTGAAACTACAAAAGCATTGATGGAAAAATGTTGTGTGTAAGTCAAAGCAATACATCATAAACACAGGAAGCTTATAACGTTGTCATTACAATGAGCTCTAATACCCTCTGGCTGAGCATGTTTTCTATTCCTGAGACATAGTTTGCAAGTTAAAGTGAAAAGCTATTTGAGATGATGAAAAAGTACACTATTCCTTATTAAGAGCAACCATTTGCTGACATCATTATAGCCCTTCAGCAATGAAGCATCC
Source organism: Dinomys branickii (assembly GCA_004027595.1). NCBI lineage: Eukaryota > Metazoa > Chordata > Mammalia > Rodentia > Dinomyidae > Dinomys > Dinomys branickii. The sequence continues at coordinate 9,572 of PVLD010000123.1, read as the reverse complement.
TGATGCTTAGCATCAATACTGGAAGAAATTACTGAGGTAATATGCATGTCTCAGGAGGTCACAATGAGGGTAACTGCCAGAAAGACAAAGTGGGAAATATAAATATGTCTTAAGCAAATGCAACTTGTGTTAGACTGTATACAGACCATAGACATTTAGAGGTTTGGATATTCTCAAACTGCACTGTAAGAGAAATTTTCCATGTTTTCACTACTTATTTATTTATTTTACAACCCTCTTACTGATAAATGTTTTCTATCCTTTTTGCAGTGTCTAGACTTTGAATAAACAAAATAAATTCCAAGTTGCACAAAACTGTTTCTTTTATATGTTATCTCTTCAACTTTTGATGTTCAGAAAAAAATGTACGGAGGTAGGTGGACAGACACCTAAATTTCAAAATTTTGTCTCTATGCTAGAATAAAATAACACATATATCATCCAGGTTTTCAATGGAATCGTGGAAAATAGAACACTGAGTTCTAGAGGTCAAGTTCTACATTCATCTTTTTTCCATAGTTCTTCATATGGGTTGGGACTATAACCATAGAATTTAGGGTGAAACTGTGAAGATAACACGGTATTTAAATGTACTTATTCATGCATTCTCTGAATGACATCTAACATTAAGCTCAGCAGTCTGGTGGTTTACTGACAGGAACAGGCGACACTTCAGTTTTCTTATATTCTGACCAAATTTCCATGCTTATACCTGGTAATCTGAGCAACTGATTTGAAGACAACAATATGCAATAAAATAACCTTTGGTGAATGCCTACCATCCTGTCTAGGGAAACTCTCTATCATCTCTAATGTTTCAAAATTTCTTTTATTTCTCTTTAATGGTTTGAACAATCTTCCATTCTTACATCTGGTAATTTGAGCAACTTTGTTGAAGATAATAATATGCAAGATAACAGCACTGTTACTTCCTATGATTTTGTTTGGAAATCCTGTAACATTTTTAATGTTTTTGCTTTGTTTTGTTTGTGCCTGTGCTGTTAGCATTTTGCTCTTGTTCTTTTTTTAAAACTAATCTCTTTAAAAAAATAAAAACAAAAAAAAACATTAAGTTCAAAACTGGCAAAAATGTTCTAGGATATAATTTATGTATTTTTCTTGCCTACTCCTACACCTGAACATGATAAAAGGAAAATCGTGTCCAAATAAGCATCTAGTTCTACTGCTAGTCCATTTCTGACAAAGCCAGGAGAACCTACATACACAACTTGAAATCCATAAGGACTTACATGCAGAGAAAAACAATGGCAGCTAAAACAGTGCATTTTGATACACATTTATTTAAGATGAAGCAGCAAACTCAGAAGGCACCACTAATTGACATAACAAAAGGCAACAATAATTATTAACTTCTATTTTGTCAGATAATTTTCTATGTTGTCATATTAAATACTATATCAAATATTGTTCTAAAAAGTTTTTAGTTATTATTACTTTGAAAAAAACAATGCTTTGCTAGTGGCAAATGACAGGAATAGTTAAAACTTATTAATACCATACTTTTAGAAAAGATTCCTATTGAAGTATCTCTTGCTAAAAAAAATTTCCATTCATTTTGCTTCAGGTATTTTTAAGTGTTTTCATCTTTGAGTATATGCAAAGTAGTTATTGTAGTGCTAAGATATGTTTCAAAATATTTTTACAAGTCCTTTTAATGTAAAAATTGTTAACTATACCCGATTATACGGATTTATATATTTGTGTGTATACAAAGGTAAATATGAAAGCCTCTTTTCTCATCTCTCTGTCCAATGCAACAGTCATCCAGGGAGTTAACACTGTTACAACTTAGTGTTAATCTTCTAGACTATTTCCTGCTGGTATGATGAAAACTTTAATGCATGAATGTGGGCCCTAATATCCATTGAGTCCTGCAAGTTATTCTGGACTCTTCCCAATAAATGACGGTCATCTGTATATGTCTGACTCCATTTCTAAAGGCCAGGTAATATCCCATGTGGGAAGCACCGTCTAGCTGTTAACCACTTCTCTATCTGTGACCAGCTCTTGCCAATATGAAAATGCTACTTTAACATGTCTCTGAATAAATTCTGTTTATTTCTGTGTGTTTTCTTACTATTTTTGAGAAAACAGGATCATTTGTTTTTGTTTTGTTTCTCCTAAATAGCAAGACAATGACAAACCTGATACTAGAGAGGCACACACATGAGCAGAGACTTCTCGTGCTCTTTCACCTGTGCACCTGAATCTTACATATATTTTGAATTTTTAAAACTTTGATTGGGAAAAGTCATGTTTTAAATTTTTCTGAAATAAATGATATGGATATAAATATGTTTTGTACTGCCACTGACTACTTGTGTATCTTTTGCCTATAAAGGTGTGATTCTTCATGACCATTCCATTATTCTGGCTGTTTTGATAATTTAGGAGGAATTTATCATGGATAATAACATCTTAAACATTACAAACATTTGCTTCCAGCTGAACTTGTGGTATCTTCCAGTATACAGAAATTTTAATGCTTATGTAGTTAAATCTATCAATTATTTCTTTTTATGAGTTTCATTTCTTGTTTAGTAGGACTTCCACATTTAAAATAGAAGACTCTAAAACAGCTACATCTTCTGCATCTTTTTGTCTTAAAAAGTGTGGGTTTTTTTTTTTTTTTTAACTTTTTTCTGTACAGGGAATCAAACTCAGGACCTTGTGCTTGCCAGGCAGGCGCTTATGCCACTGAACTATATCCCTGGTCCAGTAGTGTGAGGTTTAATTCATTGAGAATTAATATTTTGTAACATGAGACATAGTGCTTTCTGCCAGTGAATAATCAGATGTGTAAAACATTTAAAATATTGTATTAAGAAGTATATATTTTATAGGTATGACAATATGTAAAATTTTAATCATATCAGTTTCTTTGAAATTGACAAAAGCTGAACATATTTATTATATGCAGCATGTGTGCAATATATATTCTGTGCAATTGGTTAACATACGCACTACTTCACTACTTTTATAGTAAAACTATTTATTGGGGGGAAAAAACCTTTATGATGATGGTCAATCATCCACATGGAGATATTTTAGAGGTGGCTAAATATACACATTCTCATTGTAGGGCAGGTCTAAGATGAAGAAAAAGATTTGAAAATGGTCAACATATAGTGTTAGTGAATATATAGTATAATGACATTAAGTGTTCATAGTAAAAAAAGTAGAGGAACAAATGTGAGAGGGCGGTAACACATCAGTGGTAAATCCTGGAAGGGGAGTTTTCAAGAAGGAACCCTGGACAGAGAAGTGGCTAACGCAGAGAAAGTGAGATCTGGGAGCCAAAAGAGGCGAACATTCCACAATGATGAGATTTAAACAATAAGGCAAGGCTGATGGCCTTGCTGATACTCCTGTTAGCGTCTTATAAAATCAGTATGGCTTACAGTATTTTTACTGCATCCACTTCCAAAGATGAAACTAAATTTACTTGCTAATTAGTCTGCATATGGTATGGGTGGTTTTATTTTCGCTCATGTTTTCTTGTCAGTATATTAAATGAGAATGTTTTCCAAACTCTGTTGTGAATTGTATCATATGTGTCACTATTTCAGAGCCAAGACAGATGTGACTATTTGTGCATAGATGTCAGCTAGAATATGAGCGAGAATACCATGATGAAAATGTTGGCATACAATTGTGGAGCAAGTTACTTACAAACATGCTCTGTTATTTCTGTGTACTAGTGAAAAATTAGCTCTTTCTACTCAAGTGCTGTAAAAAATAAGACCAAGGTCAATCTTGTGCTGTAAAACCTTTCACTAGAAGGCCATGCAGTTTAACAGAAAATATGCTTATGATGCAGTCACACAGGTTTGAATTCGACTCCCAGTTGAGATTTTCAAAGACTCAGTTTGTTCAAATGTAAATAATATTTGTATTGTAAAATATTAGAATTTTACAAAATAAATCACAGATTTAAATTATAGGTAATAAATTATAGATTTAAGCAGAGTTTATTTCAGCTACAAATATAAATACATATGACATGTAGAAGGAAATCATCTTGGAAAACATTTCAAGAAGCACAGATTTATAAAGAGAAATAACTGAACATTTCAAATCATTAACATAAAGCCTAATACATCACTTGAAGACATTAGTTGCTTATAATACAACTTAGCCTCAGTACTGTACTAATTCTTGGAGAGACAGTCCCAAAGTAAATGTATCCATGGGAAAGAGAAAGGTATGAGAAAGAGGGATGTGGGGGGTACCATCTTCTTTTGTAAAACGTACTATAACAGAGTGTTGTTTACAGTCAGTGCTAAAGCCTTACACACACCTGTGAACATGGTGATACCAACCTGTAATGAAACTCACTGCCACTACTAATTGAATGCAGTCTTTACACAGAGGTAAAGAAGAATAGAAAAAACAGATGTAAAAGTGGATTTGGCTATTTAGAAACGCTCCATAGAGAATATGACAAAGACAACGCCAAGAATGTACCCAAAATCATGATAGAGTTTGCTTCTTCTTTCCACATACATTTTCTCATTAAAGGATACATTTTAGAAAAGGAAAGTTAGGTGGAACGATGTGCACCATTACTACACTAAGACAATAAAAAGTACCTTTCTGATTTTCTGCCCTTCTGTTCCTTCTCAGCTGTGCATATTTTTCACTGCTTCGGAACTGGTTCAGGGTGTGTAACGCTAAGGCGGCCCGCCTGGCTTGAACCTGGCTCTACCTCTTCCCACTAGGATACAACCTTCCACCTCTGACATTATCACTTCACATCCCCGGTGGTAAAGCTTGAAGGAAAATGACAGCAAACAAACAGCCCTCAAAGTGCTACTTTTCATGAGTATTACCTGTCATGGACTTCCTGTTTAATTTTTATATGATTATTACTGAAGTTGAAAAAACTATTTTCACAATAAATGCAACTTTGAAAAATAAGACAAACTTTATTTTACTATAAGCCAAACTTTTCTTAATTAGTTTGAATTTTGAAAAATAAGACAAACTTTATTTTACTATAAGCCAAACTTTTCTATAATTAGTTTGAATTCAGAGTGCTGCCCTTATTGAATAATTCATGGTCACTGGAATATTCAACAGAAGAAATATTTGTCAGTGATAAAGAAATGATTCTATTGATAAAAAGTAAAACAAAGGACTTCTTATAATTCTATAAAAGCTACAACTGTAAGAATTTATATACTTTTATACTGTCCTGGAGATATCTCATCCTAAAATTAACTTTCACAGGAAAATAATTACACTACAATGAGAGAAAACTACTCTGAAAAACTAAATAATTTATCAATATGATCGGTAAGTCAACAGACCAAACCACTATGTATTAAAAGGATAGCTTATAAAACTTCCTATAGTAATTATTATCTAACATAACTGGGAACATGATACACTTCACAAATAAGATGTTTAATAACACACAAAAGAGACCTCAAACTAAAATGATGAGAAAGAACAGACAGATTAATGTAGTGATGGGATTTAAAGTTGACCACTTATGAAAACTGTAAAGCAAGGAAATGCACAGCAGAAGGCTCAAGTCTCCATCAAGGCGGCCCTAGTACCTATGGGCTCTGGACCACTCCTAGCATGGAGTCCATCCCTGTAGCTATAGCAATCAGGCTGCCAAAGTGGACTGAGGCTCAATGCCTCCATAACAAATATAATTTCCAGTACCACACAGTCACTCATAGGCACCTAGGCCTCCCCACGTGTTAGACTCCCTGAGATTTAAGTCAGTCCACACAATGACAGGCTTCAAGCCCACCTCAATACCAGGTTGGTATCCTGGGCTTATATACCAAGACAACATCCACCCTAGACTTAGCTACAATCCTGCCCAGAGTCAGGTATGCCTTGAAGCCCCTATACATGTGGGAACCTCCCCTTCCAGAGTACAAAAAGACAAAGACTGCTTCAGCAAAATCATATTTCGGGCTGGAATACATAGATATAAGCGTTGGGCTGTTCTGCAGTAATCCAGGCTCCAAAAGCACCCCTGTGAACACTTATTCATGCACAGCTCATAGCATAAGACTTGGGTCATGGCTGAGAAATCTAGCAACCAGGACAGTAATGGAATACCCAACCTCCACAGGAGTCACTGGGGTTCAGGTTCCACCATACAGCTAGTGAAGATTTAGTATCAGTTCTCCTCAAACTTTCTCAAAAAATCGATGAAAAGAAAATACTTCCAAATCCCTAGTTGCAGTCCACACTAATCTGAAAGCAAAGCCAGGCAAGGACACTATAAAAAGTATATTACAGATAGCCATCACTAATGAACATAGGTGCAAAAATTATTAACAAAACATTAACAAGCTGAATTTAATACCACATTATAAAGAGAATTCACCATGACCAAATAGATTTATTACAAGGATACATGGGTCATTTTAAAGTCTATAAAGGTGAGACTCTGCATTAATGAAGAAAAAAACTACATAATTAACATTCATTCAGAAAGAGCATTCAACAATATTCTGCAACCTTTCATGATAAATATTGCCATCACATTAGATAAACCAGAAATGTACTTGAAAATTATAAAGGGCATATATAAAAATCACCCAGCAAGAAAAGCTGAAAAGTTTTACTCTAAAATCAAGAAAAATTCAATGACTATCCACCCTTACTACTTGTATTCAAAAAAATATGTGATCCCCTAGACAAAGCAATTAGGCAAGAACAACAAATAACTAAATCCAAATAAGCAAGGATCAAAGTTTTTTTCCAGCAACAAGAATATCTGTATCTATATATCTATATCTATCTCCTTAACTCTACCATAGAACAATTGGAACTAATAAAACAATCGAATAAAGTTGAAATGCAAAAACAATGAACAGGGCTGAGTGTGGTGGCACACGCCTGTGATCCCAACACTTGGAAGGGTGAGTCGGCATCACCATAAGTTTGAGGCCATCCTGGGATATACAGTGAGTTCAGGACAGTTTAAACTACACAGCAAGCCCTTGTTTCAGAAAAAAAGCAATGAACAAAGTCAGTAGTGTTTTTACATATTAACAGCAAACTGTCTCAAGAAAGAATCTGAGGAAAATAACAACTATAATAGCTAAAGAAAGTAAAATGCTTAATAATAATTTTAACCAGCAGGTGAAAGATGAAAGAGATAGACAGATAAATAGATAGATAGATATTATTGATTAAATAATTAAAGAAGACACAAACATCAGTAGTTTTTCTACACAATGAAGTTAAAGTATGGAAAGAATAATTTTAAAACTATCTAATCTACAATATCTGAAAAGTACTTATGAATAAGTTTATCCAAAGAGGTGAAAGGGGAAAGACTTATACACTGAAAACTATAGAATATTAATAAAATAAATTGAAGAATATAAAACCAAATGGAAAAGTATTACATATCTGTGAACTGGAAGAATTAATAATATTCACATGTTCATAGTAGCTAAAGAAATCGTTGGATTCAGTGCAATCCCTATCAATAGCAGTTTGCACAGAAGTATAAAATCATAGGTCATGTAATCATTTTGATTCACAGAAGGCTTGAATGATCCATGCAATGAGTAAAACTGAGAACAAACTGGAAACATCATACTATCTCATTGGAAAATATACTATAAAGCTACAGCAGTGAAAACACAATGACAATGGCACAAGAAGCAGACACATCAACTAAAAAAAGAACAGAGTGCTCAGAAATTGCCCCGCCTCCAGTGAAATGCTTTTGATAAAGGTCCCAAAAAAAACAGAACGGGAAAATGCTATTGTCTGGGATAAATGGTGTTGGGAAAAATTCAATGTTTCCATTCACGTGAAAGAATGAATTAAGCATTTAAGTATAAAATTTGAATCTTCAAAACTACTGGAGGGAGGGCAGTAAAAACTCCATGACATGTATATGGGAAATGATTTTTTTGGTAAAATAAAATTATACTGAAAAACAGGTAAGAAAAACGTCAGTCCACAAAGCTTCTCTAATCAGTACACTAAAGGAAAAGATTAACAATGCAAAGAGAAAATAGTTGGAAACAGCACATCGGACAAGGGATTCATACTTAGAATGTGTCAGGAACTCAACCAACATAGGAATTAAATACCCCAATGAAACTATGAGCAAGGCTTGAAAAAGTACTAATCAGATGAGATGAAATGACAGAGGAAAACTGTTCACCATTAGTAAAATCTCTAAAATAAACATGCTTTCATTACCTAACTCATGAAAGCTTTGTGGTCTTCACCAGTAGAGAATGTTCTTTACATTTCTGTATTCTTTCTGAGTTCTTTGAGAACTCATACACAATAGATCAACACATGACTAAAATAAATTCTATAAGCACTGATAAAAGACATGCTAACACTAAAGCTTAAAGGGTAATTTTATTATTGCAACCAACCTCAGATATCACTTGTTCATAGCATTTTCTTATGATGAAATTTTAAAATAATGGAGCTTTTGAATTTCTATGAACCATAGATTATGATAACTGACTTACAATGCAATCTCGATTAAATGTCCACATGAACTTAAGATAGAAGCCACAGAATTAAAAGAGCATCCTCAAGTGAAATGTTCAAAAATGAGTTTATTGAAAAGAATTTCATTTGTACTTTAAGAATGGGTGTGCCTGAGAATTACAGGAATAGTAATAGCAATTTTTATAATACAAATTTCCACAGAGTGGAATGTAGGGCAGAATAGAAAAGTATCTTTTGATTTTTGTTATAATTTCACCGTGGTCACTAATAAGGAAACGGGTCTATAGTTCTATGTTGTCATTCAGAAATAGGGGGAGATAGGTCTATATTCTGTTATCTTGTGTGGCCTAGAAAGCAATGGGAAACTGGAAAATTTCTGAATGTCGGACTGAGGTGATAAAAACCCTCTTCAACCAAACTTGGGAAGAAATATCAAGGATGTAGGAGAGATGGTGCTCAGCGAGAGAGGCCAGGAACGAAGCCATGCTTTTATATTAGCATGGGGCAGTTACATTAAGTGCGTTCACAAAATAGAAATGGTAGGTCATATTTAATGTGAAACCTTTGTGACTCTGTATGAAATGAATGTGTTCAAAATGAAGAAGTATGTGGAAAATGAAGACAATATGTACAATGCATGAAGATTTCCCTATTGGGGTGACTGGGAAAATTAAGATATGGCTGGTAGGCACTCAGGGAAAATGAACCATTTGTTGAAGAAATTCCACTCTACGTAACTTCCGAACTTCTATAAGAAAGCATTCTCAGGCATACAAAATGAAATTTAGTGTTCTGTGAGGCAGATATGTAAAATAAATGAACAGTAAAATAAGATTTATGTAAGGGAGAAAGGGAAATGCTACAAGAGGGCCGAGGGATAACGCTTTCTCCCACTGACACCAAAGAGCCTAAGGACAGAGGTCTGTCTTCAGTGCTGCTTTCCCATTTTTTTTTTTTATTTTTTATTTTAGAAACATAAAAGTACAAAAACCTATTGACAGACACCCATTATCATAGAAAATAGTACAATCACAACTAATCTATAGACAAGGTGATATGGTCTCAACAGTAGTTGTTGCTTTATCCAT